>OZ024712.1:14281078-14384091 GCA_964016945.1 Microplitis deprimator
AGCAAATTTCTAAATATACATTGAATTAATGAGAAACCCAACATTTCGTTGATAAATCTAGTAAGCAGAAATAAGACTTTTGTGATTAAAATGACAATAGAATCTAAACATCATATGAAATATACTAATCATGAAAAACTACTTTTGTAAATTATAATTTATCAGAGCCCGTGAAAAAAATGATTAAAAATTAGATAAATCTCTAAAATAGAACAAGAATAGATCTGTTTATTTTTTTTCTTACCTAACGAAATAATCAAATTAAACCCAGTTACTAATTGAAATGTATATCACTTCATCAAACTTTTATCGAAAAGCTATTTTTAAATTTTTATGAAAATCACGCATTGAGTGATTATTTAGATTTATTGATATATTTAGTTTATTGATATATTCATTTTATTCACTTTGGTAAAAAAAATTATATGCAATTATGTATAGAAAATGGCCCAGTGTAATTACATAAAATGATATATTAATATAAATATATGTAAATACATATAAATATAAATATATATATATATATATATATATATATATATATATATATATATAAATAAAGAGATATATGTTTATATTATTACCAGATTAAATTTTATAACAAATATACAGTTATTTATGATTATATAATAACTTATATGATCTTATAAAATTCTTATAGTAATTCATATAATCTTATAAAATTTTTATAAAATTCCATGTAACTTTATATTAAGTTAAATATAACATTATAAAATTACAAGAGCACGTTTTAAATGGATGTACATAACCATGTATGATCATATAAAATCTTATATGACTTTATGAGAATTCAGATAATTAATGGAATTTAATGATTTTTCATAAAGTTATAAATAAATTTGTATATTAGAATAGAAAGATATAATATGTATATAAATTTCTCATTTTTTGTTTAAAATATTGATTTATTTACCGCCGTAAGATGGACGCTGGAGTAGAATTTGATGTTTGATATTTGCTACTTGCTATTTGAAATTTGCTACACTGAAAAAAAAAAATAATTTTTTCAAAAATATTTATTTGAATCAAGAACATATATTCTTGATAATTTTCGAAAATATATAATTTTATCTCAAAAATTCGGAGAATTGATGGGAATAATTTTTATTTAATTCAAGTGAAGCTATGCTTTTGTTTACTCATAATTGAATATAATATTAAATTCATATAATAACAAAATTAAATTTGATGCTCTTTTCTTAAGAAATTGATAATTATTAACAATAAAATAAATATTTTGAACGGATTTCTAGAACCAAAAAATTTTTGTTTAAATAATATTATTTTATTTTCTCAGTGCAGTTTTCTGATCTAGTCTTCAAATTTTTTACTATGTATGGTTCCGGAGTAATTAAAAATAAAAAATAATAATCAAAAAACATTTATTGGAACTCCTAGACCGTTTTTAAGTCGAGCAAAAATGAAAAAAATGTTTAACTTTCCGCTAAGAAAATCGAAGATTTTCGAAAAATCCATGAAGTTATTATTTTCACCTCGATTTTCAAAAATCAAGTTTTCATCATATGTCGAGGTTTTGAGGTCCTCGAAAGCTATTCTGACTATTTTCAGAATGATGTCTAAGTGCACTGATAGAAGTATTTATTTGATATTAATAAATGTATTTATTTGAAACAGTTTTCCAGCATTATTTGGCTGAAATAAGTATTTCTTTGTCTCAAATATAGATTTATAATTAGTTAATAAATCTCAGATTTGAGTGAACATCGCTGCAATATTTGACTACCGTGCCACTTTATGTTTATAACCTCGAATGGAATGAGTGTGATTGTTAGTACAGATTTATTGTAATATTTCATTTTTTTATATATTTTGTATAATAATTTTTATCCTCAATTAAAATCAATTGTGTGTATTATTTTCTTTAAAAAAGTAAAATTAAACAGTACTATATAAATTATTTGTCATAACTCTACCTAACTAACTTCATGTGTTATTTCTTTGTATTCAAATGAGCCATTTATTAACTACTAAGAAATATTTATTTGGTTCAAATAAATCTCATTTAATAAATCATTTGTTAACTATTAATAAATATTTATTTGGTTAAGCAACTAAATAAATCATTTATTTACTATTAATAAATCTTATTTGGCTCAAATAAATACTTCTATCAGTGTGCTTGAATGTGTGTGTGATCGCATGAATCGCTTAACTTTTTGAACTATTTAACTGATTTAATTTGGTTTTGCTAAAAGAATAAATAATCTTAGCCGTCAACTTTCCTGAAAATATCAGATCATTTGATTGAGTAGACTTAAAAATATTTGAGAATTACAAAGAAAAAAAAAAAAAAAAAAAAAAAACATTCTACACTATTTTCAAGAAAAAATAGACATTCACTCTAAACTAATATCCGGCTTAGTTGGGAGCTTTTAACTAAACTACTGAATTATCAAAATTTTCCTTTTTTTAAAAATCCTCTCAAATCTACGGTTTTTAGAGTGGAAGGATAAATAACCGCTTATATTTTTTGTGGAGGTGTATTCTGTTGATATCTACCGTAATTTTTCGTAATTGCTTCGATTTCGTTCATATACGGTCATTCAAAGCCGATCAATTTTTCAGATACATATTACTTTTTTCTCAGAACTTCGACTTGCTTCCAATTTTTAGGATAGTTGCTTCGTAATATCCCTAAAAAGCCTTGAAAATTTCAACTTTAGTATCGAGCTTGGATTCGAGATATTAATATTCAGACATCCCGAAAATTGCTTTGTTTAAAATAATTTTTGTGCAGAAGTTTTCATATATCTAATGAATTATTTATTTGTTTTCAAGTTTGTTATAAATAACTGATAGAAATTTTTTATTAATTTGAAAACTATAAATTTCCACCATTTTTCAAATATTCAAACGATCTTTTGAATTTTTGAACCTGATCACTATAATTGCCTGGAAAACAGTAAATTTTAAGAAAACGTATTTATTAATTATTTTCAGCGTGTTGAATTTTTCAAATTCAATATAAAACACGTCTGTTTCAAGCTTGAAAAAACTAATACAAATCAAGTATTGTCAAGTTAAAAACAATTAAAATAACGTTTCCAAGCTTTTCGAGCCTGAAAAAAGTGAAAGATTTTGGGGCTGGCCAACAGTGTCAACAGACATACAAATTTTTTTTTGATGATTCTTTTACAATTACTCCGGAACGGTAGATAATAAAAAAATTTTAAGATTATATTAGAAAACTAGACCCTTGAAGCTACAATTTGCTTTTTTTGTTTTTGTTGTACGACCGCTTTCCATCGAGTTACAACTTATTGAAAATCACTTAAAAATTTAAAATTTTTTAATATCTCTTAATTTTTGTGACTAGTGTATTATTAAAAAATTTGTAAATTTTTAACTGTCACGATTGAATTCTCCGATACTTTCTGAAATTCCCGAATATTTTTATGATATTTTCCGGTTACATGGAATTCCCAAATGATTCCCGATATTCCCGGTTTGTGGCCACCCTGTACAATTAACCACATATCATTATATTTAAGTACATATTGTTATATGTAATTATATTGAGCCATTTTGCACATAGAATCATGTGAAAACATATAATTTTTTTTACTCTGGTAAAAGAACCATATAAAAAAAAATCAAAAACATATTCTATTTGATTTTTATATGTTTATTTTAGTGATAAATGCTTTTTATTTTAGAGACTCATTTGTTTATCGCGGTTTTTTTTTCCTGTTTAATATATGTTTATGTCTATTTTTCTCTCTACAATATGTAATTTTATATTTGAATTTTTGAGTTAAAATGTCGGCAAAGAGATAGTTGTTTTTGGTCCAAATGTACAGTCAAAGTTTTTGCGCTCTCACACTTTTTGACCCGTACTTAGTGTGAGACACGATCGGATCTTTTGATTACTTCTAATATATATTGATGTAACTGAGCGAGATTTGCTTTTGTTTATGCCTTATTGCATGGGCTTTGATTGTATGTAACGTTGCGCCATATTGCTGTACACGGAGAAGAAATTCCAATTAAATTTACGATGCTAACATCATAATCCCTCGCGGACCCGGAATCACTGTAAAATCACAGTGAAATCACAGTAAGATTATAGTAAAAACATTGTGAGACCATGATGAAATTACGGTGAAATCACCATGATTTTATGCCATTCGGTCACTGTAGTTTTATGGTTATCTCACAGTGATTCGATAGTGGTTTCACAGCAAATTCACAGTGAATTTACAGTAAATTCAGAGTGAATTTACATTAAATTTACAGTGAACTTACAATAAATTCACAGTGAATATACACGGAAAAAAAATGTAGTAAATTTCACTAAAAAATATAAAAATAATTTTACTGTATCCCGTTCAGTAAATATTACTATATTAGAATGGAAAAAAATCAAATTAAATTTTCAATAACTTTTAACTTTTTATCATTAGTGCTATCATTTTGATTATTATTGTTATTTATGTCATCTGTATTGGTGTTCGTATTGATTTTTATTTTTAAAAATCACTTGTTTTAACCCAGATTCGAACCCTGATCTCCCGCGTGCGAATCCTTTCCTATGTCTAACGGCCTGATGTTTCCTTTGAACAAAAGTTTCTAAACTTGTAATACATATTTTTATATGCTATCCCTACCAACTTTTAATTTTATCTACACATAGTAAAATTTAATTTACAGATAATATAATCGTGTTAGCGAAAAATACATTACGTACAATAATTTTTAATATCTTCTTATGTCATAATTGCCAACCAGTAAATTTTACTAAATGTTTTGCAATAATTAAAATACAGAATGTATTTACTGACATCTCTTATTAAATTTTACTACAATATTGTAATTTTGAATATATTTTTTTCTCCATGTACAGTAAATTGGCAGTGAATTTTTGGTAAATTCATAGTAAATATACAGTAAATTAGCAGTGAATTCACAGTGAATATACAGTGGATATCCTGTGAATTTCTTACTATTTTATTCGTAAACTTTGGAACTGAAAATAATAATAATAATAATAATAATAATAATAATAATAATAATAATTACGAAGTATGAATTACTTTATTATAATTTAGAATAATTTTGACATATTATAAATTTTTTTTTAAAAAGGAAAGCTCCAAATATACACAGTAATTCAGACGTCACATGAGAAATGATATGAACAAATGTTCGGGGCCTCCTAACCTCGCGTTCTAATGAAAACTCGATTTTCGCGTATCGAGGTAAAAAAAAGAAATTGTCACTATACCACTCTAAAGCTACGATTTGACGACTGTGGTGTCAAATCATCATAATACTATAGTTAAATCATCATTAATTTACCGTGAAATCATGATTAAATCACCATTAATTTACTATAAACTCGCAGTGAAATCACAGTGAAATCACTACTAAATTACAATGACAAAATTGCACAAAATGACTGTGAATTCACGATGAAATCACCGTAAATACACCGTAAAATTACGGTGAATGTGAATTCACTGTGATTTTACAGTGATTCCAAGTCCGTGAGGGATTTTTTTTATTGATTAATGTTATGGCAGATTAAACCTTTAAAATCATGATTTTTACGATGTAGCATTACGAATAACGCAAAGTTTTAAGCTCTAAGGTATGAATTACGATGTGAATATCGTGAGATTGGAGAACTTGATGTGATAGAAACTTTAAATAAAAGTATTAATTAATAATTCCTTAATTAATATTTACTTAATAATAAGACCTTTCGAGTGCGAAGTGACCGATGCTTTGGACTACTTGACCACGGAAAGGCCAACAAGTCTACATAGTTTTTAAGATCTATGTAAACGATAAAGATAAATAGTCGTGAGTCACTAGAACGCTTCTTACGTTGAACACAGTAAATTAGTCCAGTCAAATAGACCTCATAAACGGAAACAGGTCCAGCCAGGTCTGATTTTTTGAGGTAAGCTTCGGAACATGATTACAAAACATATACCAAAAAATCAAGGTAAAATTTCAATTAGACAGGTGAAAAAAAAATAAAAAACACTTTTAATTAGCTTTTTATCGAAGAATTAAATAAATTTCGGCGAAAAGTGCTATATAAAAGTTGTAGAGAAAAAAATATAGAAAATTATGAGTACCCTCGGTTTTATTGTAGACAGGTAGTAAAGGTAACAGAGCACCTGAAAGTTTAAATGGAGAGAATCATACGTAAAAGCCCCCTTGCTCTACGCTTTTGGTAAGAAGGACATAAATATACGTCTACACCGTAGCAAAAGAAAACTTACGCGTGCGTATTACTATAGAGACAGCAATATAGACCACACTATTCCCACTTATATATTAATATTTTCGGGGCCTAAAACCTACACCAAGTGTTGTTTTATGTTTGTGTCAAGCAAAATTCAAGTCAGAGATTCTATGTCTCGAAAGCTAATAGAATTTTCATTCATTTATTATCTGAAAGGAGATGTCCGTATGCATTTTGATTGCCAAGGGTTTTCGCAACCGTATTTTGAGTAATGGATTACGAAAATCAAGTTTATTTTGTTGAAACGTAGTACCAAATAATTATTATTAACAATTATATTGTTTAAATCGTCATAACTCGCAAACCATTGATTGGGCAGAGAAGTTTATTGGGAAAATAATTTTGAATAAGAAAAAATACACAAAAAAGTTATGCACACTTTTTTTCTTATCTCAATTATTTCGTGAGATGTAATGATAAAACAAGCCGGGCGCTTGGATTTCTCACTTTCGCACGGCCAAATCTCTACTGCTCGCGTTTTTATTTTAGAATTAAGGAAAAAATTTTATTATTTATAATTAAAAAGAAATTATTAGTTTTTAAAACTTTTTTTTTTTTTTTTTTTTTTAATACTCAATTAAATAATTTTTTTACATGATATTTATGTATTCCTTAAACGAAAAATGGCTCTAGCAATTTGTATGTAAAAATACAGCGAATTGATACGTCTTTTAACTTAAAATAAAATATTATTTAGTATATTATATATTATTTATCATATTATATATTATATCTACGTTAATTCCTCAACTGTGATGTCAAAATTATCTTCATCTGAACTATCTGACAGTAGAGAATTATATGTTTGATACCGTGATGTTTCCACCGAATCGTCGATATCAGAATCTTCGTCAAGCTCATCTACTTCATTAATAGCATCTACATAATTTTTTTTATTTTTATTAGCATTCGTGCAGCATTCTCCATGGCAATGCTTGCACAGCTGAGTGCAATGAAGGCCCGCTTTTCGGCAGCTACAACGAGATGTACTGCAATCGGTTTTGCAACCACAAGCAATCTGTAAATATATTATGAAATTTTTTTATTTGAGTTACTGATGACCTGACATGAAAATATATTTCACTGCTAAAAGATTGTCTACAAAGTAGAAATTTGCTTACCAAAGATAGTAGTGAATCCGGAGCTGGTTCATCTTCTGTCATTATAGGTGTCATCATCATTATTTTTCGCCTCCACCCCCATTGTTCTGGTTGCAATTTATTACCTAGCCATGATTGTACTTGATAAAAAACTCGCTTGATGTGCTGAATTAGGGCACCTTTGGTTGGAGGTAGCTGGCTTAATTTCATATCTGACGTTTCGACACATCCAGAGTTGTCAAAACGTTTGCATCTGAGCTCTCCTAAACCAGATATGTCACCATTTGCACCGTATAAATTGAAGATAATTTTTTCAGCTACTGGATACAAATCTTCAGTTGTGCTGTATATATTGTAGTATGGCAAAATTTCGTGCTGAAGTTCTGAATTTTGTTTCAATAATTTTAATAGCATTTTCTTCCCTTTACCATACATTGCATTAGTTGTATCACATCCTGCAAAAGCGTGGGCAAAAAGAATAAATGGTTTTATTGAAATGTTATTTCTAGTAGTGTACCACGTATCTGGAGTCCTGGCATTGTTACACTTTCTAAAATATATTTCTTGTTCGATAGGAGTTAAGCCGATTAGTAGTACGAGTAACTCGATGTCTGTACCAATAACTACAACTGATTTATCCGCTGTATTTAAATCAATAGCTGTCTTCACAATTGAAAAGTCAGCATCTTCAGGTGCTATTGTCACATTCATTCCAGCGCGCAACAAATAATCAGCCAACATCGCTACGAATCTTTGCTTATTAATTATATTGGCCAGAAAACTGCTTTGACGAGTTTGAACAATCATATCTTCTGAAAAATCAATGTCAGCACCAATACTTTTTTGCTGCCTTCGAAATCTTTCATATGATTTTACTCCAATATATTCATTGTCATAACCATCAAATATGATGTAACTATTTTGGTGATAATGAACTCGTATGTATGTTAAGTATAACTCACAAATATATCTGTAACTTTTTCCGTGCGGCCATATAACTTTGTGCAACAAAAATCCGCCATCAATTACAAATGTTAATGATGATAAATTTATGCAGCTACTATCAAATGATTGTATTGAATCATATAATTCTGACTTTTTGGTTTTTCTCATGGCTCCATTTTTGTCGAATAATGATAGTGGATATGGTGACAGTTCATAGTCAAATGCTTGATGCTTTACTTCTGGATTTTTTTGAAATACGCTGGTTAATTTTTGAAATAATAATGCCGCATTGATTGCGAATACACCAGATTGGGGAGACTTATTAACCGTTTTTGCGTTGGCTAATGATTTAACTCTATAAGTAAATGACAGTGAAACTTTACTGGCTCTTTTATTAACCATGTTTTGGATACTTTGCAAATGCAACCGCCAATCACCTAAACGCTCGGCTTCAATAAATTGAAGGGCTACTGTCACGCATTCAAAATACTGCATCCATAGTTTTGACGTTGGACCCATATCTTTACAGCTGTTCAGACTTATTAGCAAGTCATTTGTCATTTTTTTAATAGCTTCTTCATAATTGCAATCACCTGTGCTTGGAGGTTCAGAATTCCACTTTTTTAAAAACTGTTCTAGGAACTTGTTATGTTCTTGGACACTATCACTATTTACACTTTGACATAGAATGATACCCAGTGCAGTAAATGTCAGAATATGAGCTCTTAATGATCTCGCATACGCATGACCAGTAAGCATTTGTTTAACAGATCCTGAAGTATAAACAACTTCCCAGAGATCTTCTAAACCACTACCATCCATCACGTGACCGATAGAACCCATATAAGACATCAGCAAATGAAAGCCACCTAAACGCACGATTACATTTTTTAAAGACTTGTCTTCGCAAGCTGCTACGATGGCTCGTGCTTTTAAATATAGAGGCTGGTCAAATGTAACAAAAGAAAACTTTTGTTTCAATAGCTTACATTCCTCATTTGAATTATGCAGGGCAGTGTTGAGGGTTGTCATATTGGATGGTGGTTGATTAATAAAAGGCATGCACTTAATTTTCGAAGTCTCATAAGAATATGAATCAGTAGCAAGAACTTCCATAAATCCCTTCCAACTGGGGATCTTTGGCAATTTATTTGAACCTGACCATTTAGCTGAATGAGCCTACAAGTATGTTGAGTACGAATATGGTAACGACAGAGAATCAGCAAGCTTCAAACTTTTAATGTCCATGAACGTTATTTCCTCCAAGCCGTTAATTATATTACCAGTCATATGAGGAACAATATCAATAGTATTAACAGACGCCAATGCTGAAGCAGGTGGCATTCTTTTAAGTTTCTTTACTTTACCGAGATGAGATACACCATAACCAGGTGTATAAACGGCAATTCCTCCTAGACAATGGAAGGGTTCATGGCCATCTAACGTTTTGACATTGTGATCGGTATTATCATACACATGTTGCACAAAAATATTATCTAGCTCAATATGAGGTGGGTCCATGATGACTGATGCTTCGTATAATTGTATATCATAATAAGATGAACATAAACCAAGCTTAGAAAGCATATCAATAATTAATTTCGAACCACTTTTTCTATTTATATATATTCCTAGAGCTAGTTGAAGGCTTGAAATGAAAGATCTCGAACGTACTCCGGATATTATCGCATGAGCTATGCTATCGCGTTTCATGATTATACTTTCCTGATTATTTCGGTTTTCGGAAGTGATTAAGCTATTCAAAAAAGTAGTCAGTGATTGAGGAATAACTTCAACGATATTATCGAGAAACTTTTCAGAAGATGAATAGTATGTTTAAAATACCTAAGCCAGTAAATATATATAACACTCAAATAACAGGATTAACTCGAATTACTTTAAGTACACTATTTTTGACAGAATGTTCATTGTTCATTGTTCACATAAATGTAAAAAGTATATTAATAAATATTTATTGCTTTAATTTTAGACTTAAATCGAATAAAGATCGTTAATTCAGAAAAATTCACAACGCACTTTTATATCATTTTAAGATCAAAAATAGAAAAAAAAATCAAAATGTCACTTATTTAAAGCAAAATTAAGTTAACTTGATAAAACCAATCTAACTTGAGCTGAATCAACTGACAGATTCTTTCTGGGAAAATTTTGAACACTTGACCATTTAAACCCTTCTGAGATATAACAATTTTCACTTTTTCCAAAGGGAGGGGTAAAGATAAACTAAAAAAAAAAAAAAAAAATCTTCAGAAATCGTGAAGAATTACGCGAGACCTTGAAAATCCGGCTCATTGCGTATTCACTTAGAATTACAATAAGGGTTGAAGATTTCACCGACAATTTTTGAAAGGTTCTTTATTTCTAATATAAAATTTCTGTACCTCTTTCGCTATCGTCTCAAACGGTCAGTATCATAAAAAAAAAAATTCAAGGTATAACCACTATAAAAAAAAAAGTATACAAGTGAAGATAGTTATTTTCAGAAAATAACAAGCAGAGTTGTAAATTTCACTAGAAAATTTTGAATTATACTTGCTTCACTGTAAATAGCGTATTCCATCTGCATTTCTAAATTATCAAATTTGGAAATACAGTTGAAGACCACATATACAATATATAATATACTAAATAATATTTTATTTTAAGTTAAAAGACGTATCAATTCGCTGTATTTTTACATACAAATTGCTAGAGCCATTTTTCGTTTAAGGAATACATAAATATCATGTAAAAAAATTATTTAATTGAGTATTAAAAAAAAAAAAAAAAAAAAAAAGTTTTAAAAACTAATAATTTCTTTTTAATTATAAATAATAAAATTTTTTCCTTAATTCTAAAATAAAAACGCGAGCAGTAGAGATTTGGCCGTGCGAAAGTGAGAAATCCAAGCGCCCGGCTTGTTTTATCATTACATCTCACGAAATAATTGAGATAAGAAAAAAAGTGTGCATAACTTTTTTGTGTATTTTTTCTTATTCAAAATTATTTTCCCAATAAACTTCTCTGCCCAATCAATGGTTTGCGAGTTATGACGATTTAAACAATATAATTGTTAATAATAATTATTTGGTACTACGTTTCAACAAAATAAACTTGATTTTCGTAATCCATTACTCAAAATACGGTTGCGAAAACCCTTGGCAATCAAAATGCATACGGACATCTCCTTTCAGATAATAAATGAATGAAAATTCTATTAGCTTTCGAGACATAGAATCTCTGACTTGAATTTTGCTTGACACAAACATAAAACAACACTTGGTGTAGGTTTTAGGCCCCGAAAATATTAATATATAAGTGGGAATAGTGTGGTCTATATTGCTGTCTCTATAGTAATACGCACGCGTAAGTTTTCTTTTGCTACGGTGTAGACGTATATTTATGTCCTTCTTACCAAAAGCGTAGAGCAAGGGGGCTTTTACGTATGATTCTCTCCATTTAAACTTTCAGGTGCTCTGTTACCTTTACTACCTGTCTACAATAAAACCGAGGGTACTCATAATTTTCTATATTTTTTTCTCTACAACTTTTATATAGCACTTTTCGCCGAAATTTATTTAATTCTTCGATAAAAAGCTAATTAAAAGTGTTTTTTATTTTTTTTTCACCTGTCTAATTGAAATTTTACCTTGATTTTTTGGTATATGTTTTGTAATCATGTTCCGAAGCTTACCTCAAAAAATCAGACCTGGCTGGACCTGTTTCCGTTTATGAGGTCTATTTGACTGGACTAAAATATTTAAAAATTACAATGTAATATTGTAATTTTTATAATTTACATCGTATTATAACCGTTAAGGCAACACTGTAATGTTTATTTTATTCAAAAGTAAATAGAAAGATAAACAGGAATAAATGTAGTTTTTGAATTGTAATTTAAAGTTTATTTTTTTAACAACCCGCTAAGAAAATTGTAAATTTTCAAAAATTCGGGAAGTTATTGTTTTCACCCCGATTTTTGAAAATCGAGTTTTCATCGGATGTCGACGTTTTGAGGTCCTAGGAAGCTATTCTGACTATTTTCAGAATGATGTCCGAGTGTGTGTATGTATGTGTGTGTTTGTGTGTGTGTATGTATGTAAACTCTTTGTAACTTTTTAACTAATGAATCGATTTAGATGGTTGAGGTGGCAATCGAAAGAGCTTGTTGGCCATCAACTTTCCTCAAAATTTCAGATCATTCGATCAAGTAGACTCGAAAATATTTGCGAATTACGAAAAAAATAAAATTTTTTTTTTTTAGTTTTTTAGTGATTTCCCAGAAACGACTTGAACGATCGACTCCAAAATCTAATCAGCTCTAGAATTTGATAAAACGCGTCGATTGCCGCCTTAGCCATCGAAATCGGTTCATTCGTTCGCGAGATATCGCGGGAGAAAGAAATGGTGAAAAACTGGTTTTTCTAAATATCTTCAGAACGGCTAAGCCGATGGATTTCAAATTATAATGAGCTCTAGAATTCAATAAAACGCTCTGATTGCTACCTCAAACGTCAGAATCAGTTAATAAGTTCAAAAGATATCGGCGCTGAAAAATTAAAAAAATAAGATTTTATGTTATTTTTTCCGGATAAATCATAATATAATGTACTAAAATGTGTCTGAAAGCATACCAACTCTTCCTCTTTATGGTTTCTTTCAATTATCATATAATGTCATCTAACTTGTTTTTTTAGTTTAAATCATATTATTAACAAAAAAATTGAAAAAACGCAGTTTTTCATATTTTTCTCGGATATTTCTTATATTATTGTTTCTGACATGATTCCAAACTTATTTCAATCTTGATTTTGATCCCTGACATTGATTGCTGCCTCAATACACTTATTTTATTGAACATAATCAGGAGTTAAATTGTAAAAACCGCTTTTTCATGAATGATTTTCGATTCTTAAATTTCCAAACTTCAGCATAAAACGTAACTTGTTAGAGCTTAAAAAAATCATAAAAAAACAATCGCATGTAATAGCATTTTCGAGCTCGAAGAGCTCGAAAATATATCTACACTAATGTTTTCGAGCTCCTGGAGCTCGAAAATATATCTACACTAATGTTTTCGAGCTCCTGGAGCTCGAAAACAGCGGGAAGTTTTGAGGCTGGCCCGCAGGGCCAACCGACGCCCAGAATTTTTTACGATGTTAACATTGTAACTTTTGAAATAATTTTGAATCCTAAAAGTCTTTGTCAAAATTACGATGTTAAATGGTAAAAAATGTAACCTGCGTAGTAAATTTTTAAAATAAGACATTTGAAAATTAATTTTAATGGAAATATAGTCCAAGATTACGATGTTAACATCGTAAATTTTAGTGGAATTTCCTTTTCGTGTAGGCCCAGTAGATGATGCTCCTTTCGCTTTTGTTGGTAATTGTGCACTGCGACCTAATACATGTATGCAAACTATCAAATACTCATTATTCCTCTATCATAACTTGAAAATAATTCTCCAGATTCTTGTTTTTAGTGTAAATATTATTATTTTTACTCTACTTATTAATCTTTTTGCTATTTTATTTAATATTTATTATCGTTCCGATTATTGATGTCAACATCTGTGTCGGTGTCAGAATTTTTCTCAACAATACTCATTTCATTATTTAATGCTAATTATTTATTAAAAATTTATAATTTTTTGTATACAAACATTGATTCTCATGTTTTTGAAAAAGTAATTACTCTTGCTTAGTTTTATTTTAAAAACAATAGTCACGCTTGTAGACGTGCACGAAGCGTGCTCTCATGGAGTGTGTTTTTGTATTTCTTTAAGATCAAAAGTAAGATTTAAGTCCTGATGACGATCTGCAAAAATGAAGCTCGATTTTTTAAAGCGAATTCGTCTTGCTGTAGACAACTGACTTGCTTAGTCACAATTAAAGATGAAAAAGTCTAAATCAAGTTTCATTTTTGACCTGACTTAAATTTTATCTTTAAAAATCACTTGAGACATTTATAAGTATTTTTTGCAAGTTAAAAGTGAATTATCTAGAAATTTAAATGGTATATAATTTGTGGTATTAAATTTTCAGGTATAAAGTATACATTTCGGAGGGGATGAAAATTTGCTAAGAAGATGGCTGTTCACTACCTACGATTACAAAATGTTGTGTGAGCATGCAGCAGCTTCAGAGACGCACTGTCTTTGGAAGCTTTGTATTTTCTACAACTTTTATTGCAACAAGACGTTTTTACCCATCAACCACTGCAGCAGTTATAGCAATCACTGCTATAATACAACATCAAATACTGTTAATCTGAGGAATATTGAATCTGGAGTTGTCATATCATCATAATTATTATCATCGTCGACGTCATCGTCAGTAAACAGTTTACAAGTCTCACAAATTACTAAAAATATACGATCACTTAATGTAGGTGTGAAATCGTCGAAAGCAATGAAGAAAACAACCACTCAGTCAGTGGTGCATAATACAGCTGGTAACACAATTATTAGGCAAAATGTTATTACACCACAGCAACAAGCTAGTCAACAACTACAAATCTGACAAGGAAATACTGTCTTAAATCCTACTGTTCATGTTATTAAAAATTCTGAGACGGTTCGACAACAAAAAAATCAACATAAAAAACATCAAACTCAACAACCAACTAACGAGCATATGAATCAATAAAATTTACAAAAAATTTCTACCCAAACTATTCAATTATTAAGAGTCCAATGGGTGCTTGAACAAAATCGTTGTAAAAGTATAGTATCTGGTGTACAGCATAATTTAATAAATATAGTACATCAAAAACTATCTAATAATACGCAACCATCAGTGCAGATTCTTCAGTCTAGCGATAACATTCATTAAGAACAAGGAATTAAAAATTTGACTTTTAATGATCAAAATTGATGAAAGTATCCAGTGTCCTGATGCCGTCAATACCTGGTACTATATATTACACCAAATGTTACAGTATTATAGGCTACTCAATCGTAATTTTCCATGTCTGGTCAGTTACTCTGACTTTAAATCATAATGACTCTGAGAGCTATCTTACCGACTTGTCGTCGGGCGTGTTCATTGAAGAAACTCGATCGTCCGTCCCAAGATATAATTAAGTACGGAAGCAGTTTTCCAATAATTGCCGAAAATGTTCGAGCAAATCAAATAAAAGCGTAATTCAGTGGGTGAAGAACGCAAAGTCAGGTAGACCGACAAAGTAGACGTAGATAACCTATCCGTGGACAGTACTCAGGTAATTCATTAAGGCTGAAAAATGTAATAATGGAGATTCGAAGGAATGAAAAAGAGAGTTGGAGAAGTAGCACGGAACGAAATAAAAACCAAAATTTGTTGGAGACACCGCAGGTAATTCACCAGAAACAGAAGTACGAGGTAAATTGACTAATCTTCGGCCGGTGGCATGAAATAATTAATTGATAAACAATTAAATTAAGTTATCTACAACAAATTAGACCATAATAAAACTTCATGTGGGTGGCCAGACAATTGTAATCGAGAGTAGGGCTTACCTAAAGATCTTTGGTTAATTTAATTCTTGGTAAGAAAGTGAGAATTTATGAATTAACTATCCAGCATAAAGGTATAAGGAATAGTGTTTACAGATAAGTGCGTTCAGTAAAACAAATTCTCGGCAAGATAGCTAAAATTTATTTAATAATTAATCTAAGTGTCGGAAAATATTAATTAGTAATTAATATACTTTTGTTCAGTCAATTAAATGCTCGTCGAGAAAGGCAGAATATGTTAATATTTATAGTAGCTATGTGAATAAATTCAAGGCAGTGAGGCCCAAATTTTAATTATTTAATTATTATTAGAAGCATGGATTAGTTACAATTATCAGCGGGAAAGCCAGAATTAATTGCTCAACAAATTCTTTAAATAAAAGTAAATTAAATTCTTGGCAGAAAAGCCAGAATTAATTTTACTTTTTCGGCTGAAAGGGAGAGTCCAAATACGTTTTGTTGGCCAAGGATTTTCTCAACGGTTTCTTATGTATTTTGAGCCAGGGATCACAAAAGTCTAGATAATTTTGTTCAAAAGTCGTGCAAATAATTGTTAATAAAAATTTAATTGTTTAAATCGATTAAAAAAAAAAAATCTGTCTATCAGTTGACTTTGCGGGCCAGCCCCAAAACTTACCGCTATTTTCAAGCTCATTGAGCTCAAAAAAATTGTTGTAAATACATTGTCAAGCTCTTCGAGCTCGAAAATACTTCTGAGTGCCTTTGTTTTTGAAAAATAACGTTTCTTACCATTTTTTCTCCAACCATATCTCTCGAACAAATTCACCGATTGCAACGGTTGAGGTGGCAATCGACGCGTTTTATTGAGTTCTAGAGCTGATCAAATTTTAAGAATGATTTATCGAGTCGTTTTTGAGAAATTTCGAAAAAACTAAAAAAAAATTTTTTTTTTAATTCTTTCGTTCCCGGTTTCTCTTGAACAACTGAACCGATTTTGATGGCTGAGGTGTCATTCGACGCGGCTTCTAAAGTTTTAGAGCTGATTAGATTTTGGAATCAATCCATCGAGCTAATTAAAAGTTATACAAAAAAAACATTTTTGAACCAAATTTATTTTTGGAATATCTCCGAACGTACTCTACCGATTAACCTCAAATTCAGTGCTTATAGTAAATAACAAGCCACGTCGAATGACACCTTGACGATCAAAATCGGTTCATCCGTTCAAAAGTTACAGAATATTTACATACGTACGTACGTACATACATACATGCATACATACACTCGGACATCATCTGGAATTTAGTTAAATTAGCTAACTAGAACCTCAAAACGTCGACATCTGTTGGAATTTCGATTTTTGCGAATCGGGGTGAAAACAAAAACTTCCCGAAATTTTTAAAAATCTTCGATTTTCTTAGCGGGAAGTTTAAAAATGGTATTTTTCGCAGTTTTCTGAACTTTTATATAGGAACAACTTTTTGAAAAAAGTAGATAAATAATATTATGAGTTATTCAGAATAAATGATGGAAATTGTAAAGTTTCGTATGTCTAATTACTAATATCTATCGAAACGCTTAATTGATTTTGACGTTAAAAGTATCAATTACTGCAGTTTTTTAATCACTAATATTAACGAAAAAAAAAAAAAAAAAACCATTATTGATTAGTTCCAAAAATTAAGATTATATTAGAAAAATAAATTTTTTGCGATTCTGTTGACAGCGGTATCTTTCGAATTAACCGATTGAAACGTTTGGAGTGGCAATCGACGCTTTTTTTTGAGTTCTAAAGTTAATGAAATTTTGGGATAAATTTGTGTAGTCGTTTATGAGATATTTTAAAAAAACTAAAAAAAATTTATTTTTTTTAATTTTTTCGGCAACTGTTTCCTTTGAACGAGTTAACCGATTGAGACGGTTAAGGTGGCAATCGACGCCTTTGATTGAGTTCTACAACTGATCATATTTTGAAAATGATTTATCGATTCATTTTTGAGAAATTTCCAAAATACTAAAAAAAAAATTTTTTTTAATTCTTTCGACAACGGTTTCTCTTGAAAGAATCAACCGATTTTCATGGTTGAGGTGGCATTCAACGCGGCTTATAAAGCTTCAAAGCCCAGCTGATTTTGAAATCGATCCATCAAGAACATAAAAAGTAATCTCAAAAAAACATTTTTAAAAAAAGTTTATTTTTGGAATATCTCTGAACGAACCCTACCGAACAAGTTCAGTTTTTTTCAGCTTCAAGATATTCGCAAGCCGCGGCGAATGCCACATTGACGACGAAAATCAGTTCATCCGTTCAAAAGTTACAGACATTTACATACGTACGTACGTACAAACAGCGGGAAGTTTTTGGGCTGCTCCGCAGGGTCAACTGTTAGACCGTTTTTTTAACTTCCCGCTAAGAAAATTGCAAATTTTCAAAAATTCGGGAAGTTATTGGTTTCAGTCCGATTTTCAAAAATCGAATTTCTAATAAATATTGACGTTTTGAGGTTCTAGGAAGCTATTCTGACTAATTTTACGATGATGTCCGAGTGTATGTATGTATGTATGTACGTACGTACGTATGTAAATATCTATAACTTCTGAACGGATGAACCGATTTTGATCGTCAAGGTGTCATTCGTCGCGGTTTGTCAATATCTCGAAGCTGAAAAAAATTGAGCTTGATCGGTAGGGCTTGTTCGGAGATATTCCAAAAATAAACTTTTTTCAAAAATGTTTTTTTCGGATAACTTTGTTCGGGCTCGATGGATTGATGCCAAAATCAACTGGGCTCTGAAGCTTTATAAGCCGCGTCGAATGCCACCTCAACCATCAAAATCGGTTGATTCTTTCAAGAGAAACCGTTGTCGAAAGAATTGAAAAAAAAATTTTTTTTTTAGTATTTTGGAAATTTCTCAAAAACGACTCAATAAATCAATTTCAAAATCTGGTCAGTTGTAGAACTCAATAAAACGCGTCGATTGCCACCTTAACCGTCTCAATCGGTTTATTCGTTCGAGAGATATCGTTGGAGAAAAAATGGTAAAAAACGTTATTTTTCGAAAACAAAGGCATACAAAAGTGTTTTCGAGGACGAAGAGCTCGAAAATGTATTCTCAACAATGTTTTCAAGCTCAAGGAGCTCGAAAACTGCAGGAAATTTGGAGCTGGCCCGCAGGGTCAACTGACAGACCGATTTTTTTTTTTTTTAGTAATTAATATTTTTTATCTCGAAAATTGAGATCATTGCTGAAAAACTTCTATCTAATGTATATTATTTTTTTTTTTTATTTGTTTGAACATTCCACTCATTTGCCGAGAACGTTATTCGTCCTGAAATACATTCGATTGTTTTTTTTTTTATTACAAATATATAAAAAAAAAACGTCATAAGACGTGCACTATTTACTTAGGTCGTACTTTAAGTGCAATGTGGTGGTGTGCGGCATTGTTCCTCCGACCTCGAATGCGAATTATATTTTTAAAAATTTGATCATAGATTATGTGTCTAACTATTTCACTTAATGTCCTTATCTTTAACAACCATCTAGGCTTTATGAACATAAAGTAGAATAACACAAAGTATAATAAAATAAAATATAACATTTGAGTTGAATTGAAATACTCGAAAATAATTCTGACGTAATACCCTCGCCGTTAGATGGAAACATGAACCAGGTATTGAATGAGTGTGGCATCAAATTATTATTCGTATTCTAAAATAATCGAAGATTAACTTAAACTTAAATTAAGTCAACGAATTTTTTTATATTTTACAGTTACTTAACAAAGATTCTGCTGTGAGTTTTCGGCTTTTTATTTCTAGGCAGTTTGAGATAGGTTACATATAGAGCTACCGATGCAGTGATATAAAAAAACTGTATGAATTTTACTGGTTAGTAAAAGTCGCACTTTCTGTTATAACTGCAGTATTATAAGAAAAAGTGGCTACTTTGAGCTACTCGTCCCAATCTTGTTTAGAACCTGTGTACTATCTTAGATATCCTCCCAACTCGTGATGGGACTTTTCTAACGACCCGTTTGATTGAGTTTAAAACGGCGACGTCTGAATCTTTTTGATACGGAATCGTTTGGATTTCCATTGTAAAAACGAACTTACGAAATTTCGCCCTTGTTCCGTAAGCAGTAACTTTGGAGCCCCATAATGACTGACGAAAAGTTTTATAAATAAATCATTTGCGCTGGCTGCTAGCATATCTTTGAAAGGTGCAGCCCCGCAAAACTTCAACAGTTGGCCTTGCATTGTAAGTTGAAACGAGACTATTTTCCTAGCCGGTAAAACTTAGTCCGTGGATATATTCTGATTAGTTAATAGACACCGCAACTACCAAGAGGCATGAAAATCGTATAATGACCTTGAGTCGTTCACATTAACATCCAAACTCCCATATGTCTGTATTGGGTGAAGACTATTTATTCCCAAGAGGCGCAACGCCCTACCTTAGAGCTCCTAAGTCGACCCACTGGAACAGACTTTGGTCCAGTGCCTTGCAACCACCTTGCAGGGACATACGCGGCTGGTTTATTTGAAATGAGGCCAGCTTAGCTTATGTGGCGCCATCTCTGAGAGGGAAGCAGATACATATCAGATTGATTCACACATAAAGCGACAGAGCGTGGGCACGCTCAACACTGTTGCAGGAATAACAACAAAAGAGAGCCTTAGAGATTCCCTAGGCGATACGCAGTTGGTGTACTGGAATTTAGTAACCAGATGGTATTTTGGATGGAATAGCATCACTCTTGGTTATCGTGTGTCACGTACTAGAATTGAAACTTGACTGTCGTACACCAGACGTCTATTTGAGACAGCAAGTAATATTCCAATTATTCTATCATAACAGAATTGCGTAATGATTATTTGAGTCTAAAATTAATATTGTTTCATTAAGGCTGTGTGCCTAATATTAATTTAGCAATATCGTGATGTGTACATATTACATGTTATGTCAAAAATATTGACTCAGAATGATTTATGTCGACATTTAGTACAAGCCGAAACCTCTAGACCGGAAACTCCAGAGATATTTTATTAGGGACTATAGGTTTTATTTTGAATTAATTAAAACAATATTTAGATTTTACTTTTCAACTATATTGTCAACTCTGTTACGTCCGAATTATTTTCTAGTTTTAATACTATTATATCATTTTATTCTATTTCATTTCGATCCATTTAATTCTTATTAAAGTATTTGGAATTAGTCGAGACCCGGAATTTGTGTCCAAATATTATACTAGGTGAAACAGAATTTTTAGTCCTCACCAGGGTCAGAGTGGCAGCTGGCACACTTTCTCATCACAACGGCACTTTGAAATAAGACTTGAAGTAAATAGTAACTCTGTAATGAGTTTTAATGTTTTCTAAATTGAAAAATAATCAAAAGTAAATTATGGTGTTTATACAAGAAAATATTTCATTAAGCATAAAAATCTAGAGTAAAAGGTTTCAGTCAGATAATAAAATTTAACAATCCTAAATAATGTTAAGAGCAAAGTAATAAACGAAGATAAAATAGAACAAAAGATCATATCTGAGTAAAAGAAAATAAATCCATAAAGTTATTACACAAAAAAAAGTTATCTTGTGTCAAGAAAATATTTTGGAAGACAAACATTTTCGGGAACCGAGTCAAGATTTTTTTAAGTCAAGAGAGTTTGTCTTAGTTGGAAAAAATTGTCTTGGTTGGAGAATATATCTACTTTATCTGAGAAAATTTAGGTTTCCAAACAAATTTTCTTGAATCAAGAATATTTACCTTCAATTGAGGATTTTCTTTTTTCTGTGTACAATAAAATCAATTTCAGTAAAATATTAGTTTGAGAATAAAGTAAAATATCAAAATACTAATTTTTAAACTAAATAAAATAAAATATTATAATGAAACAAATAATTATTTACTACAAATTAAAAAAAAAATAAACTAAAACTAAAAATATTAGAATCTAAATTAACCTAAGTAAATATTAAAATCAAAATAAGTAAATTCTTAATTAAAAATAAAATAAGAAAATAATTTCAACATTCCAATGCGCATATTTAAACTAAATAAAATATAAAAATTAGAATTGAAATTAATAATTTCAACCCTTAATTTTACGAAGTTAAATAAACTAAAATTCAAATATTAACATTTAAATCAAATCAAATAAAATAACAGTTGAACAAAATAATAAAATATTCAAATTAAAATAAAATAAAACTTAAACAAAATAGAGATAGGAAATTACATTTAGCGATAAATTAAAAGAAAATCAATTGGATAATGTCAAGATCTATAAAAATAATAATAATAATAATTATTTTTATCATTATTGTTATTCTATTTATAATTATTTTCATTATTATGATTCTTATTATTTATTATTATGATTCTTATTATTTATTATTATTATTATTATTATTATTATTATTATTATTATTATTATTATTATTATTATTATTATTATTATTATTATTATTATTATTATTATTATTATTATTATTATTATTATTATTATTATTATTATTATTATTATTATTATTATAATCATCATTATTATTACGTTTATTATTTATACAACAAGGAAATAACTTTTTGAATAAAAGGGGTGAGTTGGGAAGGATCGAAAGAGGGGGGGGGGAATCGATGTGGAAGGGATAGTGGGCCCCGAAACAATGGTTTTTCGAAAGAAAGTGGAGAAATTTGGAAAAAGATGGAAAAGCGTGAGAGCAAAATTTCAGAAACCGCCTATTTTTCCAAAGGTCTAGTGAGCTGACCCAAAATTATGCAGTTAAGTCGTGCGTCCGGAACTATTGACCTCACACCCGTCTCTCTTACTATCCAAGTTATCTACTCCTATAGAGTGGGCTCTTAGCCACATATAAAAGTAAAATTATAAAGACTAGGCTATTTTGTCGCCTTTAACAACATAAATATACGAAGTAAAGCAGCTGTCGCTTGCGATACAACAGTAAAGCCTGAGGAAAAAACTGAAGAAACTTTAACAACAATGGGAATTGATACAACAACATCATCAATACCAACTAAAGATGAAACACTTTCTTCTAAAAATAATGACCTTACTACGCCTTTGGAAGAAACAACGGAGGACTCATCGACGTTGAATATTAGTCATACTAATCAAATAAAAGGAGCTATTTCTAATGATATTGTTTATGATCCTCAGGGCCTTAGTATCAAAAGAGTATCAGCTGAAAAAAATATCGATAATGATGATAAAAACTCGAATTTGCTACAAGATTACTACTTTAAACGGCTTATAAAACACTTAAATATTCCACAACTTTCTTTATTCCTGATGAAGCAAGTAAAGATTTAACTACGACATCTGTTAAATCACGAGAAGGTGTTTTTTCTGAAGTATCTTATTTTACAGAATTAATTCTACCTAGTGCTACTCATGATGCTTCGTCAATGTCAACGGCATCAATGACAATGCTCCCCATAGATACAACATTTTCATCAGTTTCCACAACGACAACTCCTTCAACGCCTTCAGAAGCAGTCCTAAAGCCGAAGATGAAAATTCAATAACAAAATGAGAAGAAATAGAACTTATTTTCAAAACTCTTTATACGACTTATACTTATTTGACGACATTCTTCCAAGAAAGTACATCAAGTGTTTCTAGTCGTGAAGTTGTTTAAACTAATGTCGTAACTCTGACTATTGGACCTGATGGAATATTTGGTGATGTTGCTGGATTATTTAATGATGATATAACAATTACTCCAACAAAAATACAAGATACTGTTCAATCTTCAACTATTTTGATGCCTGAAAAAAATTCGGTAACTTATGAAGCTTCTACTACTCTAGAAAACTCAACAACTGAAGCTGGTTTAACGATATTGCAGGATCTAGAAGATGGTAAGACTACAGTTGAAGACAGTTTCAATAAAGTATCTGTACTTGAACCGAGTCTCACATCTAGTGTAGTTACTGATTTACCGATATTCGAAACAAAAACTTATTTCACACCCTACATTTATTTTAGAACTATATTTGTTGATGATAAAACAGAAATAGAAAGAAGAACTTAGGTCTTCAGTAATATTATAACGGAAAAAATTGAGCCATCAGCAGTGGTTCCACCACCACAAAAACCATCTTTAATTCCAACAACACCAAAGAGTGCACCTGCACCTGCACCTCTACCAGATATTCTTGCATACTTAGAAGCGATAAAAAAATTAAAATCTCAAGAGGAAGCATTAAAAGCCGCTAAAAAAGTTCAACAAAGTGGTGCAGGTAAAACAACTATCAAGCCTGCCGAAAACGAACAAACAACTCTCGATATGTTAGAGGACTCAACAGAGAAAGTATTAGTTGATGGTGAAGTACTTGGTTTTATGATAACCGATGTAATATCCTTATCTAGCTCTAGTGATGGACCAATACTCGAGCCATCAATGGAAAAGAGAAAAGTTGGCGCTGCACCGAAGATCAAGAACTCTCAGAGTCAAATCATCATGAAGTCGAACGAGCGCCCACACTTCTTCTTCGTACTAGTTACACGTCATTTACATACTTTAGGGCAATGTATAAAGGTGACGCGAGCAATATTGTTTCTCGGTTAGAAATAGTTACAAATGTCGTGACAGAAACGATAAGACCCATGCCAGCGATTGAGATGTCAGCAACTGAAACAAGTACTCTTCCTGTAACTTACTTTACCACCAGTAATTGACGTATCAACAATTAATCCAGAATCAACAACGTATTACACAACTTTTACGTACTTTACTACGTCTTATATTGGAAATGAAACAGTTCTCAATTCTGGATTAGAAACAATCACTAGTGTAGCACTAGGAGAAATTCCTAACGTAACAGGAAGAGCAATCGGGGCAGTACCAACAAAACTTCAGGATCTTGAGACAGAAGGAAAAATACGTACCGTTGAGCTAACGCCTACGAAAGTAGCTGAAGAGCCTAAAACAGGTTTAATATCAACATTAAAGTCTAGTGCTGCTGCTTATGGAACAACTACTCACTTTACAACGGATATTTATGGTACGTACATCGATGATTTATATGCGCAGTTAGTGCAGAGTAGTACGAGCTTAGAAACTCCATCTTTGACTTCAAGTACTTCAGTCTCACCAACAGCAGCTTCAGCCACTCCAGCTCTTCCTACTAGCATTCTTTCATTAAATAAAAATAGTATTATTGATGCTGATAAAGTAACTACTGTTTACTTTGCCACTAGTCAAATTGGCACACTTATTGATGGGCTCTATGCTAAAGTTAGTAAAAGTACTTCAAGTACAAAAATATATGCCGAAAGAAAAGCTACATTAAAACATCCAGAAGAACGTCATAGAACTGGATTAGTAAGACTTATTAAAGGGCAAATGAAATCTGATAGTGTAATTATTGTTTATCAGTCTAAAGTTATTGGTGGAAGTATCGAAGGACGATATGCGCAAATTATAGAAAGTACTTCTAGTTATCTTCATGCATGGCTCAAATACAGTTTCTCCGACAGCAACAGTATCTTTTCTCGTTTCTCAAACTCCAGGTTTTCCATCCCCTACTCCAGTAGTAATTCAGTCATCATTATCTGAAGGAAGTCAAGAAGATAGTGGAACTAATGAAGAAGAGAATGAAGGAGGAGAAGAAGAAGACGAGAAAGAAAATGAAGATGATCAGAAGCCAAAAAAGAAGTCACGTCTTACTTATCCTGGTTGGAAGAGTACATTTACTCCTGCCATCAGACCATTCTTGTCACGAAGTAGGCCGACATTCAATCCAAAAAGAAAAGGTGTTTTTCTTCTTCATGAAGTCGATCAGTTATTTCAGCATCCGCAACAGCTTCACTTAATTCATTAAGACGTTTCTCTGGAAGGAAAACACTACTTAGCTCACCACCAACCGGGCCAGCAAATGCACGCAGTAGAAGTTCAGGCAGATTTTCTCCTTCGTCAACATCTTTTTCTGCTTGACGTGGATCCTGTTCTGCTATCCGCGGATCTTCAGCAAGACCAGCTGTAGCTTAATTCTCCGACGCTTCCACCATTTTCTTCACGTTCGAGAGGTAATAATCGTCTCTTCCCACCTCAAAATATCATCATCCAACGTCAACCAGACCCAGTAGAAGAAATTAAAAATCCCGAAGAGAGTGATGATACTAATCTCGAAAATGAAAAATTAGTTGAAGAAATAGTCGATAACGTTTATGAAGGTTCAGAAAATAATAAACGTCAACGCCCGCATGAAAATACCATATATGATGAATATATATGGAAAAATATGTAATGAATATGGGACCATATAAGTGGCCAAAAACGATATATATTATCTTATATATAATATTGTAAGTTTTAATATAATTAATTATATACGTAAGTTTATAAGTTAATACTTGTATTATATGTACTTACAATCATATATGTAAACTTATAAGTTAGCACATATATGTATGACATATATTGATAATTATATATGTAAATTTATAAGCTAGCACACATATATATATATATATATATATATATATATATATATATATATATATATATATATATATATATATATATATTCTGAACACAATGTTTGAATCTTATAGCAGAGAGAAAGAGAGAGAGAGAGAGAGAGAGAGAGAGAAAGACCGAAAAGAATAGATTTTATTTTTTCGTATACATATATGGGGAGACTTATATGATTTTATACATCGAAAAATATACAAAAATTTATAAAGTTGAATACATGGTACATATATCGAGCCATATAATGATGAATTATATATGTATTCTTATTTGTTTCCATTTATAAATAACATTTATTTTTAAATATATTAAAATTATAAGTCTTCAAATACATAAATAATATATCGAATTTATACGGAAATATATGAAATCTATAAGAGAAAACATATATAGAAATATAATAAAATCGGTCAAAATCTATATATAGTTCTATATGAGATTTCAAGTATTGTCACATATATATTTATATCTGTAACATCTATTTTTTAATATATGTTTACCATATATGATATTTTCATGCGGGCGTATTTCCAATAAGACTGATGTGTCCTCTACAACATCAAGACCTACATATGGTAATAGATATATTTCTCAGAAAAGAAGATCATAACGTCAAGCATCTCAATTACGTTCATACTTAGCTAATCGATACCGCAGATCTGGAAATATTCATACGTCAGCAGAAGATCGATCAGATGACGAAACTTTTTATGATGAAGATGAAATTGTAAAACCTGGATCCCAATATATCGCAATAGGATGATCTCTTTCATCGACTCGAAATGTTGCCAAAAGTACTACAGAAAAATATTCCAGTGAGTCCGGTGAAATTTCAAATACCCGAAACAGAAGACCAACTAATAGTCGAGTAAAACCTAGTCCTACAGCATCAACAGGAAGACAATTCACTTTACGAGAAAATAATCCTTCTTATAAACGTACTTCTCTTACTAAACAAGATAATTTAAGGAGACCAAATTCAAGAGTCAGAACTACGAACGGAAGACGTACAACGGAGTCTTATCATTCTCGACGAGGTACTACTCCACGGACAATCTCAAGAAATCGAAATATTAATAGAAGAGTACAACCAAGAGGCAGAGGTGGATCACGAGAAGATTTGAATGGTCATGGCAGAGACGATAGTCCAATCACAGTTACTCATTATGTATCAACTGAAATAACACTTTCTATAGTATCTCATGATACTACTGAATTTCGTAATATCATTACAGCTAGTCCAAGTATTGAAGTACTCAATCTAGAAGCTTATAATACAGTAACCGGTGGTGATGGCCGACAGCTTGTTGTCCTTGTCAGTAAATCGACTTCATTAAATCCTCTTGGTCAGACTAAAGTAACACGTTTTCTATTACACAGTACACCAACTACCAGAGTATCGCATACGTTAACTACCGTTGGTGGTCGACGTGTGTCACAGTCTCTTATTGTACCTTTAACTGTTTATTCTGTCGATAATGTTGTATCAACCATTCCAGCATCATTTAATAATCAAAATATTCCTCTTGCGAATACACTATTGTCACAATTGTTAGGTCAATTGGGTCCTCAAAATCCTAATTTTGCTAATGTCCAAGCGCCTGATGTTCAAGCGACACCAACAACTCAGTATAACGTCAGAACAACAACTTATGTTACAGCAATTACTAAAGAAAAAAGTACAATTATACCTTTGACATTTAGGGGTAAAAAAATTCTAACGACTCTTGTTGATTTATCAACAGACGTTGTCACAGCTACTGAATTTATTACTGATACAGTTCTTGTTACTCCAACAGCAGCATTACCAGCTGCTAATCTAGATTCACTTCTTTTTCTTCTTCTTCTTTAACAATCCCCACAAATTCAGCAGCAACAACAACTTCAGCTACAGCAGCAGCAGCAACTACAGCAACAACTTCAGCAACCTCAAGACCCACTATTTTCGGTCACGCGAATATCCAGTCAAAGTAATTCACTCCCTGGTGAAATTGAGCGTAAACATTAATCAGCAGATCTTGATTATCGACCTGAAGATGATTCTTCAGCGTCAGTTGAAGAATTTGAAAAACCAGTAGCACATAAAGTTAAATCAGAAAATAAAAAAGTTAATTCCGAAAAAACAATGGATGATTCTTCAGCTTCATCCATTTCAAGAAGAAGACGTGATTTGATTGACAAAGTAAGGCCGTCTATTCCACCATCACTTTATGCCCATTCTGAAGCTACATCTGGTCTTAGTCCCAGTGAAGAATTTATGGGTGTACATGCACCAACACAGAGTCTTGAGAGCGTTGTGGGTGACGTCGGACGGCACATTTCCATGTCCATCCGTGCCTAATCCTGTCCTAATTTATATTTCTTTTATTATTATTTTCTTTTAATTATACATAACTTAACTATCATTTATTTTCATACCCAATATAACAACGTCTTGTACCTTAAGCCAAACGTGCTATATCTCAGCTTATCGTTTATTTTTCTTTGTTCACTTTATTTTATTATAGACGTGAGTCTGGAGTACATGATATTTGGCTTGAAGTATAAAGCTGCCGAAAGTAATCCCTTCCAAATCCTCCAAAGATTCTCTCATCCATCTTTAACTATTTTTTATACATCTCCAGATAACTCGTTCCCAATTCTCCATCTTTATTATTCCTTTAAATTTTAATTCACTATTTTTACATACACTCAAAACATTTCAAATCTTCAATTCCATAAATTTAATATCCTTTATTGCCGCGCGTGTGCCCACACACTCAACGAAAACTCTCAGAAATGACGTGACCAAATATAAAAAAAAATTTATTATTTATTAAAGATAACTGGATTCACGTATACAATATACACCATGTCACGCTTTAACGCTGCGCTAAAGCTTATATTTTTATATTTAAAAAAAAAAAATATTATTATGCTGGTGATTAATGCACGTGGTTTTTGATAAATAGTTAAATAATTTTAAAAAAAAGACAAGACATGGTCTTTTCAGATGAGACGGGAGACAGAGATCAGGATCTTGAGACGAAAGAAAATATAGCTAAAGGGCCTAAAACAGGTTTAATATCAACATTAAAGTCTAGTACTGTTGCTAATGGAACAACTACTCACTTAACAAAGGATATTTACGGTACGTACATTGATGGTTTAAATGCGCAGTTAGTGCAGAGTAGTACGAGTTTAGAAACTCCATTTTTGACTTCAAGTACTTTAGTCAGACATCTTTGTCTGAAGTGAGTCAAGAAGATGATAGAACTAATGATGAAGATATTGAAAGAGGAGAAGAAGAAGACGAAGAGGAAAATAAAGATGATCAAAAGCCAAAGAAGAAATCAAGTCTTACTTATCCTAGTTGGAAGAGTACATCTACTCCTACCATTAGTACATACAATAATAGTGATTTTCGCGGAATCACGGTGAACTCTCACGGTAAACCACCGCAAATCACCGTGATGCTGCCATAAATCACGGTGAATCACCCCGATTCACGATAGCATCACGGTGAGCGTTCACGGTGATTCCCGGTGATTCACCGTAATGCACCATGATTCAGGACCGCCAGGGAAAGTTGAATAAAATAAAATATTAAAATTGAAATAAATAAACTTCAACTACAATTTCAATACCAAAACAACATTGTAAAATATCTAAATTAATAATAAAAGAAAAAGCCTAAACAAAATAAGAAATTATTCAAATAAAAGTGAAATAAAAAGTTTAAACAAAATAATAAAAATTATTGGATTTGAATAAAATAAAATAGGAATTCGAACAAAAGAAAATAGCAAAATTAAGATAAAAATACTTATAAAGCTAAACGAAGATCGACTAAGATCTATCAAAATAATAATAATGTTTATTATTACTACCTTTTTTATTTATTATTATTAATATTGAACTACCAAACAAGAATAATTGTCATTATTAGAATAAAGGGACGGGTTATGAAGGATCAAAGGAGAGAGGTCTTAAAAAATTACGTCAACGAAAAATCAATGTGGAAGGGATAGTGTTGCCCTGAAAGAATGGTTTCCTGAAAGGAGGCGAAAAACTTTGGATTGAAATGGAAGAGCGTGAGAGCAGAATTTCCTCCAACCATAGGAAATTGGAAAGCCACCCATTTTTCCAAAGGTCTATCGGACAGACCCAAAATTAGTGAGTTGAAATGAATGAATGCTAGAAATAGCATATACGAATATGTATTACGAGTTCAGATACCTCCGTTCAGGAGATATTGGGTCGACAGACTAAGGATGAGATTCGTACGCGGGAGATCAAGGTTTGAATCTCATTCGTCAAGTAATTTTTAAGAATAAATACCGACACCAACTTTAAAAAACTGCAATAAAGTTGACATTCGATAAAATAAAAATGAGGAAAAAAAAAATTTAAGCTATTTTATATACTGATTTTGAAATTGAATAAAAAGCAATTTCTCTCGGGCATTTATAAAATAAAATATAAAAGAAATAATGAAAAAAAATATTTCAAAGCTTTTATTTGTTGTTGTTTAATATAGGAAGGATATACAGACAAGGAGCACAACGATGGAAAAATCTCTATAGAGTTAATGGTCATATTTTTCAAGCTAAACGTTTTAACCGAGTAAGTATTTTATGCAATACTTATTTTTTAATTAATTACCATAATAATAATAATAATAATTATTATTATTATTGTCATTATTAATATTATTATTTACGCGCGGTTTTGAAAATTTTTTGTTCGAGTTATTATCAAAAATTAACGAAATAAATTCAGTATATTTACGGTAATGAACTTGAAAAATTGCGGTATTTTACCAGCATCAAAACCGCAAGTATACAGCATATTGATAGTATATTTACGGGAATATTGCAGCATCAAACTGTTCTAATTATTTTCACTTACATTCTATTGCTTGAATTATAAACGTGTCAACTAATAGAATAAAATATAAAATTGATAAAAAAATTCACAGCGCGCATCCTGCGCACATTGTCAAGACCGCATTTGGGGACTGGGACGTCAAGGATACAAATGTATCATGTGTAAATTATTGGTCCACAAAATATGTCATAAAGATTTACGTAGTCACGATCGGAGAGAGTGAATGCGACGGGAGAAGGGTTATTATTAATTAATTAATTAGTAGAAACTTATACTAAATACTCATTCTATAACTCAACCAACGAGCCTAATAGGACCGTTACGTGGCTAGTGTGAGAATGCCTAGTATTTGGCAAGTTTTTCTGTATACTAAATATGTCTATTTCGTACCGAATGGAAGTACGATAGACAATCCCAATCGTTGACTTGTGTGGCTTTAGGGTAGGTCCGAGATATTAAAACGAGAGGAAAGCAGGTAGGTGAATATGGGCCCTCGAGAAGTTCCTGTTCTTTTACGTCTGTCTCCTTCTGTACTCGTTGACTTATGAATGTTAGAGTAAGAGGTATAAATAAGAGAAAGATAATTTAAAAAAAAAAAGAAAAAAATCTGTATATTCCTTTATAAAATTATAATGTTGTTTTTACATGTGTGTATTAAAGCTAAGTAAATACAATTAGACTTACCACTCAGCTTAAGGTGGTTTACAATTTCGCTGATCACACTCTCTCACAATTCACCACTTTGAATTTATGACCGTGGAATTGTTATTGTTAAATTCGCTGAGACCCTGCCCGTGGCTTAGGGATTTTATTTCAGCGGAATTAAATGCACTATTCGGACTCGGAGCTACTGGGGTGCCAAGCGGATTCACTTCCCTATCTATCGACTATGAATGTGAATATTTTTATTTTTGATTTAGGATTTTGATCTAGGAGTCTGGATTCCTAGGCTGTAGGCCGTCACGAGACCGATGATCCTGACTTGGGTGAGTCGAATCGACCGCGATTTTTGCAAGTTTAAAATTTAGGTCTTTGGCCAAGGAGCCCGATTGCCTAGGTGGTGGACCGTCACGTAGTCAACGATTAAAATTTTACTCTGATTCGCGGTACTAGTTGGACTTAGGCCGATAAGACTAATTATTTTTTCCGGATAAATCATAATATAATGTTTTAATGTGTTAATGAGCTCCTTGAGCTCGATAACAGCGGGAAATTTTGGGACTGGCCCGCAGGGCCAACCAACGCCCAGATTATTAATCAATAATTTCATTAACACACAGCTTTACTGTTGATTAGTTTATTAAAAAAAAAATTCATAATTGTTTCAGTAACTCAAAAATTTCTGGCATACGTGCATTCATTAATCTGACTTTTTAAAATCAACCAATGAGGAAGTAGGCCTCTTATTAGGTTTTTTTTTTGCAACGACTGCTTTAAAAGTTCCATTTCCGAGAGCTATAAGTCGTGACGGAAGCGCCAAATATATTCAGCCTAAATTTTACCAAACTGCACTTGTGCGATAAATATCCTATAGTTTGACTATACTAGTGTAGTAATACTATAGTGTAGTGACTTAAAGTGAGCGAAATGCCACCTAACGTTGTAACGACGCATTACATGAGTGTGAATGTAGCAGACACCAGACAAATTTAAAATTATAAATAAATATAGTAAATAATTTAAAAAATAATAATTTTAGAAAATGCACTCATTAATTTCAAAATTTTTTAAATGCGCATTTTTAAAAAATTTAATTTTATTAATTATTTACTCTATTTAATTATAATTTTAAATTTGTTTGACCTCTGCTTCGTTCATACTCACGATAAAATCCTTGAAAAATTTGATTTTAAATATAATTTTAATTTTTTACTTCTTGAAAATTGAAGTTTCATAGCAGGGCTGCAAAAAAAATGTATCCTGCCGTCAGGGTGCACAAAAATACTAAAACTATGAAACTATCACTAAAACACATACATGCACATAACAGCGCCACCAAACACAAGCACCAGAACTTCTTGGGGAAATTCGTATACATAATTCACACTTATTTTTATAGTAGTGTACGTTTGCGCAGCTCGCCAGCAGGTGGACTCGAGAACGAACAAAAAAATCCTGATCCCACCATTCACTTTGAGGTTATAATTGTTCACCACCACACGTGTCTTGACGTGAACGCATCTTAAGCCTTACGCTCATATCGCGTCAACGTTATGTCCAATTATTCGCTTAGTTCACATGTAGTATAACTACTATTTTTTGATTTTGACCTCTGACTCGAGACTAGTCTATTTTTAAATTTCTAATATACAAGTACTGAAAAATGGATTTATTATCTGGTATGTTACTTTTTTTTAAACATAATAAACAAATAATCATAACATATAAAAATCAAAGATATGTTTTTTGTTAATTTTAACACTGAATAAATATGACTGAGTGATATATGAGCTCTAGATTTTTGAATACCTTGTGGTAAAGAACTAAAATAGAAATTTGTTAACTTTAATAATAGATTTCTAGCGAACGAGTCATGATTCTGCGTAGTCAAATTCAAGCTTTAACTTTTAAGCAACAAACGTATATATATATAGATATATAAATTTTATGTAAATGTATGAAAAAAATCAAAAAATATGAAAATAGTTTTGTCTGATAAAAAAATGTGGGAAATTTATTTGAATAAAAAAAAAATTATTTTTCAGCTATAAACGAAGAGGGCGAAGAATTAGCTTTGGATGTAATAGCAAATGCCGACGGTACAAATGAATTGCAACGTCAATATTCATTAGCTGACTTTGAATTAATTGGTGTTATTGGACGGGATTCGTACGCAAATGTCCTCATGGTCGAATTGAAACGTACAAAGCGTATCTACGCAATGAAAGTGATTAAAAAGGCCTTGGTAACAGACGATGAGGATAGAGATTGGGTGCAAACCGAGAAGCACGTTTTTGATACAGCGTCAAATCATCCATTTTTGGTTGGTCTACACTCGTGTTTCCATACCCCGTCTCGGCTCTTTTTTGTTATCGAGTTCGTGCGCGGTGGCGATCTTATGTTTCATATGCAACAACAGCGTCGTCTTCCTGAGGAGCATGCCCGTTTTTACGCTGGTGAAATAAGTTGCCTTAAATTTTTTACATAAAAAAGGAATAATATATCGTGACTTGAAACTGGATAACGCGCTACTGGACGACGAGGGACACCTTAAATTAACCGACTACGTTATGTGCAAGGAAAGTGTTTTTAACGGTGATACCACAGCAACATTTTGCGGTACACCGAATTATATTGCCCCGGAAATACTACGTGGTGAAGAGTACGGTTTCTCCGTCAATTGGTTGGCACTTGGTGTTTTATTGTACGAAATGTTGGCTGGACGGAGTCCATTAAATATCGCTGGAGCATCGGAAAATCCTGATCAGAAAATTGAGGACTACTTGTTCCAAGTCATTCTACAGAAATCTATGTATTCTACGTTCTCTGTCAGTTAAAGCAGCTTCTGTTCTCAAAGAGTTCTTGTGTAAGTAACCCAATGAAAGACTTGGCTGCTCACGCGGTCTGCCTGCCTTTTTGGACATCGTAGGTCATCTGTTCTTCGAAGCAATCGATTTGGAGATGGTGAGTTCGCTTTTTTAACTTCCCGCGAAGAAAATCGATGATTTTCAAAAATTCGGGAAGTTATTGTTTTCAACCCGATTTTCAAAAATTGAGTTTTCATCGGATGTCGACGTTTTGAGGTTCTAGGAAGCTATTCTGACTATTTTCAGAATGATGTCCGAGTGTGTGTATGTATGTGTGTGTTTGTGTGTGTGTGTATGTATGTAAACTCTTTGTAACTTTTTAACTAATGAATCGATTTGGATGGTTGAGGTCGCAATCGAAAGAGCTTGTTAGCCATCAACTTTCCTGGAAATTTCAAATCATTTGATCAAGTAGACTCGAAAATATTTGCTAATTACGAAAAAAATTAATTTTTTTTTTCAGTTTATTAGTGATTTCTCAGAAACGACTTGAACGATCGACTTCAAAATCCAATCAGCTCTAGAATTTAATAAAACGCGTCGATCGCCGCCTTAACCATTTTAATCGGTTAATTTGTTCGAGAGATATCGCGGGAGAAAGAAATAATAAGAACAGTTATTTACGAATGTCTTTGAAATAACTTAACCAAACAATTTCAAAATCCGATGAGCTCTAGAACTCAATAAAATACGTCCATTGCCGCCTCAACCATCAAAATCGGTTAATTCGTTCGCGTAATATTGTTGGAGAAAGAAATGGTGAGATCCGGGTTTTTCCAAATATCTTCGAGACGACTAAACCGATTGATTTTAAATTATAATCAGCTCTAGAATTCAATGAAACACGCCGATTGCTACCTCAAACGTCAAAATCGGTTAATTAGTTCGAAAAGATATCGGCGTCGAAAAATTAAAAAAATAACATTTCATGTTATTTTTTCCGGATAAATAATAATGTAATGTACTAAAATGTGTCTGACATCATACCAACTCTTCCTCTTTATGGTTTCTTTCGATCATCATATAATGTCATCTAACTTGTTTTATAGTTTGAATCATATTATCAACAAAAAAATTTTAAAATCACAGTTTTTAATATTTTTCGCGGACATTTATTGTTCTGATCTGAGTCAAAACGCATTTAAATCTTTACTTTTATTTCTGACATTGATTTCTACCTCAATTTATTCATTTTATTGAACATCATCAGGACTCAAAATTTAAAAACCGCATGTTCATTAATGATTTTCAATTTTTTAATTTTCAAACTTTCACATGAAACGTAACTTGTTAGAGCTTAAAAGACTCATAAAAAACAATTGCATACAATAGCATTTTCGAGCTCGGAAATGTATTCACACTATTGGTTTCGAGCTTTTGGAGCTCGAAAACAGCGGGAAGTTTTGGGATGTAAATATCTATAAGTTTTGAACGGATGAACCGATTTTTAACGTCAAGGTGTCATTCGACGCGGTTTGTCAATTGAGACGAAAGCCAAATTAGCTAAAGGGCCTAAAACAGGTTTAATATCAACATTAAAGTCTAGTGCTGTTGCTAATGGAACTACTCACTTAACAAAGGATATTTACGGTACGTAAATCGATGGTTTAAATCCGCAGTTAGTGCAGAGTAGTACGAGCTGAGAAACTCCATCTTCGACTTCAAGTACTTTAGTCAGACATCATTATCTGAAGTGAGTTAAGAAGATAATAGAACTAATGATGAAGAAAATGAAAGAGGAGAAGAAGAAGACGAATACGAAAATAAAGATGATCAAAAGCCAAAGAAGAAATCACGTCTTACTTATACTAGTCGGAAGAGTACATCTACTCCTACCATTAGACCATTTTTGTCACAAAGCAGGCCGACATTCAATCCAAAAAGAAAAGGGATCAAGCAGCCAAAACATTTACTCGAACTGACAATTGCACTGACAACAACAACGACATTAGATGGAACTAAAGGAAACCGCTTTACTTCTTCAAGAAGTTAACCAGTTATTCCAGCATCCGCAACAGCTTCACTTATCTCATCGAAATGTTTCTTTGGAAAGGAAACACAACTTTGCTCATCACCATCCGGGCCAGCAAATGCACGCAGTAGAAGTTCAGGCAGATTTTCTCCTTCGTCGACATTTTCTTCTGCTTGACGTGCATCTAGTTCTGTTATCCGCGAATATTTAGCATGACTAGCTATCAGAGAATTAAATTCATCATTTGCGGTGTCATCTTCAAGATTTAGAAATGGCATTAGACCATCCTCAACTTTGATTAAACCCTCTTAAACAATTAGTCAAACAATAGCTCCAGTCACAAAATCTGATGGTCAAAAAGATGAAGCTAATGAATTTACTGCAACAACTTTTGTGGTGGATTTGACACCTTTCCTAACTGAATTTAATTATTTTGAAGAAACTGCTATAACATCATAAATCAGAAAAACAACTGAGTCTTTAAGAAAATCTACTAATCTGCTTCTTAGATTGAGAAGAACATTACACCTGACTCCAGTCTCAATAGTACCTCTCAACCACGAAGAACTTCTACTTCTTCAAGAAGTACGCCAAAAACTCCGACAGTTGCTCCTCGATCTTCTAACGTCCGATCATCCTACTCTCCGACACTTCCACCATTTTCTTCAGATTCTAGAAGTAATAATCATCTCCTTCCTCCTCAAAATTTTATCAACTAACGTTAACCAGACCTAGTAGGAGAAATTGAAAATCCTGAAGAGAGTGATGATTCTAATTTCGAAAATGAAAAATTAGTTGAAGAAATAGTCGACAACGATTTTGAAGGTTCAGAGAATAATAAACGTTTCTGTATTCCCAATAAAACTGATGTGTCCTCTGCAATGTTATGTTTAAAATGTAGCTTGTACCGTGATATTAGACAGTTTATTATTATTTTTATTTATGGCTCTAGGGATCACACTGAGTAATTATCTGAAAGGTTTGTTTTGAAATGGATGATTGTGGACGTACAAATTAAATTTCTGTATATTATACAATTGAAAATTTTGATGATATTAATACAATAAAACTTGATATTATCTTGTAAAAGTATTAGGTGGCTAGTCAGCTGACTCTAATTTACAATAAACCTGTTACGATAAAATTCGTTTTAATAACTAGGGAGGACTATAGAATTTTGAATACGATACACCTTTTTGCGATATTTCTGTGTGTTGGAAATGTTTTGTTTTTTGACATAAAATAAACTTGAAAATTACAGTACCTAGATTCGCAGCAACTTAATTAATTTAATTTGTTCATACACTGACTCTAATATCTTATTCGCGTTATTACAATTCTATTTACATTTTAAATGTCTTTATAACAACCACGAAATGAGACGAGAAAACTCGACACTTGTAAATAATTATTAATTTAAGTGTGAGAACACTTGTACAAAAACTAGTGCGGAACTAGTGAAAAATAAACTTATGTGAAGACACTGCGATTGGAACTTCACTGTCTCAACAGAACTCCTGTCCTAGACTGTCTGAGACTGGGACTGAGACTCCCGGGGAATATGATTAAGATCTGACCAAATAAAATTATGTCTTGCCAGATCTCTTAATATCTGATCAGATCTAATATTTAGACATGATCAGATATCATTGTATCTGGCCAATCACCGTTTATATCCGGTCAGATCTAATCAGATATAATTAGATCTAGATACAATGTCAGACATGATTATATCTAATCAGATCTGCGTATATCTCGTAAGATCCGATCAGATATAACTATATCTGAACTAAATACAACATTTGACATAGTCAGATCTCATTATATCTGCTCAGATATAACCATGTATACGGCTTATTTTTATAGAAAATCGTTTATATCTGGTCAGATCTGCGTTTATCTCGGACGATCTGATCAGATATAACTACAAGTTTACTCAGGAAAGCGAGTGCCCGACCGAGCACTAACCGAAGACCAGATGATGGGCGAAACTTTAGCTCTGCTTCTTGGAGACACGAAAATTTGGTCTGCTGGAACTTATTGGGAGCGTAATAAATTTACCAACAGAACTTTTTTCGCGCCCTACGCCTACAAGCCGGTTAGAAACACGAGGAAATATTTCATCGAGGATCTCGCTCGATTAAACGAAACCAGTAAAAAAAATATCCTAGTTCTGTTGCTAATTTAAATTCGAATTTGAAATAACTCAATAAAATTAAATTACAGGTGAGATTTACACCAACAAAAATTGGTTCAAGTTCCTGCAGCAGCGATGGGCGACAAACTTTGACGAACTTGAGAAATATTATTTGAAACTCAACATCCGTTTCAACGAGACAGGCGAGCACAGCAAGAAATACGAGCAGTATCCAACATTTTACAGGTGAGAAAAGGAAACGAAACAAATGTTATAAATAAAAGAAAACGAAAAAATCTAAATCTTTTCTCATCCAAGCATCATCTTGGATATTACGACTTGATTTTATTCGATAAATGTATTATATTACAATGCGTACTAATATTTTTAGTCCACATGTGATTATTAATACAAGTAATATAATCTAACAAGTCAATAAACCAGATGAGTAAAGCTGTAATTCCTTTAATAAAATAAAATTAACTCTGATCGTTTCATTAAATTCAACAAAAAATTAAATGTGATTGGCTATATAAAGCTTTTAGAATTTTTCTTAAATATGACAGCAAATTTGGAATGCTTGCTCAATCATCATCATATAAAAGATTCATCGGTAATTAAATTATAATTTTTTTTTCTTTTTTCTTTTCCAATTTTTTCATTCCAATTGTTTCCAAATTTTTAACTTTTAACATCATATGTACGGTCTAAAGTAGAATATACTTGCATCAACTTGACTGATGAGCCCAGCAAGTATATTCGGGGCGAAACCGTTCATTCAATAGTAAATTCAGGACTTTGATTTTATTCGATAAATGTACTTTATTACAGTGCGTACTAATATCTTTTGTCCACATGTGATTATTAATACGATGAATATAATCTAACAAGTCAATAAACCAGAACAGTAAAGCCGTAATTCCTTTAATAAAATAAAATAAACTCTGATCGTTTCATTAAATTCAACAAAAAATTAAATGTGATTGGCTTTATAAAGCTTTTAGAATTTTTCTTCTCTTGTTAATTTTACTTTTTTTTTTTATTTATAAAATATAATAAATTCAATTAAAAAACGAACGGATTTTCATTATAAATTATACCATTAATTATATATGCAATAGCAATAATAATAATATAATATACACTCATGCCATAAATTGAAGGAACAGAAAAATTTTAGAAATTTTTTAGTGATTTTTGAAAGTCTGTAACTTTGTGAAAAATAATCGTATCGAAAAACAAAAAAAACCATTTTGTAGCTTGAAATCTCTAGTTTCAACTAATTTTCATCAATTTTTTTTAAATCTCCAGCCATTGCGCAAACATGAGAAATACCGCGAGAAAAAAATTTTCTTAGAAATTTTTTTAAAAAATTTTTTTAGATTCGTACGATAACTTGTCGCTGAAATATCAGCCTTCAAACGGAAAATGATCCTTTTGGGTTTGATCGTCGATATTTCAGGTACTAATGAGCGCACAGTAAATTTGAGGGTGGCGTTGAAAACTTGAATAAATTCCCTACAAGACCCTTTCATCAATTTTTATGAAACAAATTTTTTTTATCCTTAACATCCCTATGAAGTGAGTACAAAAAAGTGACTTTTTTTGGCTAAACAGTAAATCAACCGCTACTTTGTAAATATTGTTAAAAAAATAATGTTGCCAGGGAATTTTTTAGCTTAATGTACCCCCAATAACACTTTAAATTTTTAAATTGATCCATCGAGCCGTTTTTCGGGGTGGATTGATCAAAATTTTCCAAAACAATTAAAGGAACAAGTTTTGTTCCTTTAATTTTGTTATGACTATCGAAATGAAAACAATTGTCGTTTTTTCATTGTTTTTGTCAATTTAATACTCATTAGCGGTTGAAATTAAGAAAAAAAAAAAAATTTTTTTTTGAATTTTTTTTTTTTTATTTTTTTTGTTTTTTGAATTTTTTTTTTTTTGAACTTTTTTTTTTGAATTTTTTTTTTTGAAATTTTTTTTCTGAATTTTTTTCAAATTTTCTAAAAATTTTTTTTTGAATTTTTTTTTTTTGTGTTTTGAAATGTTTAAAACATTTTAATGCTGTGAAATGCCCGTGTGTGTGTCTGTCCGTGTGTGTATATTTGTGCGTGGGTGTGTCTATGTGTTCTAATATCGTGTGTTGCCTCCTCTACTTCTAATAATTGCACGCAACCGATTTCGCATACTAATGCAACGACGAATTGCCAATTGCGGAATCGTTTGCCATATTCGCTGCAATGCACGTTCTAATGCAGCTAAATTCGGCAAATTCGGATATTCCCGGCGCAATCGACGCCCCATTATATCCCACACATGCTCAATAGGATTGAGATCGGGACTTATTGGTGGATGACGTAGCAACGTTCTGTCATGTCTCTCAAAAAATCGTCTAGTCACGTTGGCTGTGTAAGGGCGAGCATTATCTTGCATAAAGATGAATCTCCTCACAGCTTGTCGTCGAGGCAAGACAACTGGCCTCAAAATTTGGTCAATCTAGCGTCTGGCGTTGAGGGATTGACGAACGATTACTAGAGGAGTCCGCCACGACCATGAAATCCCAGCCCAAACCATCACCGATCCTCCATTGAAGGCAGCAACAGGGCGAGTGAAGTTTTGTAAAAAACGTTCACCTTTGCGACGCCAAACTCGGGGCCTTCTGTCGTCACCGTACAGGCAAAACCGAGACTCATCAGAGAACAAAACATTGGTCCATTGCCTCCAGTTCCACCCAAATCGTTCGCGAGCGTACGCTAGATGAGCTCGGCGATGTCTGACCGTCAGCATTGGTACCTGAACCAGATTTCTGCCTCGCAACCCAAACTCACGAAGACGATTGGTCACTGTTTGGCGTGAAATATTTCGAGGTTGTCGTCGTCGTCATTGTTGTTGTCGTTGTTGTTGTCGCTGTCGTTGTTGTTGCTGTTGCTGTCGACGGTTTGGAACATCCTGAGCAATGACTCTCGCATAAACAAAAGGTTCTTGCCAAGCACGTCGAACTATTGCTCGATCATCGCGAGGAGTCGTTTCGCGTCGACGACCTTGTCCTGGCCGTCGCCCGTATCCAGCTGTCTCTTGATATCGCGTATAGGCACGAGACACGACCGATGCGCTAACGCCTAACATGTCACCGACATCCCGATACCTGTAACCCTCTTCAACGAGAGTTACTAGCCGAGCGACTTCTGGTTCAGATAAATGCCGCCTAGGCATGATCAAAAATTTAAAAAAAAATAAAGTTTGCAAAAGTTTTCAACAACTTTTTTTCTTTAAATTTATCAAAATTAAAAAAATAAAGATTAGTTTTGAAAAAAACTGTTTTTTTTTTTTTTTTTTAGAGAACAAATAAACTTCGCTGAGAGTATCAATAATTGATCGCATAAATTTTCGTAGTTTGAGTACATGAATACCGGTTAGGGATATCAACTTTAATTTAATGCAATTAATTTGGGATAAGGAAAATTGTGGCACGCCTATGCCGAATCATGTCAAAATTCAGTGAGCATTATTTCCTGAGATGTTTGAAACATTTTAAAACACAAAAAAAAAAAAATTAAAAAAAAGAAAATTCAGAAATCCGGTTCGGGTACCAATGCTGACGGTCAGACATCGCCGAGCTCGTCTAGCGTACGCTCGCGAACATTTTGGGTGGAACTGGAGGCAATGGACCAATGTTTTGTTCTCTGATGAGTCTCGGTTTTGCCTGTACGGTGACGACAGAAGGCCCCGAGTTTGGCGTCGCAAAGGTGAACGTTTTTTACAAAACTTCACTCGCCCTGTTGCTGCCTTCAATGGAGGATCGGTGATGGTTTGGGCTGGGATTTCATGGTCGTGGAGAACTCCTCTAGTAATCGTTCGTCAATCCCTCAACGTTAGACGCTACATTGACCAAATTTTGAGGCCAGTTGTCTTGCCTCGACGACAAGCTGTGAGGAGATTCATCTTTATGCAAGATAATGCTCGCCCTCACACAGCCAACCTGACTAGACGATTTTTTGAGAGACATGACATAACGTAGCTACGACATCCACCAATGAGTCCCGATCTCAATCCTATTGAGCATGTGTGGGATATAATGGGGCGTCGATTGCACCGGGAATATCCGAATTTGCCAAATTTAGCTGCATTAGAACGTGCATTGCAGCGAATCTGGCAAACGATTCCGCAATTGGCAATTCGTCGTTGCATTAGTATGCGAAATCGGTTGCGTGCAGTTATTAGAAGTAGAGGAGGCAACACACGATATTAGAACACATAGACACACCCACGCACAAATACACACACACGGACAGACACACACACGGGCATTTCACAGCATTAAAATGTTTTAAACATTTCAAAACACAAAAAAAAAAATTCAAAAAAAAATTTTTTTTTTTTTTCTTAATTTCAACCGCTAATGAGTACCAAATTGACAAAAACAATGAAAAAACGACAATTGTTTTCATTTCGATAGTCATAACAAAATTAAAGGAACAAAACTTGTTCCTTTAATTGTTTTGGAAAATTTTGATCAATCCACCCCGAAAAACGGCTCGATGGATCAATTTAAAAATTTACAGTGTTATTGGGGGTACATTAAGCTAAAAAATTCCCTGGCAACATTATTTTTTTAACAATATTTACAAAGTAGCGGTTGATTTACTGTTTAGCTAAAAAAAGTCATTTTTTTGCATTTACTTCATAGGGATGTTAAGGATACAAAAAAATTTGTTTCATAAAAATTGATGAAAGGGTCTTGTAGGGAATTTATTCAAGTTTTCAACGCCACCCTCAAATTTACTGTGCGCTCATTAGTACCTGAAATATCGACGATCAAACCCCAAAAGGATCATTTTCCGTTTAAAGGCTGATATCTCAGCAACAAGTTGTCGTACGAATCTCCAAAAAAATGAAAATTAAAGCTGACTAAATTTGCTATCCGACCTATGCATTGGTTTAGCTGAACGATTTTTTTCGCAGCCCGTGGACTCTCTCAAAGAAAAGGAAAAATTTAGAAAATTTTTTTCTCGCGGTATTTCTCATGTTTGCGCAATGGCTGGAGGTTTAAAAAAAAATTGATGAAAATTAGTTGAAACTAGAGATTTCAAGCTACAAAATGGTTTTTTTTTGTTTTTCGATACGATTATTTTTCACAAAGTTACAGCCTTTCAAAAATCACTAAAAAATTTCTAATATTTTTCCGTTCCTTTAATTTATGGCATGAGTGTAATATAACGAAAGTGTATTTTTCTAAAATTATATTTTTTAATAATTCCCCTTCATGTCTGGCGGTAAAATAACAAGTCAAGCTGCGCGGCATTATTCTTGAGGTTATGTTGTGTCCCGCAGCTGCGCAATACTCCAAGTACATTTTTTTTTTTCACAATGTACTTATACTTATTTACTATTCAATAAATAAATAAAATTATCAATAATATGTATCTACAAATTTCTTAATTAAAATTTATCAGAATAATTAAATTTTCAAATGATGACTCATGCCCGCTTACTTTTTTAAATTTCGGGTGGGGCATTATCGACTCGTCGTTCGATTACTCGATTCTCTATACCTCTATCGACCAAACTTCACTTTATTATTATTATCAAAATCAATAACAACAATTATTTTGGTAAATTTGAAATAATTAATATTTTTAAAAAATTGCCGCCATTTTTTAAAAATTAAAATTTGAATTTCAGGGATTCGCGGAAGATGAAAAATAATATAAACTGAGTAGGAGTTAGGATGAACGGACTGTAATTACGTCACAACTACTTGCACTGGAATGATTCAATCGAGTAAGAATCATCAGGGCATGTGTTATTTTCTGCGTCCACGTCTACGTCCTATCAACCAACAACGGACGCTAGTTTTTTAAATATCATCAAGTGTAGGTTGTTAGCGCGATAATTATTTATTATTAATTAGCTCTGTAGTGGAAATGGTGCAAGAAAAATGATAAGATGTCTAATTAACAACGTGGTTTAAATAATTAACGGGACAGAGAAAGTTCCTGAAGAGGGACAATTGTTATTCAAATTATAATTATTGTAATAAACAAAAGACAATGGTGCGTTTAACTTTGGCGGTGATTTACATTGTGGGTTTTATGAAGCTCGGTCAGTTTGGATGCCATCCTCTAGATAGTTTTGATGAAATAAAAGGAAAAATAGACCAGGTTAATATGGATAATTGTGAAATAAAACGTCTAAATGAGTTATTTTTGCCAGCTGCAGTAGTGTCCCATCTTCCTGACATCAAAGACATAAATATCAACCCAGTATTTCCTAATAGAACTGGTCTGCTGTACATACACAATCTAGCAATAAGTCGGGCTTATTTTTGGAGTTACAGTTTACAGTCACGATTTATCAGACCAGTCATCAATGACACTTATGATCCTGGAATGATGTACTACTTCTTGTCATCAGTTGGCGACTTATTTCGCGCCGAATACATCCTACACACCCAGTTACCGAGGATTCTTCAACAAAACATTGCCGAGGTTCGCACCAAGAGCTATCAGAGCTGATGATTTCAATGATCCCGTTTACTTGGAAAGAATATCCACGAGATATACTTTTCTTGCTAATGATCTTGGCGCTTTTCCACCTGACAGTCCTAGCCTTGATTACACCGATGAGCAATATTGCATTAATAAATGGTATTTATTTTATTTAATTAATTACTTACACTTGTAATTAACTTGTTAATAATTATCTCAGGTATACAGCTTGGCTGACAGATACTAATCCGCAGAAGAGACATGACACCAAGACAACTTACCAAGTGGAGATAAGATATGCCAACAATACGAATGAGACTTTTCCATTTCACGGTCCACCGGGTAAATTTTTAAACAAATAATATTTATGTCAGATAATTAAAATTAATTATTATTTATTTAAATATTATTTTATATTAAACGTTGGATTATTGAGCACAATGGAAAACGCTTTAAATTTACGTTAAGAATATTCCCAGACGTATTAGTGACGGTCGAGTGTACTGAGAATAATTTATTGAATGAAAAAAAATTTTCCCAGGTGCTGATGAAAATCCGGGTCCAGTAAAATGGACAGAGCCTTACTTTGATGGTCGTCGTTCGAACCGTTGGCTGGTGGCTGCGGTAGTACCCATTGCAGATATTTACCCCCGTCTTACGGGTTTCCGGCACATTGAATATCCAACGTAAGTATCAATTTTTAATTATTTTCTTTGGGGCTAGTTACTGGTACTTATTATATCAATACATTTATACGTAAAAAATATATATATAAAGCACCAGATGTTCGTTGGTCCGGGTGTCCAGTCATTGCTAGTTCGCAAGACCCCAAGTTGTAACGAAATATTTTTATTGCTCCGCGAATGTCGCTTGTGTGTACATGACATCGAGTATATATATGTATGTATGTATGTATGTATTGATCATCCTTAATGAATTCACGGTGAATGAAGAGGTCGCAGGGGGCCTGATGTACTCTTCGCTGATGTATTTGTGTTGGACCCCAATGAAATTACGGTCCCTGTCAAACAGGTACGACAGACCGGGTTTTAGGATCGTCGTAAGGAACGAGAGAGTCGGGGTGATAATATTGAGAAAGATAAAAAAATTTATAATGTCAATGGGAATATATGACTATGTGGATTGAATGTTAGAAAGGATTAAGATTTAAATGACGATAGGATTGAATGCCATCGATTGTGTTATACTCGCGACTCAATCTCTTTTAGCTCAAGTGCGGTCAAGTTAAGGCTACTTGACAAAACCGACATTGAAAAAAATACTTGTCATTTTTTTAACCAGTTTTTTTTTTAATTATATCATTCATTTTTACATTTAAAGATACACTGCCGTGTCCGTAATTGAAATGGAGTTGGAGAGAATTGATATCAATCAATGTCCCCCAGGTCCAGGTACTAGTGGTCCAAATTATTTTTAGTGTGAACCGTTGCATGGATGGGGTAGCGGTAGACGCGGAGCATATCAATGCCGATGTCTACCTAGATATCGACTGCCTACACAAGTCCGAAGACCGCATTTGGGAGAAATTATTGAACGTGCTACAGAAAAACAATATCGCAATGGATTTGATTGCGTAAAAATTGGATGTAAGTTAAAATTTTATTATTGTAAATTCAAATTTCTATTTATTTACATTATTTCTGAAGATCGACAAGCATTACCAGTCAAGTGGAACAAAGCTCCTAAGCATCTACGAGACAAATATATGGAATTGTATCCAGAATACTCAAATTATTCAAATTTCTCAAGTGGCGCTGACGCTTTGAAACTCAAAAAATAAACATCCACAAGGCTATTGCTTTTATAAAAAGTGTTAATCGGAAAAATTGTGCCTCGTATGTATTAATTACTTTTATTATTATTTATTTTACCAAGCAATTATCTGATTGATGAATTTTTTTAGATTCACTAATGCAGATTTGCAACTCCATTGAGATATCGGCTACGGCAGCTCGGAATTTTTTGAAAATTAAGCGCGAATGGGAGAACGGTTGACAAACTTCATCAGTGCTTTCCTTCAGATAAGTAATCCTGAGGAAGTTTACTCAAGAAAGCGAGTGCCCGACCGAGCACTAACCGAAGACCAGATGATGGGCGAAACTTTAGCTCTGCTTCTTGGAGACACGAAAATTTGGTCTGCTGGAACTTATTGGGAGCGTAATAAATTTACCAACAGAACTTTTTTCGCGCCCTACGCCTACAAGCCGGTTAGGAACACGAGGAAATATTTCATCGAGGATCTCGCTCGATTAAACGAAAACAGTAAAAAAAATATCCTAGTTCTGTTGCTAATTTAAATTCGAATTTGAAATAATAAAATCAAATTACAGGTGAGATTTACACCAACAAAAATTGGTTCAAGTTCCTGCAGCAGCGATGGGCGACAAACTTTGACGAACTTGAGAAATATTATTTGAAACTCAACATCCGTTTCAACGAGACAGGCGAGCACAGCAAGAAATACGAGCAGTATCCAACATTTTACAGGTGAGAAAAGGAAACGAAACAAATGTTATAAATAAAAGAAAACGAAAAAATCTAAATCTTTTCTCATCCAAGCATCATCTTGGATATTACGACTTGATTTTATTCGATAAATGTATTATATTACAATGCGTACTAATATTTTTAGTCCACATGTGATTATTAATACAAGTAATATAATCTAACAAGTCAATAAACCAGATGAGTAAAGCTGTAATTCCTTTAATAAAATAAAATTAACTCTGATCGTTTCATTAAATTCAACAAAAAATTAAATGTGATTGGCTATATAAAGCTTTTAGAATTTTTCTTAAATATGACAGCAAATTTGGAATGCTTGCTCAATCATCATCATATAAAAGATTCATCGGTAATTAAATTATAATTTTTTTTTCTTTTTTCTTTTCCAATTTTTTCATTCCAATTGTTTCCAAATTTTTAACTTTTAACATCATATGTACGGTCTAAAGTAGAATATACTTGCATCAACTTGACTGATGAGCCCAGCAAGTATATTCGGGGCGAAACCGTTCATTCAATAGTAAATTCAGGACTTTGATTTTATTCGATAAATGTACTTTATTACAGTGCGTACTAATATCTTTTGTCCACATGTGATTATTAATACGATGAATATAATCTAACAAGTCAATAAACCAGAACAGTAAAGCCGTAATTCCTTCAATAAAATATATTGTTACGTCCAGATTATTGGACTTAATTTAATATTTATTTTAGTCCAAGCCAATGGCTTATAGACTGGGAATCTTGTGAGGATATTTGTCTGGGTTGATCAATAATAAATCCTGAGTTACAATTAAATATTTCTATATTGAGACCCAAAAATAGTTTTACAATTTAAAGTTTTACAAATTAAAATTTTAATACTAGGAGTATGATAACTTGAGATTACTCTAAGAAAATATTAGGTAACTACTTGCCGATGCTAATTACTACGAGTTCGAGATTACTATTATGTGACTACCAGCCGACACTGTGTACGGAGATATTAGGTGGCTATCAGCCGACACTATATCGTATTTTTCGAATTTTACTATATAAATCATACGATTGATTTCAATAATTCAAAGACTCGTTAAATTAATTTGTTTCGTAATAAAGAAATTTATTTAAGAATAAACGAAATTTTTACCTGGAGTTGCAGCAACTGAATAAATTTCTAATTTATGACACTGATTCGAATTTTATTATATGATACTAGCTGACCCAGCAAACGTTGTTTTGCCATATATATTATTTCTAGGAAACATATTTGTGGTTCAATAAAAATGACTATCTACTATAAGTGTGCGGGGATTCACTTATAATCGAAAGCGTCGTAGACAATGAAAATATGCTTTATTTAGGTTTATGAATTAATCTTTATTAAAATAACAAATATATCTTAAAATTAAAAAATAATTATTCATATTTTTACTATATATTATGGCAGTTGAAAGAAAATAAAAATCAATCTCTCAGCGCAATAAAATGTACAATATTCTTGGTTAGTCCGTCTTTAGCTAACACAAATATAGTATAGTGCGGGATAGCTCAACTGGTAGAGCACTCGTGCGCGATACCGATATGGTCTGGGTTCGATTCCCAGTTCGGGCTATTTATATTTTTCTCAATTTATCTATAAACTGTCTTATTGAGAAAGTTTGCATGTTTAGGTTCCCACTATATTACATTGGTTCTTCGTTCTAATTGTCTTTGTTGATTGCGTTTTTCTCGCGCCTCTTGCGAGTCTGATTTACGTAACTGCGCCATGCTCGCACCCACATCTGTATTTTTTTCTTGTATTTGTTCGCCAGATATTCGTGCTTGTATATCTCGCACGAATCTGGAATTGATCGTTCGACGACTCAAATTGCTCCCTTTGCGTTTTCTTGGCGTTGCTTACTGTATATAGAACATATAAATAAATGAAGCTGAAATACTTACACTGATAGAAATATTTGTTTATATTTGATAAGGTTTATTAACTGTTAATAAATGATTTTTCATCATCATAGGATCTAATAAATATTTATTAATGGTTAATAACATTTATTAACTGTTAACAAATATTTATTAAAAGTAAGATGCAAAAATAGAAATTTTTTAACTTCCCGCTAAGGAAATCGAAGATTTTCATATTTCGGGAAGTTATTGTTTTCACCCCGATTTGCGAAAATCGAAATTCTAACAGATGTCGACGTTTCGAGGTTCTAGGAAGCTATTTTGACTAAAATCAAGACGATGTCCGAGTGTATGTACGTATGTATGTACGTACGTATGTAAATATTCTGTAACTTTTGAACGGATGAACCGATTTTGATCGTCAAGGTGTCATTCAACGTGGCTTGTTGCTTAATATAATCACTGAAAATTTGAGCTCAATCAGTGAGGTACGTTTGGAGATATTTCAAAAACAAACTTTTTTCAAAAATGTTTTTTTCGGATAACTTTTTACGGGCTGGATGTATTGATTTCAAAATCTAATCAGCTCTAAATCTTTATAAGCCGCGTCGAATGCTACCGCAGCCATCAAAATCGGTTTATTTGTTCAAGAGAAATCGTAAACGAAAGAATTAAAGAAAAATTTTTTTTTTAGTCTTTTTGCCATTTCTCAAAAACGTCTTGATAAATCAATTTTACAATTTAATTAGCTCTAGAACTCAATAAAACGCGTCGATTGCTACCTTAACCGTTGCAATCGGTGAATTCGTTCGAGAGATATCGTTGGAGAAAAAATGGTAAAGAACGTTATTCTTCAAAAACAAAGGCACTCAAAAGTATTTTCGAGCTCGAAAATGCATTCTCGACGATGTTTTCGAGTTCAAGGAGCTCGAAAACTGCGGGAAGTTTTGAGGCTGGCCTGCAGGGTCAACTGAAAGACCGATTTTTTTTACACTTTTCATACTTCTATAGCTGGAGTACATGATAATAATTCAATTCACTGAATTAATTAACGTTTTTAATATTTAAAATATAAAAGATAATTATGAGTTGTGATAGAATTAAGTATTTTACAATAAATGTTATAATTAATTCAAATAATTTATAAAGATGATTTTTGTCTGTAAGCAATCTTCATATCATATGACATTGCAAGCGAAACAAATTCACTAAAAAAAATTTTTATTCACAATAAATATTTGATTGTATATACTATAAATATTTGTAACATAAATATTTGTTAACTATTAATAAATGTACTTTATTTCTAAATAAATATTTATTGAATGTAAAAAAATATTTATTTACGTACTGTAGACAAATTAAGTTAGGTTTTAAAATTGTCTTCAAATAATTTAAATTATCGATAGTTACAACCCTGGTGGAAATTTTTCGGACTTTTCTCTGAAAAACTCTGAAAAAGTCTTTAGAACTTTGAAAAAGTCTTTAGAATTTTAGAACTAAGTTTTTCAGAGAAAAGTCCGAAAAATTTCCACCAGGGAATATATACAGGTACGGTGATGGCCGTTGATAGTGGGAGTTCACAACACGTGTTTATTTACATGAGATCACTCAATTAACTTCTAGTTAAGACTGTCTTTATCAGTTATTAATAAATTGTAAATAAATAATTATTGCACTGGAAATTGATAATAAATTCACGATGAGAGTTAAATTAACATAAGAGCTGCTGAAAAAAATTAAAATAATACGTATAACAGTCACTGCTACGATCAGAACACAAATAAAACAAAAAAAAAAATGGCCAAACTCTGTATAGTGAGTAAGACAGGAGACCGGCTTCTTTCTTATCCTTACTCCGTAATGTTTGCTGGATGAAAGATTACAACGGTGGAAATCTAGCGGGTATAACTAATCAATTAATAGTTGATCATTTATCGACCGGCGAAGGCGGAAGATCAAAAGATCAAAAATCATAATTAAAGGAAATTATTAAAAATAAAGAAAAATAAAAATCACGATGGAAAAATAGGGGTTCATCGTAGGGCGTTAAAAATTTAGGGTTGTATGTATTTTTTAATACTGTATCATAAAAAAATAAAAAAAAAATAAATTTATCTAAAAATTAAAAAAAAATAATTTAGGGGTTGACTACCCTTAACATTTAGGGGAATATAAAATAGATGTTGTCCGATTCTCAGACATACCCAATATGCACACAAAATTTCATGAGAATCGGTCAAGCCGTTTCGGACGAGTTTAACTACAAACACCGCGACATGAGAATTTTATATATTAGATATAATTTTATTTTATTGTTAACTCTACTTTCTTAACAGTTACTAATTGAATGGAAATTAATAAAATTTACTCGTGAAATATTGAATAAATTTAAAAGTGAAGACACTTCTAAAATAACTCTATAACGTAGTTGTGAAGACACTTATAAAATTGACTGAATGAACTAACGTGTGAGGACACGTGGATAAAACAAAAACTAGTGCTGAGCTAGTGTGTAAGCTAAGTGAGTGGACACTTAGGTTTTTCTGTTCTTACTGAGCCGGAACTAAACTGAACTGAGCTGAACTGAGTTGATTTTCAGTTCAACGACACTTTTTATATTTTCTTATCTGGTCTATTCGATGTATTGTTTTGGGGGAAGACTGTCTCCAATCGGAAGCACAGTTCCTATGGGTCCTTTCCCTTTTCCGAGGATTTTCCGCTAGGGAAGTGGTAAAGGGCCCACCCCGATGTGGGCCTATGCGCGTACGCACCCACACATACACCCACATGTACAGTACAATATTTTAAGTTTAATATTTTAAATTTATTTATAATAATAATAAAATTTCATTAATAATAGTTTGAATTATAATTAAATTTATTTATTATAATGTTTTTCATTTATAAAAATTTCATTAATAATAGTTCAAATTTATTTATTATAATGTTTTTCATTAATAAAAATTTTATTAATAATAGTTTAAATTTATTTATTATAATGTTTTTCATTAATAAAAATCTTATCAATAATAGTTTACATTTGTTCATTATAATATTTTTCATTAATAAAAATTTTATTAATAATAGTTTAAATTTGTTCATTATTCAAATTTTACTTATTGTAATAGTTTAAATTTATTTATTATAATATGTTTTATTTATTTAGATTTTTAATAATTTTTTACTTATTCGAAATTATTTATTGAATTTTTATTTCCTTAATGACTCTTTCGTCATAAAAATCTATTTTTGTCTATTTGCTTATTGATACCGAGATGTCTTAACAAAAGTGCACTCCAAGTGAAAGTAAGGGATTAAGATTGTGTATAGATTATTTATTTATTTATAACTAAAATTTATTTACGGCTTAATTATTCCACGTACACTTTTGTTGATAATTATTTCGGTTTTTCTATGGGAAGTGTTTTCAGATGGCCTCTGGGCCTTTACAATTGCCCGAGGGGTTATTAAGATTACGTTTAGGTGTTTGCTCTAGCATTTCAAAAAAAATGTCAAAGCAAACAAGTCTTAATCCCTTAAAAGCATTTTACAACTACGTCAGGCCTTATCACTAAATATTATTGAGGAATAAAAAAATTAAAGAAATAATAATAGAAAAAAAAATAAAATAAAATCTGGTCGTCGGCTCGATTTTCTTTACTTAAACAAAATTAGCAATAAAATATAACGTTCAGCATTTAGCTGGACGTAACAATATATATAAATACATATGTAAACTTTTGAACCAAATGTATGTTTTGACTCAGCTCGTCGAGCTGAGTTGAGAGGTAGCGAAAATTTTCGGAAATTCCATTATGAGGACAAATACAACAGTTAGATTTCTATGAAATATACTAGAAAGACAACGTGGAATTCGTTGCTGGCAGTAGCAGTTCTCAGTAATTTTATTTTAGATGCAGCATTTACAATGTTTCTTTTATGTGTATTAAGCTCAAATTATCCTGGTGGACGTGCTATCACGAGATTACATCAATTAGAAAAAGATATTCCGTATGTTAATGTCCATATCGATATTTTTACTGCGCAGACTGGCGTTTCGCGATTCACCCGAAGAAATCCAGACTAGAAGTACAATTTGTAATTTTATTTAGACTTGGTCTTTATTTATTATTTAAATTATAAATAATTATTTTTTTTATTTACAGGTATTTGAAGGAAGGAAATTCAACGTATAATGATCCCGATATTTTACAGTTCACTTATGTGTTTATCGAAGCTAGAAGTAAAACTTTATTTATAAATAAGCAGCCTAATTTACAGTTATCGACGGGTTCTCAGGCATTATATTAAATTACAAAATGATACCGCAAATAAGAATTGAGATGAAACCCATGATTATTATAATGGAAAAGCCCGATAGTTATTTTGAACGACCTGCAAAAATGAGTACAAATTTTATTGGCTTGGAGTCTGAAGAAATTTTTAGAGCTGACGAAAAAGTAGATAATGATGGAGATAGTGAAGGTGAAGAATGTAAGTTTGTTAAAAATTTATACTTTTACATCCTTATCGATATATAATTAATGATCATTTATATTTCATTTTTCCGCTGGAATAATAGGAAGAAGACAACCTGGAATTCATTGCTGGCATTAGCAGTTCTAAGTCATTTTATTTTAGATGCAGCATTTACGATTTTCCTTTTATGTGTATCAAGTTCAAATTATCCTGATGGACGTGCTATCACGAGATTACATCAATTAGAAAAAGATACTCCGTATGTTAATGTCCATATCGGTATTTTTACTGCGCAAACTGGAGTTTCGCGATTCACCCAAACCAATCCAGACTGGAGGTACAATTCGCAATTTTATTTAGACTTGGTCTTTATTAATTATTCGAATTATGAATAATTATTTTTTTTATTTACAGGTATTTAAAGCAAGGAAATTCGACGTATAATGATCCAGATATTTGACAGTTAACTTATCTGTTTATCGAAGCTAGAAGTAAAACTTTATTTATAAATAAGCAGCCTAATCTTTAAGTTATCGACTTGATCGACGGGTTCTCAGGCATGACATTAAATTACAAAATGATACCGCCAATAAGAATCGAGATGAAATCTATGATTTTTATAATGTAAAAGCCCAATAGTAATTTTGAATTACCTGCCAAAATGAGAACTAATTTTATTGGCTTGGAGTCTGAAGAAATTTTTAGAGCTGACGAAAAAGAAGATAATGATGATGATGTAGACCTACAAGTTATTGAAAGCGAAACGGTTTTAACAGATCATCGATAAAATTCTAAAAGTAGTGATAGAGGTAAATCATGTCAAACAGTTCAAGCTAAAGTTAAGCGAATAGTAAAAATTGTTAATAAGAAACGAAATAATTCAGATATAATTTTTGAAAAAAATAATAATTCTGAAGTACCTGATGAATCATTAATAAATAAAAATAGTAATAGCTATGATGATGATGATGATGATGATGATGATGATGATGATGATGATGATGATGGAAAAACAGAATCAGAAAAAAAGCCAATAGTGATAAATAAAAAAAAACTAATGTCAAAAAAATAATGTTTAAGAATAAGAACGATTTGGAGACTGAAGTACCTAAAGCTGATAAAAAAATAGTTATTAAAAATAAATTGAATGTCAATACTCTTAAGCAACAGATTTCTGCAATAAAAGCTGAGCTGAGTAAACAGGAAAAGCAGAAGGAAATGACTGAACCAAAAGTTGTAAATGTAAAAGAGAGCATACGTAATATTATCCAGTAGTTCAAAAAATTTGAAATAGATCTTTCGGTATCAGCGGCGGGTAATTTGAATAACAAAATAAATAATTAGTCGCGTAAGAAAGAATCGGTTGGGATAAATTATGAGAAGAGCGCTCAGTCTTCTTCAACGTTGCAGGATTATAAGACAGATGAATTGCCGAATGAGAATGATGATGATGAAGTAGCGGTACTGGTTAATGTAAAAGTATACTTGCGAGATGTTATTGATCAATTTTACGAATCAAAAGATGAGCTGTTGTTTAAAAGAAAACGACCAGTTTCGAGATATAGCTGATAAATTTGACGAACGGCCTATTCCTGACACTCTGATATTGTTTAGCGAATTGCTCAAACATTTAGTTCAGCAGCGAATAAATAAACAAAATGAAATTACATTTGAAGACAATGATGCAATTAATAAATTTGCCGATCGTTTCGAAGCTCTCGTCCCAATTACAGTTGAAGCTGATAATTCAAATCGAAGAGAAATTAAAAAGCCAGTTCTCAAAACCCGCGAAAAACAATGAAAAATGTCTAGTTAATATTTTTTACAGTTTTATTGAAATTTTTTTGAATTGTTATTTACATTTTATTTGTAAAATTATTCAAATTTTCGACGCAATAAATTATGTTAATTAATGACTTATATATTTTGATTATAAAAATTTTTCTCCAATCGTCTTAATTACTGTATAAAATTTGTTATTAAAATAAATTACGCAAATTTTCATGTTTATAAATTAGTCCTTCGGCTGAAGAGGAGAGCCCGTATATATTTTGTTGGCACTGGGTACACTCAACGGTTTCTTACGTATTTTGAGCCGAGGATCACGAAAATTGGGTTCGTTTTGTTCGCAAGTGGTGCAAACAGTTGTTTATAACAATTTTATTGTTTAAATCGAAATAAATCCCGAACGGCTGTATTCTTAGGGCAATGGAAAGAAAACAAAACGTTCAGAATGAAAAAATACACAAAAAAGGTATCATAGCGTTTTTTCGTGTTGCAAATATTTCGCGAGATATGACGAAAAAACGAGCGACGCGCTCGGACCTCTCACTCTCGCACGAGCGGCTGCCTATGCGCGAACACTCTCTCGCGCCAAATCGCGTCGGATGCTTGATAAGCCGAAATTTTTCTAAGTTTCTTACACTAAAAATGAGAGAAAAAATTTAAAAAATCGATAAGATGTCGATACCACCAATCGACTGCATTTTTTCTGTAACGAGTTTCTATCGCATCGTCCGGAGACGTTTTTTTTTTTTTTATTTTTGTTAACAGATGTTATAAACAAATGGATTATTTTAAAGTCCAAATCAGATTCAAAAAATCGATTAAATGGGAATACCACCAATCGACTGCATTTTTTTCTATAAACAAATAGATTTTTTCAAAGTCCAAATAAGATTCAAAAAATTGATAGAAGCTGAATACCACCAATCGGCAGTTTTCTGAGGCAGCGTTTGAAAATTGCAGGAAGTTGTAGGACTAGCCCACAGGGTCAGGTGGTTTTTAGATTTATTTAATTTAAAATCTTAGTTTTTTTAACTCTATCCATTTTTGAAATTTCGAAATACTTTTTTATCTACTTTTGGTTTTGTTAGTCTTTTTTAAAGAATTAATAAAAAGTTTGTATCCTATAATAAAAAATCTATGAAATATATGTGAAGCTTCTTTTCCGAACACCTGATTGGCTGATCATAGCATATAATATACATAAATGACACAGAAATATATCATGAACAGATACTGTGTGTATCTCATATATATTTTTACCTATATATCCTGATCGCCACCTTAACCGCAAATTAACTTTAAGCTACGGCCGTATTTTGAAGCCAACTCAAAGGACAGTGTTAAAAACTAATAGTTACGGTTAAGTTGACGGTAAAATGTCTGTAACTTAAATTTAATTTAACTACAAGTGTTACTGTCAGACAATCACGTTCAGTCGATTATGTTATGCCCTCCACTTATCAGGAGGTTGATTAGTTAACTCACTATAATTTAAATTACTTATATTGAGTTATTTCGCCCGGGAGTATTTAAATACAGCTTTGGCACGGCGATTATAAGTTAGTAAGGACTGTTCAAAATAAAAACAAAGTTTACTTTGGTTGTTAACAATTCGAATTGAAAATATATTTTAGCTTAGTACAATGACATTTGTGCTCGAGCTTCTAGCTTATTCTAACTTACAAAATTTTCCTTAAAATTATTCTAACTCTAAGTTTGAAGGGGCGTCAGCCTTGGAGTCTAAGGGGTAAGTTTTTCTTATTGGCTGCGGTGGGGACGTAGTCGGGGCCTCATGACGTCAGAGAATATCTCCGCCCCTTGAAGTTGAATCCTCTGTTCCGACGCTTGGTTGACATCCTCAACAGCTGCAACGTTATCTGGGGCCATGTGGTATTTTCCGCCATTAGGTCCAAGGCTTTCACCCTTGCCGATGTTTGGGCCGCTCGAGTTTTATTGTGGTTCCTCATCGGCTTACTCTCCATTATTCAAGTTTTTTTTTATATAATAGTTTTAAAGAATTTTCTTACTAAAATTTATTGCAGGATACTTGAATCTCTGAAAACTACTTAAATAAGAAATACACAAAATTTTTATAAAAAATAACAAATGTCTACACAACTTTCTCTTAATTCTAGCGAACAAAGGTTTCAGACATAGAGTTATTGTTATTTTTCATTTATAATTTTATTTTAGACGAGCCTCGAGTGACCAGATGTTTTATTATTTTAAGGCCCGAAAAACCCGAGATTTTCCCACGATTTATTTAAAAATATAAATATAATTATATTTGAATAACCCGCGTGAGGGTTTATATCTTAATTCCACGAGAGGTCATTCCGATCAGGCAGGTGAATCGCGATGGGACATCACAATTAAAAGTTTAACTTGAAATTGATGGCAAGTTTTTTTGTCAAATTACATTCAGAGGACGGCAATCGATTTGTATCAACTTGCACGCAAGTGTTATCGGGTCGAGATAGTTTTACCGAAAAACTAGAGTGGTAAAGCAGAGCGCCTAAAGCAGCAAAAAGGAATGTTGGTAATAAAGAATTTACAAAACAAAGTTTATGTAAATTCCAACAGAGAGCGCGAAAAGTTCTATACTTGAAACTTCTAAAATCAAATACAATAGAATAATCACCGAACACCAAAGGAAAGGCCCGTTTGTAAAAAAAAAGGACAGCTAATAATTTTGTTGGATTATTTATTTTTTTTTTTTAGTGAGATAATAATTAATAATGTCGTCGAATGACCAAAATTGTACAAACAGATCACCAAGTGGCTTAATGTATTTGTTTTCTAGAATTTCACACTCTGTCATTGTGTTCGCGTCTTAACGTACTCCTCTTGCATGAACATTATTACAAATTCGAATGAATATTCTCTTAAATATTCTATCACTTGGTTCACTATATCACCAAACATCATTCCTAAATATACGAGATCATGATGCATTGCAAAAACATTCTCAATGCTGCGTACTCGAGGGTCAAATACTCGTACACCTGCTTTTAATTGTTCAGTTATGTTCAATTGTTGTGTTTGAGCTGCCAATATGAAAGTTTTATATGTGGCAGAATTATGAGTACCAATCAATGCAAGCGTATTTATCTTTCGTGTCCCTGTAAAATCCGTAAGAAAGTAACTATGATCACGATAAGTCGAAGAATATGCTGCAGACAAAGACAATATTGGTGCCATCGATAATACAAACACAAATATTATTTCCATTATACAAAAACATACACTATTTCTCTATAGTTATAGTATTCTATAACCTGTCGTGACGAATCAATTTTGAATACTACCAAACTCAAGATATAATATAAATGGTACGCAAGATTATAACCGAGTAGAGGGGGAAGATTCAAGTTTTTCCAAACTTTCTTTGATTTCCTAGATTGAAGAAACGAGCTTATGAATTAGTCTCTTACAAGCACACCTACAGCATGGATCTATTTGATACTCAGGAAATTGATGACGAATTTTTACAAGCGTTTCTCGAGTCAAACGCCTTACCGGAAAATTTAGTGCATTTGGATAGTGGCGAATTAAATTTTGTATATACAGTCTCCTAATCGCGTTCATAATGAAGGTGATGAAATTCTTAGGGAATTTGGAATCGTGGCTTCTCTAAATCAATTATTTTTACTTGAAGATTTTGATGAAAGTTTATTTGATGGTAAGTAGTAGATTTTTTTCATTTTTATTTTTTTATTATTTAAATATATTTTCATGTAATATTATTTTGTAAAGGTTTCCCACAAGATAGCGCAGGTATAGTCCACAATAATATCATCACAGATCGAGATGATGCTCAAGGGCTTCATGCTACATAAGGCGAAAATATTGTTGAGAATGAAGAGGAAATCGTAAATGCTCAAAACGTAGACGTTGAAGATAATAATCTTAATCAGCCACTAATTGAAATTTTCAACGAAGTCGAACGCCTCAACAGGTATAGTGTAAATATTCATACTATGAAGTTTCGGATAGCTCCTGTACCAATTGAATCTAATGCAGTACAGTGGACCATAAAAGCCTTCCAGGAGCTGTATACTAAAATAATAGAGGCTGGAGGAGTTGGAAATAACCGATTCGGCTTGAGTTTTTGATTTGACGGAATGCAGGGTAATGATGCTTATCAAAGTATGAGAACAATAGCAGGATACGAATTCGACCAGCTGTAGAATTTAGTAAATAAAATTTCACAAAGTGCAGGAGGATTTAATGTCCCTGATACTTTTCAAATTAAATTACATGTAGTTAAAGCAATTACAGTTCAAAAGTATAATAAGGAATGTGATAAAAAACGTCCACCCGGTGTGTTGAAAATGAGCAACAGCGATAATCTATGTTTAACGAGAGCTCTTGTAACATCACTTGTAGTTCAGAAAAAATTGGCAGCAAAAGGATCAGCAGGGACATTACAGGAAGAATGGAATCGTATACGCAGCTCTAGAAATATAAAAAACTCGTATCAGCATCACAAGGCATTAGAACTTGTTGCACTGTCAGGTACGGAAATTCCTGAAAATGGATGCGGATTAAAGGAAGTTAAAAAATTTCAAGAATATTTTACTCCACATCAAATAGCTATAATTATTTACAAGTGAAAAGTCAATCCTTGTGAAAAGCAGCATGAAGTTATTTTCAATGGCACAGCTACAATAACTTCACAAAATAAAAGTGTGATGCATACATTAAGATTAGTATACTACCCAGATGAGAATCATTTTGAATATATTCAAACGATTTTAAGTTTTCAAGCGACCAGACATTACTGTGAACCATGTCGTGTGATCTATAAAAATCCGTACGATCATAGGCATTGTCCTCTTGCATGTATTAAATGCTATGCAAAGCCTCCGTGTGCGCTCACGTCTAAAAAAAAAATGTGTGATATTTGTAATCGTCTATTTTACAGTACTAAGTGTTTTAATTATCATCGGCAGTAGGGGTCATATCAAGGCAATCAATCAGTTTGTGAAAATGTACAGTTTTGTTCATTATATAAAATTATTATTTATCCGAAAACTTCAAAGCATGAGTGTGGTAAGGCAATGTGCGATACCTGCAATAAGTTATGTGCGGTGGAGCATTTATGTTTTATAGCTGTGGCCAAACCTGCAGTTGAGTGTAAAAAATATACAAAACTCATTAACTATGACTTTGAAACGCACCAGGACGATAAGCTTCAAGATAATACATCTGAAAATATTCATATACCTACGTTATGCATCGCTCAAGCTGTTTACGACTTATGTTGTAATACTGAAGAAATTAATCTTGATCCTAATTCAGTTAATTGTATTAATTGTGAAATGAGTGAAATTATTTTTTATGGCGAAGATTGTGTTAACAAATTTGTAGATTATATTTTTGAATTAAGTAAATTAAAAAATTGTAAAAAAGTAGTGTGTATAGCCCACAATGCGAAAGGGTTTGATGCACAGTTTATTCTTACTGAAATAATTACAAAGCAGTATGATGATATAGATACCATCATAAATGGTACGAGTATTACATTAATGGAATTGAATAAGAAAAAAATTAAATTCATTGATAGTTTGAATTATATACCAATGGCTTTATCGGGGCTTCCTAAAGCTTTCGGGTTTGCAGATAAAATGACTAAAGGATACTTCCCTCATTTATTTAATTCCAAAAAAAATCAAAACTATGTTGGGCCTATGCCTGACAGAAAGTATTATAGTCCAGACTCAATGAGTGTGATAAAGAAAGAAGTTTTTTTACAATGGTATGAAAAGAGAGTGAATGAAAATAATTTATTTAATTTTAAGAAAGAAATTATATTTTATTTCCGCTTGGATGTCAGCATTTTACGCTTAGCATGTAGTAAATTCCGTGATTTAATTTTAAAGTGTGGTAACATTTGTCCGTTTGCAGAGTGTACAACTATTGCATCAACCTGCATGCTATTCTTCAGAAGACACTTTTCAAAAGATCAGCAGATTGGTATTGTACCGCGTATGGGGTATCGTTTAGGGGATAAACTATCACGAGTCGCTATCGAATGGCCTACTTGGCTTGAGCACAAAAATAATATCACAATAACGCATGCTTTACGTGATCGCGAAATTAAAACGCCTAACGGAGTAGAATTAGATGGCTATAGACTGGATGAAAATGGTATAAAATATGCGTATCAATTCCATGGTTGTTTCTGGCATGGGTGTCCAAAATGTTTCAAGAATAATCGCGATCGCTCCGTATTCAAAAATAAAGATAAAAACAAGAAATCATCAACTCCCAATTCACGGTATGAAAGTACGCAATTGCAATCCTCAAAAATTAGAAAATGTGGATATAAACTCACAGAGATGTGGGAATGTGACTTTAATCTCGAAAAAAAAAATAATGTAGAGTTACAGATATTTCTTGATAGCTCAAAAGCTATGTCAGTTAAACCATTAAATCCACGTAATGCGTTTTTCGGAGGACGTACTGTTAACGTAAAAATTTATTATGATGTTAGGAAAAATTCTTCCGCAAAAGATATTGAAAAGATCCGCTATGTAGATGTATGTTCATTATATCCATGGGTTTTAAAAACTGGTTTTTTTCCGGTTGGACATCCCAAAGTTTACGTAAATGGGAATTGTGAAAATATAGCGCCAAATAATAATATTAATAACATACAAGGGCTGATAAAATGCAGAGTATTACCTCCAAGAAGTCTAAACCATCCAGTTTTACCTGTTAGAGCGCATGGCAAATTATTTTTCCCTCTATGTATGAGCTGTTGCCAAAATCAAATTCAAACTGAATGTCCGCATGAAAATGAAAGGGATAGAGAGCTATACGGTACCTGGGTGACATGTGGGCTGCGTAAAGCGTTAGAAAAGGGCTACGTCATTCAAAATATTGACGAGGTTTGGGACTATCAGATAGTACAGTATAACCCAAAAGAAAAAAATACTACGGGACTGTTTGTAGAATATATAAATACTTTTTTAAAGATTAAGCAGGAGGCCTCTGGCTGGCCAAGCCAATGCAATGATGAAATTTTCTGTTTAATTTAATTGATTTAATATAGTGGAAACCTAAATATGCAAACCTTCTCAATAAGACAATTTATAGATAAATTGAGAAAACTATAGATAGCCCGAACTGGGAATCGAACCCAGACCATGTCGGTATCGCGCCGAGTGCTCTACTAGTTGAGCTATCCGGTACTATACTATATTCCGTTCAATTTAATCTATAACTTATTGAGCCACACCGTCCATCGTACGGTAATACACCAATTTAATATAGTGAAAACCTAAACATGTCGTTTTTACATTCACATTCGGCTGAGTGCGCGAAATCAGAACTAGATTTATTCACATTACCGCCTACACAAGCAAGTATTGAACAATCCCAATGGACATATTACAATCCAATGTCATCTTTGTCGGACGACGCTCCGATAGAATTTGTCGTACCTGGACATGGCGAGGAATACATTGATTTATCTCATACTATGATAAAAGTTAAAGCAAAAATTATACAATCTAATGGCAAAGTAGACGAAAAAGATTATGTAGGTCCAGTGAATAATTTCTTGCATTTAATGTTTATTCAAGTAGATGTGTTTTTCAATCAAAAAATGAGTTCCCCACCCAATAATGCCTACGCTTATAGGGCTTACATGGAAACACTTTTAAATTATGGAGTTGACGCAAAAAAAAGTCATCTAAAAATGTCTTTATGGTCTATGGATACCCGGGATGAAATGGATGCTATAGTAGCAAAAAAAAAATACCGGTCTAGATGGACGGATCGCTTATTCGTCTAAAGGAAAAGAGTTTGAAATGATGGGACATTTACATTGTGATGTTTTTAATCAAGGTAAATTTTTGCTTAATGGAGTTGAAATGAGAATTCGATTAATCCGCTCAAAAAACGCATTTCGTCATATGGATAAAAGTGCAAATACTTACATTGTCAAGATTTCAGAAGCAATGTTAGTTGTCAGAAGAGTGAAAATCAGCCCAAGTATTTTGATTGCTCATGCAAGAACTTTGGGTCAAACAACAGCAAAGTATCCACTAACTAGAGTTGAAGTAAAATCATTCGTTTTATCCCACGGTATACTCGGTAATACCACTGATAATGTTGTATTGGGTCAGTTACCTAAAAGAATAATAATTGGTTTTGTGGATAATCGAGCATATAATGGCTCAAAAATTCATTACCCATTCAATTTCCAAACATTTTCGTTAAACTATCTTTCCTTATACATTGACGGGAAACAGTTATTAGACCGAGCGTAACAGCCGAATTACGGGGACAATTACTTAGAGGTGGAAGCTTTTAATGCATTATTTAGTGGTACTGGAGTTCATGTTGGAAATACGGGGAACTGTACTTCACGTATTGAGTATACTCACGGATACACTCTCTATGCTTTTGATTTAACACCTGATCTATCAGCAAATCTAGTTTCTTATTGGAATTTGGTAAAAACTGGAAGTTTGAGAATAGAAGCACGTTTTGCTAGTGCTCTTGAAGTTAATGTGAACTGTGTAGTATACTTGGAATTCGATAATATTTTAAAAATAGATTCTTCAAGACAAGTTATTGTAGATTATAATTGATTAATAAAAAAGTATATGAGATGGAGAAGTAGTAGATAAAATTTAGTATTTAGCAAGATACCACACTGTACGGTTAGTTTTATGGATACTCGTCAGTTATTAAAACTGCTACCATATACCGATGCCTGCACTGGAGGAGTCTATCCAGCTGACAAAATCCCTTGGATATGGCCCCGCCCCTGTGGAATCATTGCAAACACCGATGACCACACAAACCCAGGAGTACATTGGGTTGCATTCTTTGTCAACAAGAATGGATACGGAATCTACTTCGACAGCTTCGGACGACCACCCAGTGACCCTCGATTTACTCAACGCCTTGGAAGAAACTACAGGAGCTACAGATGGAATAAACATAAACTACAAGATATTGCTTCTAATTTTTGTGGTCAATATTGTATTGTTGTACTTCATTGGCTTTCTAATAACAACTCCCTATCATCATTTTGTAAACTGTTTAACAAAGACACAACACAGAACGATCGACTTTTATTAAGAATGTTTGATAAAATTGTTAAATATAGAATAAAAGCGAAATAAAAATAAATTAAGTAAACCATTTACACATTTATCTGGGAGAGGTTTGATTTATAATCAAAGTTGCAGACGATAAAACATGTATTCTTTAGGCTAAGATTTTGTAATAAAAAAATGAAAAAAAATATAAATAATTTTTATCGTTATTTCAAACTACTATTTTTCTACTTATCCTACTCAGAATATTTATAATTAACTTGAAGTAAAATAAATTAATGACGGGAATAGGGTGTGGAAGAAATCTTAATTAGTAAGAAATATTTTTCATTATTTTGTTATTTAATATATTTCTTAAATTAAAATACAATTTGAGTTACAAATTATTATTGTTTTATGAATATGTTACGTCCTGGTTGATGTTTTGGCGCTGGCGTAGTTGAGCGGTCGATTTAAATTGGACGTAATGAGAACTTACATATAATTATAAATAATTATTAAGTAGGGGTTGAACAGCCACCATTCGGTGGTTGAAATAAACTGGTTATTATTTTATATCTAAATCCGATTTATTCAATTGTAAAAGAATAGTTTGAATAATGTGAAAATATACAATTGAATCAACTTATAAATTTGTTAAAGTTCGTCTAACAATAACTTCAAAAGGGTGAGAAAGAAGCTGAGTATTTAGTATTGAGCCTGACTGCTCTCGATGATTCTATATTTCAGACTGATTTCTCTTGATCGAGAAAAACTAGAGTAAGTCTCTTATCGATACGAGGCGCTTGGGCATCAGGCCCGCGCATCGTTCGATATAGAGGGGTGGATTGTGATAAGCAATATTCTCGAATGATCCATTCTCCGTTCTCACGCTTTCTTCGTTTTTGTTATTAACAAATGAGTCACTTATCTATGAACAAAAGTTATCTTAGAACAAAATAGATGTTTGTGCAGCTGCACGTCTCGAGGATTTACTCGAGGCGTCAGCGTTTATTTGTACATAACAAATATTAAGTGGAAAATAACTTTATCAATATGTTTTAAATATTCTAAATAATATTATACTATTTTATATTCTATTACTTTATATTATTATATTATATTATATTATTATATTGAATTATATTATTATATTATATTATTATATTAAATTATGTTCTATAATATAGGGTGACTTATTAATTATGTCACTTGTTAAATTATCAATATGCATCTTAATTAATTAGTTAGGTCTCAGATCGGTCTCTCAGTAATTAGTGTTTAAAAATAATCAGAGACATCTGCCGAGCAGGCTGGGACGTAACACCTTCCCACCCGGTAGACAAGCGCCCCGCTTGTTTTGGGCCTTAGCTCTTGTTGGAAAAGTAGTTTATTTTCTTTATTGTTTATTTGTAACTCTATTTTACCCATCTTCGAGTTTAAGGAATCTAAGTACCGACCTGTGACCTATGACTCGACGTCTGCCTTTTTAGTGGCGACATAAAAAATCCATTTTCCTTCTAATCCGTCTTTTTGTACACCATAGTAAACATTTTTATGGATTTTTAATGGCGATGTTCTTTTTTTTCTAATCCTATTTGTTTGAAGTTTAAGATAAATTGTGCGTCACGTATGCCGCATCTGTGGCCAGAAAATTATCTAAAAATTTATATTTTTTTGTAACAAAAAAAAATTTAATATATTCCTAAAATTATTTACCGTTTTATTTTTTTTTTTTTTTTTTTATTTAATTAATTTTCCTTTATTATTTTTTTTTAATTATTTTTCTTCTTTTTTTTTATTAAATTATTTTAAAGTAGACTATATACGTATATAAAAAATGATTTTACGAATAGGACGAATTACTAAAATTTTCGTGTAAAAGTATTAATATTTTTTTTTCAAAAAAAAATTTAAGATATAATGTTTGTAAGAAGTTTATGCTAAGGAGAAAAGAAAAATTAAAAAATTTTAAACTATCAATTGAATATGATTTCTTTCCGGTCTTCTTGTTGTAATTATTTTTATGATTTTTATTTTCCTTTAACTCTTTTAAATATATTACTTTATCGTAGTGTATGAAAATTCCTTCATTTCTTTCTTTTTCTTTCTATTATTTAGTTTTTTTTCTTATTTATTACTTTTCACTTTTTTTGAATTTTTAGTATTGTTTTCTGAATTTGTTTATTAATGTTAATAAGTATTACTATATTATTGCAAGGATATATCTATATTATATCTAAATATGTGTATATATTTAATTCTTAATATTACTTACGACTTTTCTGCCTTTATGTGCTAATTTTGGATATTTGCATATAATTTTTTTGTTTTCCTGCATTTTGCATATTTTCTAATTTTTTTTTTTTTTTTTTTTTGTTTTGCTTAAAATTCTATATACATTTGCATTAAAATTATCTATCAAATAACATATAAAAAAAACTTAATCTACAAATTCTTAATTTTATATTAAAATTCTATTTGAGTCTATATATTGCTAAAAATAATTGTTTTTCTGTCCCTTTTTTTTTCTTATTTTGATTTTTCATGAAAATTTATAGTTAGAAAGCTTATTTAAAAAAAATTTCTTAGCATTATTACTCAATTCCAATTAATAGCAGATATTTTTGATACTATTATTCCTATTAAAAAAATTTGTGTATATAAAGGAAATTTATTCATTTATTATAAAAACTATTGACATGATGTTTGAGAAAAAAAAAGTGATTCTAAAATTTATTTATTATTTAAATAATCAAAAAAAAATTGTGTCAGGTCTGTTTGTGTTAATTTGTGTGGGAGAGCAAAAAGAATAGAGAAGACCAGGAAAGAAAGAAATATGAGAGGTACAGATTTTAATGTGTCTACAAAAAGACGCATGTGTATGGGGGGAAAGAACCTATTTATTTATAAGCTATTTTGGCTCTATCACAATGAATGATTTTTCTTTTTCCCGGTTTATATTCGATTTCTATATCATTTTTATCAGGAAATATTTCTGTAACTTTATACGGACCTAAATAATTATCATCAAATTTACCATCTCTCTGATTCTTTACTAAGAATATATTTTGACCTATTTTGAAATTTACTGGATTATTTTTTTTATCATACCGTACTTTGGATCTTTGCTTTGAATTTTCTAAATTTTGTATTGCTTCTTTTCGTGATTCTAATAATCTAGTTGCAAGTTCCTTAACAAAATCTGCGTATGTAGGAATCTCGTCTAGATAGGAAAATTCCGATGGTAATCGTGCTTCTTTACCAAAAACTAATCTGTACGGCGTGAATTTTGTACCTTCATGTACACTCGTGTTGTAAGCAAAAGTGGCATGAGGCAGCCATTTATCCCAATCATCGTGACTTGTAAAATGTTTAATATAGTCAGTTAAAACTTGATGGCTTCTCTCGAGAGAACCATTTGATTGAGGATGAAAAGCTGTTGTCTTAATTTGTTTCATTTTGAAAATTTTGGCTACGCATCCCATTACTTTGCCTATAAAAGCTTGACCTTGGTCTGTTAAAATTACTTTCGGGCAACCGTGTTTTAATATAAAATTCTCGACTAATGCTATCGCGATATCTTTGGCCGTCATGGACACTAAAGGTATTGCAAAACAATATTTTGAAAGATCATCTTGCATTGTTAAAATATATGAATATCCGTTAGCTGAAGTTTTATTCGGTACTACTATATCTAATGCTAATTTATCCCATACTTCTGCGGATGTGTCTGTAATGACCATCGGCTGTTTTGTTTTTATCCTAACTAATTTCTTTTTCTGGCAACTAATACATTTCCTAACGAAATCGTCAACATGCTTTTTGATATTATCCCAAAAATATTTTTGTCTAATTCTATTATAAGTTTTAGTTACTCCTTTATGTCCTGCTATTGAAGTTTCGTGATTTTCGGCTATTATTTTTTCTCTTTCCTCTACTGGAGGTATTATTATTTCATCTTCGCAAATAATTATTTTTAAATCACTACCTTTGAAAATTTTAGCAATAATATTTTTAATTTTTGTCCAAATGGTTTTTGATAAATTGCTTCTACCTTGAGAAATACTAACTGATTTTATTTTTGATTTTTCCATATATAACTTTAAATTTTTGAAAGTTTTACAATAATCTTTTTCCGTTGGTGTATCTCGTCTATCACTTTGAGTTACTAACGCAAGTACTTTCTTTTTAGATGTTCCCATTTTGATTACTTGACCTGTTTTATAATTAGTTAAAGGGCTTAATTTTAAATATCCTGACACTAAAAACTGTTTTCCGATTTCGCTTGGTACGGTACCATCGGCGTTAATGAAACATAAATAACAATTTTTCTGCATTTCTAAGTTATCTCTTGTTTCGTGTACGTTCTCGTTACTGTAGTCACTTGAAGTGTTTGAAATTATAGATATATTACCGTCAGAGTCTATTTCCTCGTTAGATAAATTGTCGTTTGCTATTATGATCGCATTGTCGTTTGATTTGTTTTGATTTCCGTCTGAATTTAATTGTGTCGAATTTTGTCGTATGTCTATTTCATTATCAGATGAGTTTATCTGTTCGATTTGGTCAAAATTTTGGTCATTAAATGAATTTATTTGTTCTATCTGTTCGAAATTTTGGTCGTCAGCTGAATTTATCTGTTGATCGAAGTTCAGGTCGTTGAATGAATTTATTCGTTCAGGCGATTTTGAATTTCGATCAACAGGTGAATTTAGTGTAGGGTTTTGTGATGTAGTTTGTTGTGAATTTACTGGGCTTGTATTTTCGTTTATTATTGACAATCTATCATTAGTTCGTTTATTATTTAAATTTTGTTGACGTTTAATTGCTTTTAGAGTAACCATTATGTCTGGTAATTTGGGTTGTGAATTTTTATTATTTGGCTTTTTCGTTTTATTTTTAAAATTTTTCGCAAGGTGTTGTATTTTATTTGGAATCTGTTTTTGTGTATGTGTATGTTCGTCATAGTCTGTACAGCATGAACATGTTTTGATTTTACGTTTTCTAGTCGATCTACGTAGTTCCGGTGTAATTTTATTAGTATGTGTTTGTTCTACATCAGTACCGTGAGGTCTGTTCTTGTCTGCGTCTGTTAAATTTGGGTTTATTTTTGTAGTATTTGTTTTTGTCTTTTCTGTATTTTTATTGGCTATTTTTTTCTGTGTTATTGTTTTAGATTTTATGGTTGTTGTTTCGTCAGGTGATTCTACTGTCATGGGTTCAATTACAAAAGAATTTTCTCCTATGTCGTTAGTTGACATGTTTATGTTGTTTTCTGGTTCGTTATGAACTACCGCAAAGACGTCCATAATTTTTGGATAATCGCCTCCTTCGTCAGAAGACCAAGGGATTGCACCTCCCATGTCTTTTTTATTTACGGATTTGGGTTTGATAGGAGTTCTTGGAGTGATAGGGATTGTTTCGATAGGTGATTCAGTACTAATGTCATTTGAATTTTCTGAATATATTTTTGAATAAGTCATTTCTGTCTCGTCAGTGTTTGATTCGTCGTCAGAAGTTTCTGGAATAATTATTTTTTCAATTTTCTTACTTTGTTTATTTATTTTTCTACGTGAACGTATTGTAGGAGAGGGTGTAAACTCTGCCATTTTAGTTGTCCTTTTGATTTGAGAAGGATTAAATTTATTTTTATTAATTTTTGCATTTTTCGTATCAGTCTGTATTTTTGGATTTGGATGTGCAGATGTAGCTTGTGTTCGTACGTTGGGTGAAAATGATAATGGAGTATTCGTGATTTTTCCACTTTCAGGTGTCTGTGGATTTGGAGACTGAGGTGATGGTGTTAAATTACGTGAATTTTTATGTTTTGGAGAGTTTATAGAATTATTAGAAATATAAGACAAATCGAAATCTGTCATATCAGATTCGTCACTTAAATACGAAGGGTTGTCTTTAATGAGTTTTTTTCTCAGAGTTACAGCATCATACATGTCTCCTGATGACGACGATCCGTCAGAATAATCAGGAAGAGTAATTGATTTATCTGGTTCTGGATTTGATACGACTTTGCATTTAGAATTTTTATTTAATTTTGCATTTTCGTTAGTTCCGTTTGCGGTTTGAACTTTCGTTAGAATTTACTTTATTTTTATTATCTTTATTTTGATTTTTAGAATTAAAGTTTTTATTTATCGAATTTGAATTTAGTTCTTGAGGATTATTTGTTTCCAAGTTTGTAAATATTTTATTATTTTTATTTTTACTTAAATCATCTTCGCTTAATGATTCAGTACTCGAAAATTTTTTGTATGGATTATATCGTCTGAGCTCAGATTTTTTCTTTTTTAAATTTTTATTTTTACCGATATATCCGTTTTTATTATTTTTAATTTTAACTAACCGTTGGTCGATAGGGTGATCAATCCTATTGCCATCGCTAGTGGGTTTGACGACTGGGTCTGTAGTATTATTACTGACTGGCCCAACCGCTTGAGTTTTTGGCTCAAGTATTTGACGTTTTTCGACCGAATCTTCTAGACCGACCGCTTGAGTATTTTGCTCAAGATTTTGAATTTTCGAATTTATTTTTCTAGCTCCGTCGACTGAGTTAGTCGCAATTTTATTTTTATCGCGAATTATTTTATTACTTGGAGTAATTTCCTCTGAACTTGAAGTATTATTTTTGTTAAAGTTTGTAGATAATTTATTTTTATCATTATTCGAGCTAATTGACTCTGAACTAGTTTTGTATTTAGGTTTCTTTTTAAAGACTTTACCATCGTCTGAAGGATCTGAAGTCCTCAACCTAGCGATTCCGGGTTTTCCAGGTCGCCATTTAATCTTAATTGGATAAACTTCGCGGTTTTCGATTATTGGGTTACGCGATAAAGCGTCCGCGTTTGTGTTTATTTTTCCCGCCTTATATAACACGGTATATTCGAACTCTTTAAGCCGTTCTCTCCATCTCATTACACGCGATGTTGGGTCATTCATATTATTTACCCACACTAGCGGTCTGTGATCGGTGACAAGAGTAAACTCTCTGCCATAGAGATACGGTCTAAATGTTTTCATACCAAATAAGGCTGCGACCATCTCTTTTTCGGTGGTCGAATAATTTTTTTCGTGTTTGTTGAGCACACGAGAAGCTGCTGCAACAATTGTGTCCTCGCCAATTTTGCCTTGTGAGAGAATTGCTCCAACTGCATAGCCCGAAGCATCGGTCGTTAAAATAAAAGGTTTCGAAAAATCTGGATACTGCAATATCGGAGCTGTACATAGTTTATCGCGCAAGGTTTCAAAAGCTACCTGATGTTCAGGCGCCCATGAAAATCTTGCGTTTTTGCTTGTAAGATCAGATAAGCACTTAGAGATCTTTGCGAAATCCTTGATAAATCGCCGATAGTAACCAGCAAGTCCAAGAAATTCTCTCACTTGTGTTGTGTTTTTAGGTGTTTTGAAACATTTGATCGCTTTAATTTTATCGGGATCAGGCTTGACACCGTCGGCAGATATAAGATGGCCTAAATAAATTACTTCTTTTTTTAAGAATTCACATTTATCGGCTTGTAGAGTTAAATTTGCACTACGTAAACGTTCGGCTAATTTTTCGAATTTAGTGTTATGTTCTTCTAGAGAACGTGCGTAAATGACTATATCGTCTAAGTAAACAAAGAGATCCGCTCCTTGTAACCCGCGTAATACTAAATCCATTAACCTTTGGAACGTTGCTGGAGCATTTTTAAGTCCAAATGGCATTCTATTAAATTGATAATGACCATGAGGAGTTGTAAATGCTGTTTTGTGCTTATCTTTAGGATCTACTTTTAATTGATGAAAACCCGATTTTAAATCAAATACTGAAAAATAAATCGCACCACCTAATTGATCAAGAATATCATTTATCAACGGTAGTGGATATGCATCTTTAACAGTTTTATCATTTAATTTGCGATAATCTATAACTAAACGCCATCTTTTATTGCCTTTTGAATCAGCCTTTTTAGGTACTATCCATAGAGGGGAATTATAGTGGGAGGTCGAAGGTTCTATTATGTCCATCAACATTAATTCTGTAATTTGTTTTTGAATTTCGTCTTTTTGTGCAGGTGGGTGTCTGTATTGTCGAGTATTTACGGGAACGTCATCGGTAGTGGGTATAGTATGAGTCGCAGTATCTGTAGCGCGCAGTGGTTCTCCCGGAATGTGGAATAGGTCAGCGTATTTCTCTACTAGAGAAACTATTGCTTTACGCTCTTCCTCATTCAGATGTTTTAAAAGCAAGAGTTTTAACACTTTATTGAGTACGATTTCCCCGCGTCCGAGTACTATTATCGTATCTATCCGTGTCGTCTTGCGTCAAGTTAGTGTCCTCGTCTTCGCTTGTCCCGAATGGGTACAGAGGAATTACGGCTACTTTTATTTTTACATCTTTGTCAAGAATATTTATTGCGTACAAATAACCGATTCCGTTATTATTACTTACTAAAGCTTCGCCCGCGTAGATACCGTTTTCAAATTCGATACGAGGTGTATAACCCTCTTCAAGTTTACTATCTACTCGAACAAACATTGCCGTTTTCGTTCGAGCTTTTAAAACGAAATATTCTCCTTCTGTTAATGATATTTGTAGATTATTTAAATGTTGAAATGTTACCGTATTGTCTACTAAATTTATTATTCCGCCGTGTTCTCGTAAAAATTCCATGCCAAGTATGCCCGTATAATCTAAAGGAAATTCATCTGGTATTACATGAAAATAAGTATCTTTATTAAAAATTTCTATCTTTATTCTACCCAAAGTGATAGCTTCAGAGACACCATTTAATTTATAACAATATGATTCATCGATTAATTTTTTATATTTTACTTCCCCGTATTTCATTAAATTTAAATTACATCCGGTGTCTACTAAAATTTTCCCATAGCTAGATATTATATCTTTGGATCTGAACATAATTGACGTAGGTTTATAATCAATTGACATGGCACCCACGGAATAAGTTTCTGTCGGTATTCTTAGTTTTTGTTTAAATTTTGGCGCTGAATTGCTACGTTTCCCATCGGAGCGCCGACTCGAGGGAACGCTTGATCGTTTCCCGTACCTGTACTCGGTTTTGCATTTAAACCGTCGCGTTTTCCTTCATTATAAATTTTTTTACGACAATTATTTACTGAATGACCGTTCATTTTACAATAATCACATTGAAGAATATTTTTGTTTAAAATTTGATTAGATTCAATACTCTTTCTTTGAATTAAAATTCTACATTCCTCGATATTATGATTGTTTCTTTTGCAAAAATTACAAAACTTATTTGGGTTGTTTCGATTTTGATTATTAACCTGTTCTGATTTTTCACGACTGTTTCTGTTATAATTTTTATTAAATTGCTGATAAGGATTCAATTTTCGAATTTGGTGATTATTTTGGTTAATTGTGTTGTGTGGGTTTGGATCTTGGATTGCGAAACAATTTTTATTTGAATTATTATCGAATGGCTTGAAAAGTTTATTTATATTTTTCATTTGCTGTAATTTTTGTTCTGCTTTAATTGCTGCAGTAGCGGCTGTAGCAAGATCCGCAAATTCGTCATTGTGTAAAAATAAAGCAAGTCTTCGTTCTAAACCCGAAATAAATGCTTGTACCGCGGTTTCTTTAGCCAAAACTATTTTTTCATCTTTACTATTACCGCCTGTATCCGCGATTTCTGAGCAAGTGTCCTGTAAATGTTTATTCACTTTATGGTAAAAGTCCATTACGCGTTCGCTCGATTTTTGCTCTAAGTCATTAAATTCTTTTAGCCAAACTGAAACTTGTTTGCTAAGTCTAAAATTCAAATTTAAAAATGCAATAAATTCGTCTATTGTTTTTACGTTTGACCCGCTTACTCTAATTAAAGGTTCGCCTTTACATTTTGATTTTAATATTCTAACGAGCGCGTCCTCGTTTATTTCTCTTAGATATTCTTTCGCGTCTTTGCATGCCTGTATGAATGTTTCTACTGGATAACTTATACCATCAAAGTCTGGTATAGTTTTGAAAAATTCTTTGTAATCAAATTTGTTATTTGCAGTTAAATTATTCGTAAAATTAAGATTGGGAGGTAATTGGTGTGAAGTACCCACGGGTGGATTTCTTTCGAAATGTATTTTTAATTGTTGAGCAATAGCTGCTTGACAATTTTCTTCAAATTTATTTTTCATTTCAAGTTTTTCTGCTAGTAATTGTTGAATTTGAGTTTTTAACGCTGTAACTTCATTTTGGGTTTCCGTAAGGGAAACTTCCATTTCTTCAAGACTCATTTTTATTTATGTAAATATTTTGACAGACAGAAAAAAAAAAAAATTTTAACAATATAATTGACTTACTACTTAGTTGTTTACAGGTTTGAATTTCAGATGAATCGGTAATTGTAGTCGATACGGAGATCTTCGTTGCCGTCGGAAGGTTGATGAAAACACGTTGAGCAGGAATGTGCGATGACTGTAGATTTCTCAGCTGTAGTTGATGTTGAACTGCGTCCGTCGGGCGTCGTGAATGATATTCGTAGTTTTATTTTATTTTAAATTTTAATTCTTCATTAACTTCACTCACTTGAATTTTATTATGAATTTTATTTTCAATTCACAAAAAAAATTTTTTTATTATTTTTTTTTTCTTGATATATCTGATTTTTATAAATTTATATACTTTTTTTTTTATCTAGTTATTATTTTATTTAAGAGCAGAAAAAAAATTTAATTTCAGATCTTGAATAATAAAAAAAATTCAATTTTTAATTTAAATGTTCGACGTAAAAGAAAATTTTGTTATTTTATTTTAATTATTTTTGAAATTTTTATTTCAATTATTTAGATTTTTATTATTATTTATTTCACTCACTTCAATTCTCACTTAACTTTTCACTTTTGTTTCACAATTTTGCTTCTTTTTATTTAGGAAAAAAAAATTTCCGATGTCGGCAAAAAAAATTGGTAATATTTTTTTTTGTGTTGCTCAATTTCACTTTGAGAACTTGATGTTAATTTTGTAAAAAAAATTTTCGGATTTTTGAGATTTTACCAGTCTATTCAGGGGCTGTTCGAATCCGTCGCTGCCACCAATTTTAATTATATAATAAGTTGTTACGTCCTGGTTGATGTTTTGGCGCTGGCGTAGTTGAGCGGTCGATTTAAATTGGACGTAATGAGAACTTACATATAATTATAAATAATTATTAAGTAGGGGTTGAACAGCCACCATTCGGTGGTTGAAATAAACTGGTTATTATTTTATATCTAAATCCCATTTATTCAATTGTAAAAGAATAGTTTGAATAATGTGAAAATATACAATTGAATCAACTTATAAATTTGTTAAAGTTCGTCTAACAATAACTTCAAAAGGGTGAGAAAGAAGCTGAGTATTTAGTATTGAGCCTGACTGCTCTCGATGATTCTATATTTCAGACTGATTTCTCTTGATCGAGAAAAACTAGAGTAAGTCTCTTATCGATACGAGGCGTTTGGGCATCAGGCCCGCGCATCGTTCGATATAGAGGGGTGGATTGTGATAAGCAATATTCTCGAATGATCCATTCTCCGTTCTCACGCTTTCTCCGTTTTTGTTATTAACAAATGAGTCACTTATCTATGAACAAAAGTTATCTTAGAACAAAATAGATGTTTGTGCAGCTGCACGTCTCGAGGATTTACTCGAGGCGTCAGCGTTTATTTGTACATAACAAATATTAAGTGGAAAATAACTTTATCAATATGTTTTAAATATTCTAAATAATATTATACTATTTTATATTCTATTACTTTATATTATTATATTATATTATATTATTATATTGAATTATATTATTATATTATATTATTATATTAAATTATGTTCTATAATATAGGGTGACTTATTAATTATGTCACTTGTTAAATTATCAATATGCATCTTAATTAATTAGTTAGGTCTCAGATCGGTCTCTCAGTAATTAGTGTTTAAAAATAATCAGAGACATCTGCCGAGCAGGCTGGGACGTAACAAATATCATACATTTTTACTCAAACATCAACGTACTTTTTTTTTTTTTTTATTGTTTTGTTCTTTAAAATTTTTATTTTTTTATCAATTTTTTTGACCTGTCGAATTTTCAGCTTTTGTGTTTTTTTTTTTCTTTTCCTCAACGTTAAATCTTCATGTTGAGGGTCATCAATTTTTTCAGCTTCGCCTACTAGAGCTGGTTCTTGGCTTTGAGTGATCGGAGTTGATGAAGAGGGATATTCTAAAATCAGATAAAAAATAATGAGATCTAAATTTTGAAAATATTTCAATAATAATAATCATGAATTTAGTGCTTGTATAAACCTTTGCCATCTAAAAAAAATGACTTTAAAAAATTAAAAACAACTTCATTCTTTATATCCTCTAGAAGTTCTCTCCTACCGAGCTCATCTGAAAAATAGAATGAAAAATAAAAATTATGCAAAATTAGATTTAAAATTTTAACATGTTATAATTACCTGAGCGTTTATACTCCCACATTTGATAGACAGGCTCAAAATTAATATTCATGTGAGCTTCTAACTCACTATTAATTCTTTGTAATGTCTCTGAAGTAATTTTTTTTTAAATTTCGTAAACATTAGGTTTTTCTGCTAACGTTTTTCCCTCAGTACTACGGTGCGTGTTGCACATATTCTCTGTTTTCAACAATAAAATAAACTCAATATTAATACATAATTATATGATGAAGAACTATATGAAATTTAATTGATGTAATTACCTGTACATGAAGATCGCAAAAACTTCATGCGGTCATGGGCTAGCGAACCCTGCTCACTGAATTGAGACAAATTTCCACGTAAACCGTTCATTTTCATATATTTTTCCGGAGATGCAGGAAATATATCCTCCCCCGAGACTTCAAATAAATCTGGAGATACATTAGCTCTATTTATCTCCATAGCAGGCTGTTGCTGCTTCTCAACCTCTTCACAGATAGGTAAGAGTTCTTCATCTAAACCATCATTTAATAGAGGATGCATTGCTCCAAAATCACTTGACATCGTTAATATTTGATAACTTTACACTGTAGTTCTCACTTCCAAATACAACCACTGACTGTTAGGTTTTGAATCCTCCTGCTCTTTATAGAAAATCTATCTCTGTACCCCCACCAATGACTTTACAATTTCCAGTTTTTTAACTTTTAATGGTATACATTGTTCATTTGACCGAATCTATCTCTCTTCCACAACAATATAAAGTCGCTGAATAAAAAGGAATGTAATGTCGACCACTTCCCCAAAACTGTAATTCACATAACTGCATCTCTTCAATTGGTTTTTCTTCGATTTCATAGTCAAGATTCAATGGGGGGCTTAAAGCTAACACTTTTGTGGTCGGGTTGAACTTCAATAAGTGAATAAGATATTCTAAGTCGATACTTTGAGAAAATGTATCCGCATTCGTAAGGATACTAGTGCTTGTTATACTTCTAAGTGATGGTGGGTGATACTTAATTTCCCAGGAACTGTGCTCATAATATTCTTGTGTTATACACTCAGGTATACACACCCTAGGTATAGCAATACACAATTTGAAAAAGTCTAACTCTTCGCTTACGAAGGCTGAAAATTTCCACATATTCACATGAGGTTTCTTTAAATAATCATCACATAATTTATATTGTTTTTCACTATTTGCATTAACATTTTTAAGATCAAGTATTTCTTCGATAACACTTTTACAAAACACTTTTGAAACTTTTTGTTTTCTAATTTTGAGGCGTTTTTGTTCCTGAAAAAACTGTTTTAAATTTATATACCGCTGCCCGAGCGATAGTTCTAAATTATACATTTTTCAGTGAAACTACTGCAGTCAAATGAAATATAACTATAAATTGAAGTACTCAAATTCTGAATTGTTTATTTCCCCCTCCATTAGTTTACCCTCTCTAGAAAATCAGGCCTTTGGTCTATCACCCCTCTCACTCTCTTTTCTATTAAGTGTATAAGTTTTAATAAAAAATATAAATCAGTATGAATTGTGACTGCACAATAATCACTTCTAAGCCATGGCATCCAAAGACTTTGTGTACCAAACTCAAGTAATTTCATTAAATAAATCGAATACCAAACAGTTACGTTGCGGCTTAAAATATTAAGACAACGACTTTAAACCCGTCGTACAAATCATTAGTGTACATCCAAAATGTGAAATACAATTAAATCTAAATGAGTGGCAAAAATTAAGTAATTCCATGGAAACCATCAATAATTATTTTTACGATAAAGAAAACCCCACTTTTTATTGCAAGTTCTGTCAAATCGAACACGGGGACTTTAAAATACAGTTTTCTGAATTTAAAAATGAACGCTGTGTTATACTACAACTTCAGAATAATCGAATTTTTTTCCTTGCGGCTACTGCTAACTTCCTCAAATTATACTGTACGAGAGTCAACCACTGGTTAAACCATCTACAAGGATTACCTATAAAATATTATGTTGATTCTACTATCCATAACATATCAAAATATATTTTAAAAAATCTGATCGTAAATACCAGAGACGTTCCAACAACCCCTACAGTCAGAAATTATCTAGAAAAACATTTTGATGAAATGTTTAAATTTGATGAAAGATTTACTTCAATTGAAGCAAATATTTCCGACCATGGATTTTCATTCTTCTGGGAACTAATTTATTTCCATGACGATTTGGCCTAACTCATCATCAAAGAAATCGACTTACAACAAACTCGTCGCTCAACCGTGAACTACTACCATGTCGACTACTTCATGGATGATAATATCATCATTGAATAAATATAATAAGAAATGTACTATTAAATTATACGACTTGAATAAAATCTATGTTTATATAAGTATGCGTGTGCGCGTGAAGAAAATGTTAAATAAAAAAGAAAACGAAATAAAAACCTGTTCTTTTTCAAATTTACCCTCCTACATTAGTTTTCCATCTAAACATTCCATTAAATCCAACAATCATTTCACCTGTATTCAATTGAAATTATCTATTCCACAAAATTTTTATACCATCGGTCCATTGTACCCTGAATCCAACAATCATCTCACCTGCAGTCAAATAAAATTTTCAATAACCATCTCATTAATTATGGACACCCACAATCCACTAAGCTCTATCTACCACACCCATCTTCTCAAATAAATTTTAGACCAATGATCCATTGAACCCGGATTTCCCATCATCTCACCTCAATCATGCACACCTGCAGTCAAATAAAATTTTCTATACCCATATCATTAATTTTGACACCTACAATCCATCACACTCAATCAGCCACGCCCATCTCGTCAAATTTTTTGACAAGTCATTTTGGCCCCCTCACCGACAAAGGGAATTCCCTCTGACGTCACGAGGCCCCTTCTCCCCTCACCCCCCCCCCTCGGGAAAACCCCCTAGGTCCAGCGCCAGGGGCCGCAGGGCGGGAGCTAGACATGTCACCCCAGTTATGCCCTATACTACTTGAATTTCGTAAAATAATATCTATTTTTTCCCGTGTGTGCTGTCACAGTACGTTTGTACTGTCCAGTCTAAAGTCAAAACACAGCATTAGAGATCTACCAGTCCATCAGTAAAAAATGACAAGACGATAAATTTTAGTTCATTAATTTTTATTTTTAATTTCAGATTAATTCTAATTTCAATTATTTTTTAAGGATAAAAATTATGTATGAAGCAAACGAATTGTTATTTTTAATTTCAAATTTATCACTTTAGTGTACGTTTCCTGCAATAATTTATTATATTCTTCTTCGAAAAATTCCTTCACTTTGTCTAGTTGAATAATAATCATTATGATATTCGTGTCTTGGTCCACATTTCGACCATTCTTGATTTCATGTTGTTATTAGTTTCGAATTTAGAAATTACTTCTTTGTTGACAATCATCCCCTAGTGGATCCGAATTACGGTAATTCTGCTGGATACCCTAAATTACGGTAATTCCTGTAATTTACCGTAATTCGGATCCACTAGGTTGGTTAATATTTGCATTGGACTGATAGTTGTGCATTCTTCATCTTTGGCTATACTTTTGAATACGGGACCCAACCGATTTGGCTAAAAATTATATCAGAGATGCATATAGTGACGTAGATCAAGGTTTTGAAGGATTTTTTTACCGATGCGCCCGAAAAAAAATTTTTTTTTTTTTTTAAATTTTTTTTTTATATTAAAAAAATTAGTAAATAATAATATTTCGCCCTGTGATCAATTTTTTATCTGAAGTTTACTACACTGTGTGTGTATGTGTGTGTGTGTGTTTGTGTGTGTGTGTATCAACTTCCACACAAAATACCTGATAAAACAGCTCAATGGATTTTTTTTTTTTTTTAAATGTTTATTTTTTATTTTAAGTCGCATCAACCATATAGGTACTTAACGACTCCTAGTAATATACAAAACCTTTTTACATTATATTTTACATTTATTTTGCTATTAAATTTAAAAAACTTTAAACAATTATATATCTTTCATTATAATAATTTATAACATAACTTTATGTAATTGTGAATTTATACTATTAATTTTAAATTATTGAACAACTCAATTAACTCATTTATAAATTTATTGTCTCTTAGAATATTCCAGGGGGTCGTTGGCCATTTGGCATTTCTTCTTATGGCGTTTAACTTCGAACATTCGACAATAATATGTTCCACCGTAGCCGGAGAGTGGCATTTTGGGCACAGAGTGGGTTCTGTTTTACTTATAAGGTGACTATGGGAAAATCTGGTGTGCCCAATTCTGAGTCTGGCGAGGATACATTGGTCGCGTCTTTTATTTAATTGAGGGACTGAGTCCCATACACTATCGCGGATTTTGTGTAGCTTAGACGGTTGGTCAATCCAGACATTATTCCATTTATCTCTAATGTGGTTTTTGAAAGCTTTTTTTATGTCTTTTACTGGGATAGGAAGAGATCTGAAGTCTTCTCCATCCAGAGATGCTTTTTTAGCATTGAAGTCTGCAGTTTCGTTTCCAGTTATTCCTTCATGAGAGGGGATCCACGCAATGGTGATGTCTTTTGTATTTGATAGTGTTAAAAGCTTGTGTTGGATCTCATTGATGTTTTCACATACATTATGTATCGAGTTTGTCGCGTCTATCGTAGATTTGGAGTCGGTGCAAATTATAAATTTTTGAGATGGTAGTCTCTCGATTAGAGTTAGGCTTTGCAAAATAGCGAAGGCTTCACAGGAGAATATTGTGAAGTATCTAGGTAGCTTAAAGCGGAATATTTTATTATTGATGACAATCGCACATCCTCTTAGGTTATTGCTCGCTGATCCGTCTGTGAATACCTTAGTATGAGATGGATATTTATTAATCATTTCTGTATAAAGGTTTTTATATACTAAGTTAGGTGTATTTTCCTTGCTGGCAGTTTGCTCAAAGATGGAGATGTCTATCTTGTTGAAAATCGGATTCCATGGCGGGTTGGGGATGAGTTGAGGTGTATATACGGAAATATCTCTAAATTCAGAATTTGCAATATAGTTATCAATGAATTTAAACAATGGAATTGGTAGAGAAAGGTAGTTCAGGTCAGATTCATTAGTATTTTTTCCTGGTATGTTATGTCCAATTAGTTTAATTTTTGTGATAAAATTGAGAGAAAGTTCGGTCCTTCTTAAGTTAAGTGGAATCTCCTGCGCTTCCGCTAATATACTTAACCTTGGACTGGTTCTAAAGGCACCAATGGCTATTCTGAGCGCTGTAGTTTGGATACCGTCCAGTTTTTTTAGTTGACTGTTAGATGACATATTATATATTACCGAACCATAATCTAGTTTAGATCTTATGATTGCTTTGTATGTGTTAATTAAGATCTGAGTGTCTGCGCCCCATTGGTTAGAGCCAATGGCTTTAAGAATACCAATTCTACGATAGCATTGTCCTCTTAAGATATCCAGATGTTTGCTCCAGTTTAACGATTTGTCAAATATCATTCCAAGAATTTTCAGATGAGGTACTTGATTCAATATGGATCCATTAAGAGTTAAATGCGATTGAAGACTGCTAGCTTTACGGCTTTTAGAAAAAACCATGTATTCCGATTTATTCTCTGAAAATCTAAAACCTGTTTTGTCACACCAGGAACTTAGTCTGTCCAGAGATTCTTGGAGTAAATTACTGATATTCATGGTGTTCTTACCCGAGCAAAAGATGGTGAGGTCATCTGCATAAAGAAGTGCGTGGATTGGAGCAGAAATGCACTGAGTTATGTCATTAATAGCAATTAGGAATAAGGTCACACTGATAACTGAGCCTTGAGGAATGCCATTTGATGTTGATCTTGGGATCGATAGGAATTCATCCACCTTAACTTGCAAAAGTCTGTCACGTAAAAAATTGTGGATGTAGGCTAGTAATTGGTTGTTTACTCCCAGATTAGTTAATATATTGATAATTCTCTTTCTCCAAATCATTTCATAAGCTTTTTCTAGATCAAGTTGAACTGCTATGACATGGAGTTTGTTCTGTAGAGCTTCACTAATAAAGTTTTGCAGTTGGGCTAAATGAAGATTAGTTGAGTGTGACTTTCGGAATCCATGCTGAACTGGAGTGAACCAATTTATTTTTTCCAGTACCCATACCAACCTTTTATTAATTATTTTTTCCAGAAGCTTACCCAGGTTACACGATAGTACAATTGGTCTGTAATTGAGGGGATTCGATTGGTCTTTAGCCGGTTTAGCCACTGGGATCACAGTAGTGAGTTTCCAGACGCTCGGGAATAATTTATTGATCCAGATGTAGTTGAATATATCAAGTAGATATTTTGTGCAACAATCTGGGAGATTTTTTATCAATATTACTGGAATACCATCAGGACCAGGGCTGGAATTTTTGCTATCCTTGATGACTGCTTTTAGTTCCTCCAATGAGAAGGGTGAGTTAGCTTTCTCCATTAAATTCTCATCGATCCGTTGTTTAGATGGATTACTTGTGTGTTTTGCTCCGGATTCCAATTGTTGTTTGAATAGTTTAAAGAGCTCTGAGTAATTGTCATCGCTAGAATTATATGTAAAAGTGGAAGCCAGTAATTCTGCTTTATCTTGAGATGATGTATAAGTTTGATTTTGTTTATCTACTAATACTGACGATATTCTAGGTGATGGTTTGCCGTTAATTCTTTTTATTTTCTTCCAGATTTGATCTATAGGGGTTTCATTATTTATAGACAATACAAAGTTTTGCCATGAGGACCGTCTAGATGACTTCAAATATTTTCTAGCTATTGCACGTCGTCTTTTGAACTCAATTTTAAAATGAGGATTATTTATATCTTTTTTTAATCTGCTAAATGCTTGTTTTTTTTCAGCTAATGCACGTTTAGTCTCTTCCGAGCACCAATCATATGATTTTTTGTTACCTTGAGTTGCTTTAGGAATGCTTAGATCAGCTGCCGAAATAAGCGCGTTGTTTAAATCATTGATGATTTGGTCTATTGTCTTGTGAGAGTTAGGAGATTCTAATAAGTTGAATTTTTTTCCAGCTATTATTGAAAATTTACCCCAGTCTGCTTTGTGCATGATCCATCGTATGGGGTTAGATGGTTTACTCTGAAGAATATTTTCTTCATAGATTATATGGATCGCATAGTGATCGCTATCAAAGAGGTCTTCATTTGTGTACCAGGTGAGATTTTGAGCAATATGGGGACTTGCTAGAGACAGATCAATACTGCTTTCAGAGCCCGATGAGATGCATAAGTGAGTAGGGACATTTTTATTGAGGGTAATAAGGTTATTGTCCTCAATCCATTCTTCAATGATTTTAGCTCTTATATAGTCAGTAAATTTTGATCCCCACAGGGTGTTGTGACTATTAAAATCTCCTAGAATGATAACTGGGTGTTTCAGTTGGGCTGTGATACTGCTAAGCTCAATAGCCGTTAGCTTATGACTGTTGGGAATGTAGACACTATAAACCATTGAGGTTCCATTGTATGATATGCATGGTTTTTGTATAAATATGTATAAGAAAGAAGTAGGAGAAAAATTGTCTACGTATGCTAATATTTTTTTTTTTTTTTTTTATTTCGTCAAGTCCCATTCAGTATCTGTAGCCTCTGAGACAGTGGTAAGTTCATCAGAAGCCCAAGATCTGTCAATACTATTTACATTCTCAATATTAAACTCTTTTTTAATTTTGTTCCTAAGCTTAGAGAATTTAATTTTCATACCTCTTGAGGAAAGGAGTGGGTATAGAGTAGTTAACTGTTTAGCGATTTCAACTGGATTAATATTAAATTCTTCGACAATTTCTTTAATGTATTTCTGACCTGAAGTTTTATCCAAAAGATTTTCCAGTTGATTTGAGTTACAAGCATATTTCGTTGGATTAGCGTTAATCTGATTTATAATTGTAGGAGGTAGTTCTGAACGAGACTTTAGATTATGATCACTTTTGAGTTTTTTGATAGCTGTTGAGAAATTACTTGGAGACTTGAATTCTGAACTTTTTAGCAAACTGTGAACCTGAGCGGATGATGATGAAGTTGAGCCAGAAATTGAGAGAGGTCTTTTTTTTTCCATTGATGGATCTGTGAGGTTGTTGTATATTTGAGTTGTCAGACCTAGTGGTTGTTCGCTGCAATTTTCTTTGGATACTAAATTATTAGAAGAGCTTTGATCAGTATTAAGGTCTAGTAATTGTTGTGATGTTATATCGGTTGTTTTGTTGATAATTTCAGGAATCAGAGCCGAGTTATTAGGGCAAACTTTGGCAATATGTCCTTTCCGATGACAGACAAAACATGTAAGTGAGTCAGGGGAGGGGTAAATATTATATATCGTATCATCAAAAGGGATTTGTAAAATATCTTTGAGTTTAGTGACATCATCGGGGCTTATATATACTTGTCGTCTAAAACTCATAATGTGTGAGTGACCAGGCTCATTGGAATTTGCTCTAAGACAAGTAATTGACGATGTGGTTTTAACACCGATCTTTTCAAGTGCTTCAACAATGTGGCTGTGTGGGATTATCGGGGGCACGTTGGATAGTATAATCCTCTTATTTTTATTTATCAAAGGCCGGATGTTTAGCTCTCTTTCTCCGATTATAATAGATTTATGAACTGTTACTAGTTTATCAGCAATTTCTTTGGATGCCACGTATACACAAATTCTGTTATTCGCAATTTTAGAGATGAATCTTATGTTATTAGCGGTAATTTTTTTAGCTATTGCGCTAATATACTCCTTAATCGTAAAACCTTCGATTGCATCTATTATAATTGCACATTCCTTAGTAGGGAAAACTTCATTTTTTGCAGCATTGGCGTAACCATTTGGCACTGAGACAGACGCCATCATGGTAAATGAGCTTCTTTCTGTAGTCAGAAAGATCGCTCCTTCAACTTCACTCCACCCTCTGGGGGTATCTTCTTTATCAGATTTAAGTACTAAATTATTGACACTTTGATGCACTAATAATCACTTAGCACACACTAACTATTAGCTTACACGCACAACCCAGCAGTGAACACGTATCGAAAGAGGCAGCTCTCCAAACACGTCTGCACTGTTTGGTCGTCCAGAGACGAATGCTCAATGGATTTATTTGTTAACTTGATATAAATATAATTCTTTAAGCTGTTAGAGTATTTCGCCCTTTGATCAAGTTTTTATGTGAGGTTTACTATATTATTATGATTAATTTATGCGGAATACTCAAAATTTATATGTTAACTCCCACACAATATACTTAATAAAATAACAGTTACTTTAAAACACTGATTTATACATAACCTTAAAATATATACAATGATTATACTATCAGTTGTACAAGTAAAATAATTTCTTCTCTACTCTATCTTCTTTACATTGAAATAAAATTTTATATAACAGTATAATTAATATTAAATAATCAAGTAAATAATAATAATTATTGAATACAAAGTAAATAACATTTTTTAATAAATAATGACGAACAACAATAATAATTAATAAATATTTCCTTCTCAATACTAATTACTAAACATAACCTCAAAACATATGCAAAAAATATTGGTATATTTATATGTTTAAAATAAATTCCGAATATATATAAACCGTAATTTAATTTACTATGGAGAATTTTAATATTTATAAAATTTCTAAGCTTTTTAAAAACGATCATGAAGTATTGAACTGGCTCAAAAGCATAAGATTATTGCCAACAATAAATTATTGTAAAACACATAAAAAAAATATGCTTTACACCGAAAACAAAGATAATTGTGGACAATTTCGATGTAAAACAAAACAATCTACTCATTCTATATCTGCCGCTAATAATACTAGGTTCGAAAATTCTAAAATTAAACCATCATGTGTTATGATTATAACATATTGTTTTTCAATGAATTACAACTATCAACAAACTATAAGAAAAAGCAGTATCTTTGATACAACAGTTTCTTCGAGAACTGTTGCTAATCGTTTTTCTTTCTGCCGTGAAATATGTCCTATCAGTCTAGATAGAATTTACGAAGAAGAAGGTTTAATTGGCGGTGATGGAATCATCGTCGAAATTGACGAATGTAAGATCGGTCGACGTAAATACAATCGAGGTCGCTTAAAAGATGGAAATTGGATATTAGGTTAGTTATATATTTTTAATTTAGTAATCCCTGATTAAGTAAAATGATTTGAAATGATTCGAAACAATTTGAAATGATTTAAAATAATTTAAAACTACTAATATATAGATATACAGTTAACATGGGTTAAATCACTTTTTTAAGGCCATGCTCAGGCAGTGCCCCCCACTTTTTAAAAAATTTCAATGGCTTTCAACTCTCATAACCGTATTAAAATTATATTAATTAATTAAAAAAAATTAAAACTTAAATTGAAAAATGGAGAACGTAGTCGTAATTTCGCTAAGATATAGATTTGAAAAAAAATTACTTGCAGTTGATATCAATTGTAAGCTGAACGAAATTTGTAAAATAAAATTTCAGTAAAATCTTCATGTCAATTTTATAATTCGAATTTTTAAATTTTATAGTGTTATGTCCAAAACGGCTTGCACCGTAATGGACAAATTATTATTATAAATATTTTCGGCCCTAGTCTTGCGACCAATAGACCGGGATCACACTGAGTAAATATCTGGAAGGGTTTTTGAAATGAAAAATTTTGAAGTACGAATTTAACTGTTATATATATTCTACAATACAGATTTCTAAAACTACGATTACAATAGATCTCGGTATTTCAAAAATAATTTGATATATGTATTAGGTGGCGACCCGCCAACGCTAATTACACAGACACAAATTACCATGAATTCAAAATTATATCGGAGATGAAGGTGGCCACGTGCCTACTCTTCTTCGTATAATTAGAATTCTTACAGTAAAAGATTCACTATTAACCTTTTCTTTAATATCATAAAATGATTCTTAAAAATTTTTGTTGGTTGGAAATTCGGTTGAATACAAAACAAAAATATTACTTAAAATTACAGTACCTGAAGTTTCTGAGGCTGGAGTATTCTTCTGGTTTACACTGAATTTACTATATTATTCGCGATTACAATTGTTTGCGATATTAACTTGATATTTCTAAACTGATAACCCAAAGTGTGAGGACACTTATACAATTAAATAAAATCAATAATGAAGTGTGAGAACACTTGTAAAAGAAACTAGTACGGAACTAGCGTAAAGTGTGAGAACACTTGTAAAAGAAAAACTAGTACGGAACTAGCGTAAAGTGTGAGAACACTTGTAAAAGAAAACTAGTGCGGAACTAGTGTATGGCTTCCTGTCGTACTGACCCGGAACTAAAAAAAACTGCGTGATTGATGTGGGTCAACACTTTTTATGTTTTCCACCGGGCCCTATTTGGTGGGTCGTTTGGGGGAAAACTGTGTCCAATCGGAGCAGTTCTCTTGTGTCTTTTCCCTTTCCCTAGGATTTTTCCGCTAGGGAAGTGGTAAAGGCATACTCCGATGCGGGCCTATGTGTGTGCGCATACACACATACACCCACATGTACAATATTTGATGTATCTTTAATTTATTGATTATACTATACATTTTTCCTTATGATAGATTTCCTTTTATTTATTTATATAAATTTTACTTATTTATTTTTATTCTTATATTTTTCCTCCTGTAAATTTTATTCATTTATTTAGTTATTTGTATAAAGTTTTATATTGATTTTTATAACTTTTATTTATTTGAATTTTATTAATTTATTTAATTATGTATATGAAATTTTATATTGACTTTTATAATTTTTATTTATTCGAATTTTATTAATTTATTTAATTATTTATATAAAATTTATACTGGTTTTTATACTTTTTATTTATTTGAATTTTATTAATTTATTTAATTATTTATATAAAATTTATACTGGTTTTTATACTTTTTATTTATTTGAATTTTATTAATTTATTTAATTATGTATATGAAATTTTATATTGACTTTTATAATTTTTATTTATTCGAATTTTCTTAATTTATTTAATTATTTATATAAAATTTATACTGGTTTTTATACTTTTTATTTATTTGAATTTTATTAATTTATATAAAATTTTATATTGTCTTTATAATTTTATTTATTTAAATTAGTAACTTGTTTAATTACTTAGATTAAATTTTATTTTGATTCCTATAATTTTTTTATTTGAATTATTTATTTAAATTCTATTGATTTATTTATTTAGTTACATAAGGTTTCATATTTATTTATTTATATAAAATTGTCATTGAATGGCGTCCTGCCGATTCATTTATTTATTTAATAATTATTAATTCTTTGTAATAATTTTCTTTTATGCCGAATTATTTATTTATTCCATGAGGTTTATCATGGAATGGCGTCCCGCCGATTCCTGTACTCATTCTTATAAATTTACTCATATTTATTAAATTGATAATAATTATTTATTCAAATATTACTTATTCAGATAATTCTTTTTTTTGTTATTTGGATTCCTAAAATTTATTTTGCACATTCCTTGTCGAAAGTCTTTTATTTAAGAGTTATTGCGTTTTAATATTATTTATTTAAATGTTCTGGACAACGTGTCATTAAATTTATTTCTTAGGGTTTTCGTTTACGTGGACAGTTGAAAGTTTATCTACAAAAGTGCACTTAAAAATGTAAGGGCTTATAAGATTATTTTTTTTTTTTTTTGTTTATTTTATTTATTTAACAATGAGTCATTGTTAAACTTTCCGTTGTTCTTTTTTTTTTAAAATATTTTAAGTACACTTTTGTTGATAAAATATTTTGGCAATTTTATGGAAAGTGTTTCCAGATGTGCTTTGGCCTTCAATCTATTGTGACCGGAGGGGTCATTAAAAACGCATTTGGTTGTTTGCTCTAGCATTTCTACATGCGTCAGAGCAAACAATTTACTAATTCTAAACTACATTATTTCTTATCTCTTGTGTTACTCATAAAAATAAAATAAAAAAAAAAATAAAATAAAATCTGGTCGCCACGTATTTTCGACAGTGAATAAATTTAAGTAAAATAATATTTCTAAAAGAGAAAATTAATAATGTCCCGCATTGGAGCCGGACGTAACACCCCCGCCGTTAGACGGAAGCACGAGCTGTTTCGAAGAGAAACAAAACATCGAGTGCGACGACAAGATTGTATTTATGCAATGATCTTAACTTACAGGAAGTGCTGGCACGCTCTAAATGAAAGCTCTGTTGCTGTTGATTTCCGTGGTCTGTTGATGGGTTGATGTGGCTCCGCTGGTCTCCGTGGTTGATGGATAGTCTTGTATGGCGGTTTTGGGCAGGGTCGGATAGATCTCGGGTGCAGTTGGCGTTATTGATGTATCCCCCTTTTCCACGTCCTTATTTGATCTTGGCAGAAACATTTTTCGCTGGACTTCCCTCTGTCTACCGAGGTGTAGTAGCAGGTGGGTAAGTGAGTCCCATAAGGCCCCGATGAGACACAGTGACCATCCATAAACTGAATGTAGGGCATATCCGTGGATGATGGTATCAGCAATTAGTTTGAGCAGCCGGAGGAACATGACAATTCCAATTATTCCGGCACACCACGTGCCGAATCCGGTGAATTTTCCCCAGGTTTTGGACCACGCACTCTCGGCCAGGTGCTCCAATACGTCTTCGTTGAGAGCGTTGAGTAATGACGGGGATCCTCGGGTGCCGTTGGTGAATTGTTGGGCCATGGTTTCCATCACCACGGTTTGTTCCATGGTGAACATGATTCTTCCACGCATGGCGTCTAGGTCGTCTTCTGAATATATCCCGCCAGTTGCGAGGTTGGCGGGGTTTTGGTATTTCCATGTCATCCGGGTGCTTGGTTTCAGTACGGTTGGTGACAATGTCTCGACGGGTCTTGGCAAGAACTTATACCAAGTTGAACCCAATTTGTAATGCTGTAGAAGCGGAGAGTTGCAGGGCAACTCCGTCGCGTAGTTCGTGATCACATGCGTCCTTGGAGTTAGAAATTGGCTTTCGTTTCCCCGTAATATGGGCATACGGTTGAAACATCGATCTGATTGCTTTACCTTGACTTCTACTGGGACACACTGTACTATGTGGACCACCTCTCCTGCCACTACCGCCATGTATCCTGGGCCCTCCATGTACCTGAAGGCGAACTCGTCCGGTTGCGTAGAAGCTATAGAGAGCGTGTTCTTCAGCACCTCCTTTTCCAATCTACATTTTTTTCTTAACACGTCTAGATACAGAGTCTGGACCTGAGACCTTATGTAACGTTCGACATATATAAACTTAGCATTTACGTATAAGAAAATATCCAAATTGTCTGGATGTGAATTTACAATGTTATTTTTCCCCAACAATCCCAAGTCCTTGCCTTCAACAATGAACAGTTTGGGATGTTCAGTCTTAATTAACGTTATTCCGCATGAGGTCTCAGCTCCCACTATGTTTAAGGAGAAACTGGTGTCTCTTACATTCAACGAGTACACCGTTTCTTTGCTAGTTTTTAGTTTTGTGGCTACGCCACTATATAATACAGTGTAAGTATCTGGGATGCAGTACTTTCGGGGTACTGTATCCCAGAATGTGTAACCATTCTCTGGGTCAATGCAATAACCCTTATTTAACTGACATCGGTGTCCCGATGGCAGGTAAATTTTATTTTCCTCTACTTTAACTCGGGTCTGGAGCGACCTTAGAGTTATTCTCGCGGTCCCAATCACAAACACGTTATCCCACGTTCCGAATGGGTCGCTATATTGTGCATTAGTGCAATCAGCGTTACTGTTTACACTCCCTGCTAATGTAATACTACGCGTCGTAATTGCATTTACGATTAAACCATCGATGAGTGTATTCCCGAGTCTCAGCGTGCCGTGGTCATGCGCGACCTGGCACACGTCGCGATGGATCGGATAAATGTATTCGTTAATACCTTGACTAACGATGGAGTTATATGATTGCCAACCACAATATTGGATCACGCGATGTATCTCGATTTTACATTGGAGTATTTGAGTGTGCTCATATTCGTTGAGCTGCAATAACGCGATATCCGGGAGAGAAGTTTCTATCCGATCCTCCTCGAGATCACATTCATCGATATCGATCAATGAAATTGTCGTCATATTTAAGATTTTGTTTCCACAATCATACCCGATTATGGCTCCGGCGGACCCCCAGCAAATGGCCAAAATGGCGAGGAATGTGAGGTCCATTATCTGAAAAAAAAATTTTATTATGGTTTAAAGTCGGGATCTGGGTCCACGACTTTAGTACTTTTGGTTTTAGATTTTGAAACTTTGATTTGTGTCTTTTTCAGTCTATTGGGATGCACAACTTTGGTTTTGCTCCCTATTTTTAGACTGACATTACCATTACTGAAAACCTCTAAAATTTCATATGGCCCATCATAATGGTCCCCGAATTTGTTGGGTTTGGGCCCTTTTAGAAGAAAAACGTTTTCTCCTGCTTTAAACGTGACCGGTTTTAAAGCCTTGTCGTAAATTTCCTTCGACCTCTCTTTTGCTTTAATTAAATTATCGCGCGCCAACTCGCGAATGCTTATCAGTCGTTCGACTAATTTGGAGATATAGTTATCATAGGTGGGTAGACAGTCGAGCTCGTGTAGTGGCTCACTTGTCGGTACGCGGGCGATCTTCCCAAACACAAGTTCATAGGGGGTGAATCTCGTCCCCTCATGCACGCAAGTGTTATATGAAAACGTCGCCAATTCCAACCAATTGTCCCATTCGCTATCCCGACTAACGAATTGTTTGAGATATTCCCCCAGTACGTGGTGAGAACGCTCTAGGGCACCGTTGGATTGTGGCCTGAAAGCCGTCGTCTGAATTTTTTTGATTCGGAATCGCTTGCTGATTCGCTGCATGAAAGAACTTACGAAATTCCTACCTTGATCGGTGAGCAGCGCTTTAGGAGCTCCGAATGTGCATATAAAGCGTTTGATGAACACGTCAGCGACCGTTGTCGCCAACATGTTCGGCAAAGGTGCTGCTATACAGAACTTAGAGAGCTGGTCTTGAATTGTTAAGATATATTCAAAACCCCTTTTTGTAACGGGCAATGGACCGACAATGTCCATTGCTATTTTTTCGAATACCGTACCGGGTGTGTCAGTTATCAACATGGGTTGTTTGGTTTTGACACGGACTAATTTTTTTAATTGACATTCCAGGCACTGTTGTATTCGTACCTGAATGTCTTGTTTCAAATTTTCCCAAAAATAATTTGTTCTAATTCTATTATATGTTTTTGAAACTCCTTTATGTCCACCGATAGGAGATTTGTGAGCTTCGAAAAAGATGTGATCCCGTTCCTCCCGGGGAACGTACCGAATTGTACCAAGGCAAATTATTATCTGAATTCCTTGGTTCGCGTAAATATCGTGTATTATTTCCAGAACTTCCGACCAGGGTATATTCTCAATGGTTTCGGAAAATGCCACCGATAGTGTAGTTATACCCTTGTCTCTTGAAATCCCTTTTAGTTTCACCAAGCATTTAGCAATATTACTTTTCGTGAGAAGAGCTGATTCACCATTCGTTCCACGGATGATTAAACCGAAATAGTTCCGGCTACCCCGTTTGGTCCAGAACACTTGGCCGACATCCATGTGTCCTATGTTTGGCAGTTTATTCTGGCTTTGTAAGGCTCGAGAGCCCTCATCGCATGGTTGACCATTTTCATTTAGGAAATAAACTAGGTTATCGTTTCGATACTGAAACAAATCCTTAACGGATATTATATTAGATGTACGTCTTTGTACATCGCCTTGTTGAGGAGTATCCCTGAGAAAATCGTCGGACTCGTTGGAAGACGAATCATCGTCTGAGTCCGAATCGAATTCTTGAAAATTATCGGGGTCCGATGGAAGGTTCGTCCTATTGATTTCAACGACTCTTTCATCGACATTTCCCCGATGTTTTGGTGGCCTGCCTCTTTTTCGTGCAGGCCCAGCCCGTTTGTTATTAGAAGTGTGAGGAACTTCCGTATTAAAACGATTAGAAGTGTTAGGAACTTCTGTATTAAAACGATTAGAAGTGTGAGGAACTTCTGTATTCAAACGATTAGAAGTGTGAGGAACTTCTGTATTCAGACGATTAGAAGTGTTAGGAACTTCTGTATTCAAACGATTAGAAGTGTGAGGAACTTCTGTATTAAAACGATTAGAAGTGTTAGGAACTTCTGTATTCAAACGATTAGAAGTGTGAGGAACTTCTGTATTCAGACGATTAGAAGTGTTAGGAACTTCTGTATTCAAACGATTAGAAGTGTGAGGAACTTCTGTATTAAAACGATTAGAAGTGTTAGGAACTTCTGTATTCAAACGATTAGAAGTGTGAGGAACTTCTGTATTAAAACGATTAGAAGTGTTAGGAACTTCTGTATTCAGACGATTAGAAGTGTTAGGAACTTCTGTATTCAAACGATTAGAAGTGTGAGGAACTTCTGTATTAAAACGATTAGAAGTGTTAGGAACTTCTGTATTCAAACGATTAGAAGTGTGAGGAATTTCGGTATTAAAACGATTAGAAGTGTTAGGAACTTCTGTATTCAAACGATTAGAAGTGTGAGGAACTTCTGTATTAAAACGATTAGAAGTGTTAGGAACTTCTGTATTCAATTGTTCTCTCGCTCTTTGCGCACGAGTTGTAACGTGTACATTTTCGATAGGGTTTCTCGACAACGCGTCGGCGTTTAAGTTGATTTTTCCCGGTTTATAAATTACATTGTACTCGTATTCGGCCAAGCGGAGTCGCCATTTCAAAATTCTGGCGTTTCCGTCTTTAGCTGTCTTGAACCACACTAGTGGTTTGTGATCCGTAACTACAGTGAATTTTCTCATGTAGACGTAAGGTCGGAAGTGTTTTACAGCTTGCACTATGGCCAATGCTTCCTTTTCATAGGTGTCGTAGCGTAATTCAGGTCCCCTAAGGACTCTCGAGAAATACGCTACCGGACGATCTTTCCCGATTTCGCCCTGTGATAAAACCGCACCGATGGCTATCCCAGATGCATCGGTGGTTATTATGAAAGGTTTATCGAAATCAGGGTATTGTAAAATTGGGGCTGTGCACAGCGTTTCCTTCAGTTTATCAAAAGCGTTTTGAGTGGAGTCTGACCATATAAATTCAGTATCCTTTTCTAACAATTTTGTTAAAGGTTTAGCAATAGAAGAATAGCTTTTGATAAACCTCCGGTAATAACCCGTCAGTCCCAAAAATTCTCGTATATTTCTCTGTGTCTTCGGCACAGGAAAGTCTCGGACGGAAATTAGTTTCGAGGGGTCAGGTTTCAAACCCTCTCGACTAATGACATGACCCAAGTAATTTACTTCTGGTCGCAGAAATTCGCATTTGTCCGATTGTAATTTGAGATTAGCTTGTCTCAGTCTAGTCATCAATTCATCTAACTTTCGCTCGTGATCCTCTAAATTCCGAGCGAAAACAATGATATCATCTAAATATACAAATAATGATGTTCCTTGCAAACCAGACAGAACTGAATCCATCAATCGCTGGAAAGTCGCAGGGGCGTTTTTCAACCCAAAAGGCATTCGGAGATACTCCCAATGTCCTTGAGGCGTTGAAAAGGCCGTTTTGTGCCGATCCTTTGGATCCATTTCGATCTGGTTATACCCGGAAGCTAAATCAAATACAGAAAAATAAGATGATCCCCCCAATTGATCCAAAATGTCCGTGATATTCGGTAACGGGTATGCGTCAGTAATAGTGTCTTCGTTTAAAAGTCTAAAGTCTATTACCACGCGCCATCGTTTGTTACCGTGAGAGTCTGGTTTCTTAGGTACTATCCAGACTGGACTATTATACGGGGACTCTGACGGCTGTAATATGCCTGTGTCCAGTCCCTCGCTGATTTGTTTCTCTAACTCCGGCTTTAGTGCCTGAGGTATTCTGTACTGTTTAATCGTGATTGGTCGGTCGCTGTGCGTCGGGATTCGGTGTTGGTAATTTTTGGAGGAACTCAATGGTTCCCCTGGTATATAGAACCGATCTGCGTATTTTTTTACCAGTCGCTCTACATGTAACCGTTCGTCGTCATTCAAATAGTCCAACCGAAGCAAAGGTTTTACCTTTTCAAAACGCTCAGTATTTTGAAAATCTTTTACTACCGTGAATATATGTTTTGCAATCCCAAGACTCTCATGTGTGTCTTGTGACGTGTCAGTTGGATCAATTGGAGCAATTTCATTTTTATCTTCAACCTCCCGAACAGATATGGTGGGGATTCTCACCCCCACCTCACTTTCGGTGGTGTTATATATTTGCATGTATGCGCGATTGTTTTTAATTGTGACGAGACAGTTCCCCGCGAAGACCCCTTTACATATTTTTAATTTGGGGACGAAGCCTTCTTTTAATTCGGGATTCGCGACGTTTATAAAGAAAGTGGACTCGCTTCGCCCGGGTATGTACATTACACCATCTTCAACCCGATTTGGTTTCTTGAATGGATACTTTTTGTTATCAACCTCCAACAACCGTCGTTGGTAATCGATTTTCGCCCCGTGGGTGGTGAAGAATTCCGATCCTACAAGTCCGGCATGAGGTATTGCCAGGTCATCCGGAACCACGTGGCATATTGCGTTTTTCCCAAAAATTTTTGTGTTAATGCTACCCAATGTCGAGATGGGGATGTTCGCGATCCCGTGCAACTCTATTATATTATTTTTATTTACATTATTTACATTTGTTATGTATTTAGATTTAATTAAATTTGGCGAGGCGCCTGAGTCCAACATCATTACGATATCGTCCCCCCTGGATGTTTTATTTGCCACCGCGTATGGCAAATTATCCGGGTCTAAATTTATGTCAATTTTTGTTACTCGGAATCGTCCTCGATGGTCGCTTCCTGTATTGTATTTATGGGTTGTATCGGACGATTGTTTTTCGCCGCATCCCGGTGAAAAGACGCTGTTTGGGGTGGAGTCACGGACCGAATCTGCGCTTTACACTCACTACTGTCATGAGTGTTAGTTTTATGAAACGAGCAAAACTTTCCCGTATTATCCGCGTTTCTGCTACTAGAACCTACCACTTGATTGGTGTTAGGCTTAGCATTAGGATTAAATTTACAATACCGAGCTGAATGTCCTCGGTTTCCGCAGAGCTGACATTCAACGTTCGCGTATTTATTCTGACCCCCATTAATTTGCGAGCAGTTTTTAGCGGTGTGCCCCTTTTTATAACAAATCTGACAGGTCACTTGCTGGCACTCCCTAGCAAAATGACCTGGTTGGTTACATGTTCGACATAGGAATTTATTCTTCGCGCCATTATTGCCGTTATTGTTATTATTGCTATTATTATTTTTATTATCAAAATTATGGAATTTATTTTCCGTGGAGCTACTTTGCCTGCCAGCGGCAAAATTTACGGGTTTATTAATATTTGTTTTTTTAGATTCATCTTTTACTGGTTCTTTTCGTCTCTCCGTATTTTGCTCGCGGCGTAACTCCTTCCGAGCGTTTAATTTTTTTTCGATTTTCATGGCCATCGTCAGAGCATCGTCCACGTTGTTACACTCCGACATACGTTGGTCAATTTCGCTAACTAAATTCTGCGTAAAACAACCCGCTATCGAGGTATTTATTTTTTCTTTATAAGCTTCAAGGTCCGCCGCGGCCAATCCCGGATTCTCGGCTTGATAAACCTCGACGATTTCGCGCCCCTTTTTTCGTAATCGGTTCACGAAGTCTAATACGGCTTCCCCGTCTTTTTGATACATTCGGCCCAATTCACCCTGAAGTTGAAATAAGGACTTCGCCGGTACGAAAACCTTTTTCAACTTTGTGGTTAATTCGGCGAGATCCGCCGGAATTTCTGAATTAATTGAGGTTTTGACCTTCGTAGTTAATTTGCAACCGTATATTAGTTTGATTAAATTTCCCTCCGCCCCAGCGGGTAGCACGGATTTCGCGTCCTTACAACATTTTAGGAAATCTGACAATTCACCGGGATTGCCCTCGAATTTTGGTACAAATGAAAGAGCGTCGTTAAGGGATATGTTTTGGTTCGGTGCCAAAGCCATATTGTAAGAATTATTTCCGTTCACTACGACAGCTAAGGGATTAATTAGTTCGGGGTCGTTTTGATTAACGACGGGTACGTGGACGCTTGGATTCACGGATTTTTGACTCTGGGTAGCGACTTCTTCAGAATCCCTCGTATCAACAAGAGTATTTTCTCTCGAATCAATTATTTGGGAATCCTGAGAAGAATTTTCTTCACCCGAATCCTCGTCGGAACCAGATTCGGATGTTCGAATTGATTTCCCGATTCCCGATTCTACAGTTATATCGTTCCCGGAGGGACTGGTAAATTGAAGTCTAGGTTTCCTGGGCTTTGCCAACAAACCTTCAGGAAATGGCGCGCTTCCGTAACCTCTTAAAGAATAAGGTTTAGGAGGTTCGTCACCGGACATCTAATTTTATTTGTAATTTTGCTTAATCGCATTGAAATATATTTAAAAATCAAAGTTTCAAAAATCATATAAACCACTGATTCCAGTGAACACAAAAACAAAAATTTATATATATAAATAGATATTGGATTAGATTACCCACAAATTTCCAACCACATAAAGAAGAGAAAAAAAAAATTTATTCTAAAGTAACGACTGGACACCAGCCAACTCGTGCTACCCCTAAGGATAGTCCTGGAGGCTCCGGATTCGGGAGTTGCACCCGAATAAGTTTCTGACCCGGTCTCTTATCTCCAACAAAATTTTCAAAAATTACCAATACTATTTCTCTCTTGACCATGCGAACATTGACTACACGAATCAAACTTCGTCTTCGCCACCGTTGTAGTCGGCGTCCTGCTTTACTACCTCGTTTTTTTGGCATGTGAGAGGAACTAGAGCAGCTGTTTCGCGCATCCAGTGAAAATGAGAGGAACTAGAGCAGCTGTTTCGCGCATCCAGTGAAAATGAGAGGAGCTAGAGCAGCTGTTTCGCGCATCCAGTGAAGGAAGGTAAGAGGAACTAGAGCAGCTGTTTCGCGCATCCAGTGAAGGAAGGTAAGAGGAACTAGAGCAGCTGTTTCGCGCATCCAGTGAAAATGAGAGGAGCTAGAGCAGCTGTTTCGCGCATCCAGTGAAGGAAGGTAAGAGGAACTAGAGCAGCTGTTTCGCGCATCCAGTAAGGAAGGTAAGAGGAGCTAGTGCTATTCCTTGCACGTCGAGGAGGAGAGGTAGTAAAGCTATTTCCCCAAAAATTCAAAATTTAACTTCAAATATTCTGAACTCCCAGATAAACTCAGATGGGTCCCTGTTCGAGCGCCAATTTGTTATGTCCAAAACGGCTTGCACCGTAATGGACAAATTATTATTATAAATATTTTCGGCCCTAGTCTTGCGACCAATAGACCGGGATCACACTGAGTAAATATCTGGAAGGGTTTTTGAAATGAAAAATTTTGAAGTACGAATTTAACTGTTATATATATTCTACAATACAGATTTCTAAAACTACGATTACAATAGATCTCGGTATTTCAAAAATAATTTGATATATGTATTAGGTGGCGACCCGCCAACGCTAATTACACAGACACAAATTACCATGAATTCAAAATTATATCGGAGATGAAGGTGGCCACGTGCCTACTCTTCTTCGTATAATTAGAATTCTTACAGTAAAAGATTCACTATTAACCTTTTCTTTAATATCATAAAATGATTCTTAAAAATTTTTGTTGGTTGGAAATTCGGTTGAATACAAAACAAAAATATTACTTAAAATTACAGTACCTGAAGTTTCTGAGGCTGGAGTATTCTTCTGGTTTACACTGAATTTACTATATTATTCGCGATTACAATTGTTTGCGATATTAACTTGATATTTCTAAACTGATAACCCAAAGTGTGAGGACACTTATACAATTAAATAAAATCAATAATGAAGTGTGAGAACACTTGTAAAAGAAACTAGTACGGAACTAGCGTAAAGTGTGAGAACACTTGTAAAAGAAAAACTAGTACGGAACTAGCGTAAAGTGTGAGAACACTTGTAAAAGAAAACTAGTGCGGAACTAGTGTATGGCTTCCTGTCGTACTGACCCGGAACTAAAAAAAACTGCGTGATTGATGTGGGTCAACACTTTTTATGTTTTCCACCGGGCCCTATTTGGTGGGTCGTTTGGGGGAAAACTGTGTCCAATCGGAGCAGTTCTCTTGTGTCTTTTCCCTTTCCCTAGGATTTTTCCGCTAGGGAAGTGGTAAAGGCATACTCCGATGCGGGCCTATGTGTGTGCGCATACACACATACACCCACATGTACAATATTTGATGTATCTTTAATTTATTGATTATACTATACATTTTTCCTTATGATAGATTTCCTTTTATTTATTTATATAAATTTTACTTATTTATTTTTATTCTTATATTTTTCCTCCTGTAAATTTTATTCATTTATTTAGTTATTTGTATAAAGTTTTATATTGATTTTTATAACTTTTATTTATTTGAATTTTATTAATTTATTTAATTATGTATATGAAATTTTATATTGACTTTTATAATTTTTATTTATTCGAATTTTATTAATTTATTTAATTATTTATATAAAATTTATACTGGTTTTTATACTTTTTATTTATTTGAATTTTATTAATTTATTTAATTATTTATATAAAATTTATACTGGTTTTTATACTTTTTATTTATTTGAATTTTATTAATTTATTTAATTATGTATATGAAATTTTATATTGACTTTTATAATTTTTATTTATTCGAATTTTCTTAATTTATTTAATTATTTATATAAAATTTATACTGGTTTTTATACTTTTTATTTATTTGAATTTTATTAATTTATATAAAATTTTATATTGTCTTTATAATTTTATTTATTTAAATTAGTAACTTGTTTAATTACTTAGATTAAATTTTATTTTGATTCCTATAATTTTTTTATTTGAATTATTTATTTAAATTCTATTGATTTATTTATTTAGTTACATAAGGTTTCATATTTATTTATTTATATAAAATTGTCATTGAATGGCGTCCTGCCGATTCATTTATTTATTTAATAATTATTAATTCTTTGTAATAATTTTCTTTTATGCCGAATTATTTATTTATTCCATGAGGTTTATCATGGAATGGCGTCCCGCCGATTCCTGTACTCATTCTTATAAATTTACTCATATTTATTAAATTGATAATAATTATTTATTCAAATATTACTTATTCAGATAATTCTTTTTTTTGTTATTTGGATTCCTAAAATTTATTTTGCACATTCCTTGTCGAAAGTCTTTTATTTAAGAGTTATTGCGTTTTAATATTATTTATTTAAATGTTCTGGACAACGTGTCATTAAATTTATTTCTTAGGGTTTTCGTTTACGTGGACAGTTGAAAGTTTATCTACAAAAGTGCACTTAAAAATGTAAGGGCTTATAAGATTATTTTTTTTTTTTTTTGTTTATTTTATTTATTTAACAATGAGTCATTGTTAAACTTTCCGTTGTTCTTTTTTTTTTAAAATATTTTAAGTACACTTTTGTTGATAAAATATTTTGGCAATTTTATGGAAAGTGTTTCCAGATGTGCTTTGGCCTTCAATCTATTGTGACCGGAGGGGTCATTAAAAACGCATTTGGTTGTTTGCTCTAGCATTTCTACATGCGTCAGAGCAAACAATTTACTAATTCTAAACTACATTATTTCTTATCTCTTGTGTTACTCATAAAAATAAAATAAAAAAAAAAATAAAATAAAATCTGGTCGCCACGTATTTTCGACAGTGAATAAATTTAAGTAAAATAATATTTCTAAAAGAGAAAATTAATAATGTCCCGCATTGGAGCCGGACGTAACAATAGGCTAAAATTTATTTAATAAATTTCATTGAACTCCTGATTGATATCAATTGCAAGTAATTTTTTTTAAATTCTATACCTCGGTGAAATTACGACTGCGTTCTCCTTTTTTCAATTAAGGTTTTAATTTTTTTTAATTATTTAATGAAATTTTCATACGGTTATGACAGTTGAAAGCCATTGAAATTTTTTAAAAAGTGGGGGGTACTGTCTGAGAATGCCCTTAATCAGGGATTTTGACGCTGAAAAAAAAAATTAATTAATTTTATAAATCGAAACAGGCATGATTGAAAGAAACGGTGGTAAAAAATATAGACTTGAAGTATGCCAAGATAACAAACGGGATAAAGGAACTGATTAGTTTGATAAGGAAACATGTAGCTGAAGGCACTGAAATTCACACAGATTGCTGGAAAGCTTATTATGATTCACCAAATATGGGTATACCCATAAAACGGTAAATCATTCTGAAAATTTTGTTGATCCGATATCAGGTGCTTATACTCAGAATATTGAGTCATCATGGCGTTTATTACGCGAGACATTATCTCGAGGTGGTATAAGACATGAGTACATGTATGATTATCTGTGTGAATTTCTTTGGCGTAAGCATTGTAGAATTCAGAAAATCGATCCT
>OZ024712.1:14384291-14509676 GCA_964016945.1 Microplitis deprimator
ATCATTTTTTTTCATATTAATTAAAAAGGTATACATTTAAAAGATATATTTGAAAATTTTTAAATATATCGATGAAATAGGGAATCATGTTAACTCTGCCATCTATCTAAAAAAAAGTCGATACTAAATCTTTATTATCCAACTTCTACAAAAATTCCATAGATTAACAGTTTTACCTATCTTTAGTAACATCATTTATTTTTTACATATATCTTTTCTAAAAGACATTATTATCGATCTCACGGTCTAAAGTAAATATATATTAAATTACATATGATACATATATTCTCACATCTTTTTTCTACGATTTACCAAACATAAACATTTTTTATGATCCAAATCGTATATATAATAAATCTTATATTTGATATGTAATTCCAACATACCTACCCGAAATAAACAATTTTTATTACACCGCTTAATGAGATTTGTATTATCATCGATCTTTGGTACTTACAGTCTCATTATTTATTAAACTTTTCGTTTTAAATCTCATTTATTAGTTCTCTACTCTATTTTTACATTTATTTAATTTATACCACCCACGTAAATAATTTTTATAACACTCTTCTATGTAATTAAACATATCTATCATCGATCACTTTATCATCGGAAGTAAACAATTTTTATTACACTGCTTAATGAGATCTGAGCTAGCATTGAAATTTCATACTCATAATTCTTAAATTTATTATGTATTTCATACTCTCTGTGTTAAATCTTAAACGATCGTTGATGTTATTGATATATACATTTCTTATTAATCCGTACCACCCAAGTAAATAATTTTTATAACCCTCTTCTATGTAATTCCATATATCTGTCATCGATTACTCTATCACCGGAAGTAAACAATTTTTATTATACCGCTTAATGAGATTTGTACTAGCATCGATATTTGATACTCATAATTCTTAAATTTATTATGTATTTTTACTCTGTTTTAAATCTCAAACGATCGTTGATGTTATTGATATATACTTTTCTCTTTAATCTATATCATCCCAAGTAAATCATTTTTATAACATATCTCTTACGCTGCTTCATGAGATCTGTACTATCATCAATATTTGATACTCTCAGTCTCATACTTATGAAATTAAATTTTTTTTTACTCTCTGTGTGTGTTCCTCGTTTTGAATACTCAGAAACTTTGATAACATTACACCTATAGTCAAAAGCTTAAATAGCTTGTGAAAACACACTTAACTTACAGTTGAAGTGTAAATCTTTATGTGAACACATCTTAAGATTTATATAAAATAATTATTCCTGATCCACAAGTGTTTGTGATCCGAAATATTAATACACAGTGTTTTACCAAACAATTAAAAAAATGTCCCAACGAGGTTTAGTTAAAGCTCTCCATGATTTAGTAAATACGGTAGCACAATCATATAATGATTTGCAATCGGAGGTGGTGGATGAAGAGCGATGCCAGAGGTGTTACAGTGTTTGTAATGATACAATAGACTATTTTAATACAATTTTGACAGATCCTAATACTACTGTTCAAGTGCGACGAAGTGTGCAAGCCAACATAGCAGTTCTTTGTTGGTACAGTAATCAGTTTCTACAACTAAGTGGGCAGGTAGCAGGTGGTGATTTAAGTGTAAATAATCAATCTATTAAATGGCAAGATCTTGAGAACGCTTTCTCGAATAACATTAAAACAGGATCAATAATCAACCGCTCTCACACTGACTTGAGAGATTTTTTAAATGTGTCTAAAGACATTGTCTTGGATAAAATCCAAGAAATGCTGGAAAACGTTGCAGGTGTTCAAGTGAATGTTGAACTATTTTGCAAATTTAAAAAAAAATACATCGATCGAAGAAGAAGTCAAATCATTTAACACCAAGAGTCGGGCGATTTTACCTGCAACATCTTTAGCTGAGTGGTATACGGACTTTGTATACGATAAAATGTTAAACAAGGTGGAAGAATTTAATCAAAAGGATTCAGGGTGGAGTTTGACAGAGATTACCAATCTGGTTATAACCATGTCAAAATACACACCTCTGCAAGGAGGGAGTTCAACATTTGTGAGGCTTCCTCGAGATATCCAGATGAAACGAGCTGTGCTCAACATAGAAAACTTTGATATGTACTGTTTTCTATGGAGCGTCGTTGCTGCGATTCATCTTTCCAACACTGGACATCCTGAGAGAACATCGGCGTATCCACATTATAGTGCTGTGCTAGAATATACAGGTATTAAATTTCCTATGACACTTAAACAAATCCCACAGTTTGAAAGACTAAATGACTTAACGATTAATGTATATGGTATTGAATCTCACTTTACAAAGAAAAAGTCTGAAAAAAGTATTATAATTCCATTATATTTAAGTAAATATTGTAAACCTAATAATAGAAAAACAGTCCACCTTTTAATGTTACAAGCTAATGTTAATTTAAATATGACAGGTAATGAGTATAAAGATTATGAGCCTATATATCATTTTGCTCTAATTAAAGATCTTTCACGATTAGTAAAAAGTCAGATATCAGCTTCGAAAAGCAAATTATTTTTTTGTGACCGATGCTTAAATCATTTTAAACTGGAAAAATCGTTTGAAGATCATGAAAAAGACTGTTTTGCATTAAATAAAGTTCACATGACATTTCCGACTGAAGAAAATAAAATTTTAAAGTTTAAAAATTACCAGTATAAAGATACTGTACCGTTTGTTGTCTATGCAGACCTAGAATGTACACTTGAGCCCCAAGAAAATGATAATTCTGACAAACATATACCACATAGTATAGCATTTTATCGTTTTTGCAGTTATAATAACAATTTATCTAAATTTGAACTTAATCGATCACAAACCTGCATCGAGTGGTTTGTAAAAAAATTAGAATGTTTAGCATTAGAAGTCGAATCATACTTGAAAAATCCTGTTGTTATGAAACCTCTGTCGAGACAACAAGAAGAGAGTCATGAGCAAGCAACTGTTTGTCATATTTGTGAAAGATCTATAACTTCTGTTACAGATAAATGCTACGATCACTGTCATTTTACTGGTAATTATCGCGGCCCAGCTCACTTATCTTGTTATATAAATTATAGAAAATTTCACACTATACCAATAGTATCTCATAATTTATCTGGTTAAGATTCCCATTTTATAATTAAATCTTTATCGACCGTTTTCGAGGGTAAAATTACATTATTACCAATTAACAAAGAACGTTATATATCTTTTACGAAATATGTTGAAAATACGTCAGTTTGCTTACGTTTTATAGATTCATTCAGGTTTATGGCATCTAGTCTTGATAAATTAGCATCTAATCTAAATGATTGTGATAAACAGATTACTCAAAAACATTACAGTGATCCGGAAAAATTTAAATTAGTTACTCGAAAGGGTGTATTCCCATACGAGTACGTAACTGATATTGACAAACTTAATGACAAACAGTTGCCCGATCAGGACTCATTTTATTCTAAATTATCGAACGATGGCGTATCTGATAATGATTATGCCCTCGCTCAACTAGTTTGGAATAAATTTGATATCAAAACATTAGGGGAATATTCAGATTTATATTTAAAGACAGATGTCCTTCTTTTAGCTGACATATTTCAAAATTTCAGACATAGTTGTATGGCTACCTATAGCTTAGATCCTTTACATTACTATACGGCACCGGGACTTGCTTTCGATGCGATGTTAAAATATACAAATGTTGAACTCAAGTTATTTACTGATCCTGAAATGATGCTCTTTATTGAAAAAGGTATCAGGGGTGGTGTGTCTCAGTGTACAAATAGGTATGCAGCGGCAAATAATCGTTACATGAGATCTAACTTTGATTATAATAAAGCTGAATCCTATTTAATGTATTACGATGTAAATAATTTGTATGGTGCTGCTATGAGTATGTCGCTACCAAAAGGTTCATTTGAATGGGTTTACCCGCCTGAAGATCTTACTTTTGACGTCGATAACGTAGATCAATTTTTAGACGACATCGATAGTGTTGGTTATGTATTAGAAGTTGATCTACATTATCCTCAGCAATTGCATGATCTACATAAAGATTTACCACTATGTCCTGAACACTTTTTACCGCCGGGTAGCAAGTATACTAAATTATCGACAACTTTATATGATAAAAAAAATTATGTTATACATTATAAGAATTTGAAACAATGTTTAGATTTAGGATTAAAATTAACAAAGATTCACAGAGTTTTAAAATTTGAGCAGTCGCGCTGGCTTAAGTCATATATTGATGAAAATACAGATTGTAGAAAGGTTGCTATAAATGAGTTTGAAAAAGACTTTTATAAACTTATGAATAATGCTGTTTTTGGTAAGACTATGGAAAATGTTAGAAAATACAAAGAGATTCATATAGTAACGAGATGGGCCGGTAGATATGGCGCTGCTGACTATATTTGTAAGCCTAACTTCCATAGTCTTACTATTTTTGATAAGAATATGATAATTATTGAATTGAAGGCGGCAAAAGTACGCTTTGACAAACCAATCTATGTTGGTTTTTGTATATTAGATCTATCAAAAACTTACAAATATGACTTTCATTATAATTATGTGAAACAAAATTTTGCAAATGATGAATCAAAACTCATGTACACTGATACTGATAGTCTTATTTACCATTTTATTGTACCAGACATCTATGAGATCATCAAACGTGATATCGTCAAGTTTGACACCTCTGATTATCCACCTGATAATGTTTACAATATACCACTAGTTAATAAAAAAGTTTTAGGTCTGATGAAGGATGAGAATAATGGTAAAATTATGACAGAATTCATTGGACTTAGAGCAAAGTTGTACGCTTTTAAAATTCATAATGAATATCAGGTAAAACAGCGAGCCAAAGGTGTTAAACGTCCGACTTTGCGAACTATCACTTTTGAAGATTTCAAACGATGTTTAGAAGATCATGTAAATTTAAGTAAGGAACAATATGTAATTAAAAGTAACAAACATAGTGTTAGTACAATAGTTCAGAATAAAATAGCTTTAAGTTGGGAAGATGACAAACGTCAGCTTTTGTTAAACAGCACTGATACCGTACCATGGGGTTACGAAGTGTCAAGAGATGAAACTATGACTATACCGAGACCAAACAAAAGAAGAAAAATGTAAAAAATATTTATAAATTTTAGGCTAGTAAAAAAAAAAATAAAACATATATATATATATATATATATATATATATATATATATATATATATATATATATATATATATATACATGATTAAAAATTATTTTGTTTTATTTCAAAAAATATAATACATTTTTTACAGATCAGATTTATTTATCCAGCTATTGTGAGAGCTATCAAAGCCGAGCCACTTTACATATAATTTATTTCCACGTGTTTTTATAACTTTTTCTACCAGGTAAACATCCGGATATTTAACTTTGCTGAGTTCTTCATCGTAGAATCCACCTTTTATTGGCTGGTCCTGATAGTCTACAAGTCTGTAGGTCGTAGGTACCGTATTTTGTACAGATTTTATAGTAAAAATCTCTGTTGTCCAGTTAGCGGTGTAACCTTTCTCAAACACATGTTTATGTTTGCTAATGCGAACTTTATCTCCAACTTTGAACTTAGATTTTCGTACTCGCTGTTGCATTTGAAGAGGTTTGTATATATTTTTAAACAGTTTTTTTTCATTAGCAACAGTTACATCAACAGGTTTCATTTTAATTGTACGATGTTTAGTATTATTATAAGTATTTAACAATTCTTCTAGCATGTTGATCCATTTATAATTACCACGAGCAGAGAATTGACGCCACAAATTAGTTTTGAGTGTTCGGTTAAAACGCTCACATATGGATGCTTTCAGGTTGCTGAATGTAGAGTACATATTAATTTTATACTGCTTCATAAGATCTTTGAACTCTTTATTGTAAAACTCTTTGCCTTGATCGACATGAAGATTTTTTGGAACACGTCCTCGTTGAAATATGGATTTCATTGCATTCGTAACATCACTAGCACTTTCATTTTTAATTGGTACAGCCCAAGCGTACTTGGAAAATATATCTATCACCGTCAGCAAGTATTTATTTCCTTTATTTGATGTAGCGTATCGGATCATTTCAACTAAATCTGCCTGCCAGGTTTCATCGAGCCCACGGATATCAACATGTCGTCGCAGGTAATTTCTACGAGCTTGTTTATGGAGCTCATAAGCTATTACTGATTTCTTGTCCTCCATCGTTAAAAATTTTAGCCTCCAATTTTTTTATACGCCGGGTATTGTCATCAAATGATTCTTTTTTTGTTACGTGCTTTTTTAACTTTAATTTTAGTTCTTGAACCTCTTTCTTTAATGATACTACAGTAGAGTCTAGTGTTACCACTTCGGCATGCAAAAGTGAAATGATCTCGAACAGATCATCTTTCATACTATCATACATTGAAGTCAATTTTTTATGGACAAGATCACGCGTAAATTTCAAAGTTGCTGCGTCATTATCATCTGTAGGATCACCAACACGACACAATCTTTTACTCTCCAAATCATAATCTCCACCAGGAGTTAACTTAAAACCAACTCCAGGTGGTCCAGGTGGTCCACTAATAACTGCAGCTGTTGTTAACGAACGTCCAAATATGTCGATACTCATTTTTTTTTTGCTCTGTACACTTCTATGAACAGTAGAAGACTGACCGACACAGTTCAAGAAATACTGTTAATATATAATTCCAGCCTCCCGTAACTCTTCGATTATCGATATAATTTCATTTGTGTGACTTGGATTACCAGCTGCTTGAGATGCTATGAGTAAACGTAGACGATCAACCAATTCGTTTGGATCATCCCAATAAACGTAATCCATATGTGTTTTCTTTTTTTTTACAATCTTATATTCAGGCAACCCTTTTCCCTTAGGTGCTTTTGTATATTTTGTAAGAAAATCAGCAATATAATTATTAAACTTTATTGTTGAGTCTTCATAAATACTACCATCTGATTTGTAATTTTTTCTATAAGTGTTTGTGTTTTTAATGATCTCAAGGTATTTATTTTTATCATCTTGTGTAACACTTGCATCATGTGGTGATTTTTTGAACAACAGTTCCAATAAACCAGGAGTTATTGGGTATTCCTGATTTTTAACATAAAACGTATTTTCCTCAAAATTTATTTCTGAATCACCAATATAAAAATCATTGTACCGCCGACGAACGCCGTATCTCAAATCAATTTCTTTACTTTTTCTATACACTTTGGCTAAATAGGATTTCACTAAACTGCTCGGTTTAGCGGGAGTACTGGAAGCAGAGGGCTTTATCTGGGTTTCATTAAGAATTCTACTACTCCCATCGTCATCAGACATAAAGCTATCATAATGACTTGTATCATCAAAATCTGTTTTGTTGTTGTTGAGTGTCGAATTGTTCTTTTGTGTAACCTCTTCTTCTTTAATTTCCTTCTTGACTTCTTGCTTAATTGTTTGTTTTGACGATTCAACTAGACTCTGCAATGGTGTAACTATGGGTTTGAACATTTGACCCATAGCTTTTTCAGCACTATCTTTACCTAACTTCAGCATTTTATGCTTTCGTCTGATCGCGTCACTTGCTTCAGATATCTGACGCAGCACATCTTTTTGTTTCGAAATCTCTTCAGGCTTCATGTTGATGTATTAGAGTTCACTAGATATATGATTCATATTAGCAGTTACACTTTAATTTATACTAATAAAGCAGTCAAATCCTTTTCTGTATCGTCCATTTTTAGCTCACTATCTTTATCAATTACCACAAAACCATATTTACCATCATTCCAACATGCAGAACATAGTTCTTTGAATGAATTGTATGACATGTCTGTATTTACATGATCGTCATATACATGTTTTAAATTCATTTCATCTTGACGGAACAGAACCAAAAAATTCACATTATCACGTATTAAATGCTTAGGAATACGTGTATAAGTTTGACACAAATAAAAACTGTCTACGTCTTTGTGTCGACCCATACAAAAGTAAGCTCTAGTATGATCCTGTTTTTCACATGCAACATCGTCAAATATCATCAGTGAATTGGGTTTCGCATCCTCTGGTTTGATCACATTCTCATGCTCATTGAATGAAAAAAATCCTACACCCTCTATAGGCTTCAGCAACTTCTCTAAGAACTTGTATTTTGGTTGATTGAGAGATTTTGAGTAAAGGTAAATGTTGTTGAATCTCAGACCATTGGGATGTATAATAAGTGATAATAAGGCATTTGTTTTACCACAGTTTGATGGGCCACAAAACACTGCCCGCACACTGTTCGGTAATAAAGCGCCATGTCTTTTGATCCTTTTTACTCCTGTACCTTGAACAATTTGATCGAAATTGATCACAGGTAATTTAGCGTCGTGTTTTTTGAACTCCATGTTAACAGTTCACTGTTAGAGTGACAACTCTTTTCTATGACTATAAGTATGATCATTTATAATGATTTATTATCATTCATTATGTCGCTGTGATGGAGTGCGGACGTATTAGTGGGAAAGGTATTGTCAACAGTATCATTAACAAGCTACCTTTTGAACTTCATATACCCGGTTATCAGTATTCCGGACCAGGAACAAAGTTAGAGAAGAGATTGGCTCGTGGTGACCCTGGCATCAATTCTTTGGATGCAGCGTGTAAGAATCACGACATTGCTTACTCGAAAAATCGAGAAAATTTGGTAGCACGTCACGAAGCTGATAAAATATTAGCTGACAAAGCGTGGGAACGTTTTCAAGCGAAAGACGCTACTATTGGAGAAAAAGCTGCTGCTTGGAGTGTGAACAAGATCATGAAGGTGAAAAAACGCTTCGGAATGGGAATGAAGAAGAAAAAGATAATGGGTGGTAAGAAGAAGAGAATGGGTGGTAAGAAGAAGAGAATGGTAGGCAAGAAGAGGAAAAAGAGTGGTAAGAAGAAAAGTACCAGCAGACGACCCAAGGTGGCGCTGAGAAAAATTGTAACGGCTGCTAAGCAAGCCATGCAAGCAGGTGGTGATCCAATTAAGTCGGCATTTAAAGGGGCTCGACAAGAGGTAAAAAAATCTGGTGGGAAGAAAAATGTTCGACAGCCACGTATTCTATCAGTTCCATCTAAAATAGGTGGTGTACTTCCATTTTTGATACCCCTATTTGCAGGTCTTTCGGCTACTGGCGCTCTCGCTGGTGGCGCTGCGGCGGTTGCGAAGGCTGTCAACGATGCCAGTTCAGCCAAAAGACAGTTAGAGGAGAGCAAGAGACATAATTCAAAAATGGAAGAGATAGCTATAGGTAAAGGCTTATACTTAAAGCCATACAGACGTGGTATGGGCCTATATTTGTGGCCATATCCATCAGTTGGTAGAGGATGTAAGTCAAAAAACATGTAGAGCTACCACATCGAGCACTTACAAATATCGACTTGATGAAATACGCCAAGGCATTAAAGATACCCAATTTCCGCGGTGTTTTCATGAGAAACGATCTGCCAAAATCTGGACCTAAAAAATTTGAATCGGCCATTGTCAATCTTGATGACAGATTCGGTCTTGGAACTCATTGGGTTGCGTACAAGAAAAGTCGTGATAAAGTAATTTATTTCGATAGTTTTGGTGATTTACGACCACCGGAAGACCTTATAAAATATCTTGATGATGGTAGCGTGAAATATAATCATAAAAGATATCAAAACTTTGACACAATTATATGTGGACATTTTCGCCTAAAATTTCTTTCCGGGCAACTTTAAATTGACATGACTAGTTACTCAGGACATTAGTCATGGCTGAGTCTTTCACGTTAACACTGACAGGATCGTCCTCTGTGTTAGAGGCAAATTATTTCCCACCAATCGAACTGTCAGAGGAAAAAAATTATGTCTTGGGTCTTGTAGAATTGCTGACATTTGATTCGATACCCAATATAGACATTGGCGCTAATAAGTTTTATGTAACTTATCCTCCGGAAGAACAAGAAGATACAAATGACATTGAGGATAACAACGTTGGAAATATCGATAAACCTGTTGGAAAGAGGAAAAAACGAGATGTGACTATAGTGACGAGAAGTGATGATGTTTCATTGGCTCCAGATATTGATGTGCAACCTGAAAAACAAATTTCCAAGAAAGCTATCCTCAAAAGAATCGTTCCTGTTAAAGAAAGAGTAATTAAAATACCAACTGGTAGTTATGAAATTAGAGATATTGAGAAATACATACAAAAGTCATTACCGAGACTTAGCATCAGTATTAGAGCAAATAATAATGAGCTAAAAAGTGAAATTAAATGTGATCAGATTATAAATTTTATACCTAACGATTCTATTGGTCGGCTGTTAGGTTTCAAGAATCGTCGGCTTCAACCAAACAAAACTCACTCATCAGAATTACCTGTGGCTATACTAAAGCTAAATGCTTTAAGGGTTGAGTGTAATATTACCACGGGTGCTTACATAAATGAACACAAAGTGCACACAATTCATGAGTTTTTTCCGAGCGTACCACCAGGATATAAGATCGTTGAGTTACCATCACACGTCATTTACCTTCCAATCTCCGCAGATGCTATATATAATATAAGACTACGTATAGTGGATCAGGATGGAAAATTAGCAAATTTCAGGGGTGAAACTATAACCATAAGATTACATGTGAAAACGATATAAATGGGTATTGTATACGATACAAAGAGTGGTGCGGGCTATAAAAAGCTATCATCATGGTCAAGCGCAATCAGTCGAAGAACACCTCACAAGACGTTAACACATCAGAACAAGCTGTTCCTGAAAAGTCTCGGACTACGTTTACGTGGAAGATTAACAAAATAAAATTTAATTTCTGCTGCATAATTCCGTGTCGAAAGACTTAGGTGGTGAGCTGTTGAGTATAATGTCCAATAACGAAGCTTCAAAGAACTTAAGAAAGTATTTAGAAAGCCAACAAAGTAAATACGGCACGGATTTTAAAAATAGCAAAGATAAATATTCGGCACCAAGCATAAAAGGTAGTACAGCGTACGGTGGTTACGAGAAAGGCAACAAGTACGGTGCAGTAGGTGACAGAGGATATAAAAAATAATGGCTAATATTTTGGATATCCAACGACCAATTATATTCGATGAGTCAATTGCTCACTATGAACTGCATGCTCATCAACCGTATGCATCGTCGACTTTGAACAACAATGATGAAGTTCGTATCACCATCCAAAATCAAAATTTGTGTATACTTCCTAGCAAAAGTGCACTTCATATTCTTGGAAAGTTTACTAAGAATGATAATACAGCTGTCGTCGCCACCACCAACTTGGTTAATATGGGGATTGGTCACATGATTAAAGAATTCCGATTACTTATGAATGGTGTTGAAGTTGATCGAAGTAGTAACGTTGGTATCACAAGCTTGATGAAAGGTTATGTGTAATTTAGTCCAAATCAGTTGAGTGCTTTGGAGAATGCTGGCTGGGTGATGGAGGATGATATTAAATTAACCAACGCTGCAGGAAACTTTGATATATTGATTCCGCTGAATATTTTAAGTGGTTTTGCTGAAGATTATCTGAAAGTTCTTATGAATGTTCAGCTAGAGATAGTTCTTACAATTTCAAACAGTGACATTAATGCTTACATACAACAAGCAGCGACAGGAGCGGTTGCTGAAGAGGTAAGGTTAACTTTACAAAAAATTGAGTGGATTGTCCCATATGTCACCCTGTCAGACAAGGAGAAAATTCAGGCATTAAATTATATTACCGGTGATCCAGCAATCTCAATCAGTTTTCGAACCTGGGAATTGTATGAGTATTCACTATTACCAGCAACATCAAAGCACATTTGGGCTGTCAAAACATCAACACAACTGGAGAAGCCACGTTACGTCATCCTCGGATTTCAGACAGCCAGAAAAAACGATGCAAGGAAGAATGCAAGTCGATTTGATCACTGTATGCTTCGGAACGTAAAGTTATTTCTGAACTCACAGAGTTATCCGTACGGGGATCTTAATTTGGTCATAAACGATAATCAGTATGCTTTATTGTATAATATGTACACTGATTTTCAATCTTCATACTACAATAAAGAGGCTGAACCACTGTTAACAAAGCAGAAATTTTTGCAAGAAGCACCGCTCTGTGTTATAGACTGCTCTAAACAGAACGAGGCAATTAAATCTGGACCAGTAGACATTCGATTGGAGTTTGAATCCACTAATCAATTTCCGCAAAACACAACAGCTTATTGTTTAATCATCCACGATCGTATAATTGAGTATAACCCCATCAGTGGCACTGTACGAAAATTGACTTGAAACATGGTTGTGCAATTTGATCTGACACCAACTATACATTATATGTATACATGGAAGTATGCATACAAAACTGCTAGACGAGGTAAATGGGAGCAAACGGCTCGAGATCGAGAAAGGTTTAAACTTAAGATACAAAGATCAAGCTATATTATAGAACCTGTATTAATTAAAAAAATTATATTAATAAATAAATAAAAATTTTTTATCGATAAATAAATTTGATTTATTTATAATCTTAACCTAATACATTCCAAAAACATTAGATACCATAAGTTTACTTAAATTGTATATTTTTTTTTTAACTTGTTTTATGAATTATTATTTTTATAGGATTACTATTTTTTATACACTTTGGGCAATCTTTTCGGTATGGATAAAGCCATATTCCACAGATATCCCAATCTCCACCAGTCGCTGGGTAGTGGTCCATACAAAATAAGTAATCTCTTATTTTATCATTATTCTGTAATTCCAAAGGAAGAGTATCGTAAACATGACGTATTTGGGTCCTCGCAAAACGTAGAAGGAAGTGATCATCAAGGCAGGCGATGTCACGTTTTTGCATTTTTTTCAAATCAGACAGTTGATAATATATTTGCACAGATTTTTCATATGATGGTTCTTCACCCCAGAAATCCAGGAACCACCGCTTTAATTGTTGAATATTTTGAAAAGCACATGCATGTGTTCTTCGGCGATGAAAATGCCTCAGTGGACATTTTTCTTTATCATAGCGATCCACGTTTTCAAATGAATAATGTCTCATTAGTTGGATGTCGATTATTTGTGCTGAGTAATCGGTCATGATCGTCAACCATTTGTATTTTTGCTTTCCATCGACATAAATGTAACTTGCTTTGCTCACCAAATCTTTTATAATTTCTTTGAGTTCATTGTATGGCACTTCACCCGAGTCCCACCGGATACCATGACCGTAGCCACTTTCATCAAAAGTTTCTTGCATGATTGCTCCATCGTATTCCAATGGCGGTTGAAAGATAAAATGTTTACACTTAAAGAATGAGAATTTTTCATCTACTATATCACCTACGCATAATTCTTTTACTACTATGGTGTCATCAGGCATAACAAACCCCGTGAAATCTACGATGAATTCCATTGTCTTTTATTTTTTTTCGATACGTTCTTCTAGTTTTTCCAAACTTTCGATCACTTGATGCAGTTTTTTTACAGTCTTTGAATGCACAGCAGTATGGGCACGCTTTTTTATCACGTCTAGTTAAAATGATATTCAAATTAGTTTGGAAAAGATGAATATCACGTACAAACCTTTCAATGTAGTCTTGTGTTGGTTGTTCGAAATAACGTGATAATAATTCTGCTTCAAATAAAACGTATGGTGGATGGTTTGCCAGATACTCTATTTCTTCTTCACTTAATGGATCCATTACAGGTGTCTACGATTTATTTTGATGAGTTAGTCTTAAACATTAAGTGTGTTATAACGTATGTGACTCTGTGACAGGCTTGTTCGTAACCTTTACGATCTTTAAAGGAAAGTAATAAGTTCTTCCAATATAAGATCTGTAAGTCAATTTCTCTTTCTTGAGTAACTAATTTCTGAATATAATTGTCTTCTTCTTGTTCACTCACAACACACACTTCATCAAACTCAATCTGTGCTGGATGATCACAATGATCAGTGCATACATGAGGTCTGTAAAAGATTGTTAGTTAATATGGTTGGAAAGATGCACGCCAGTTTAATCAATAAAGATAAGTTTTTTAACTATACCTTAGAATTCGACGGTCCATTTGTTTATCACTTTTTTCACAGGTTTTTTAATTGAGAAACGATTGTTCTTACTACAGGAAACTAGGGCAGACTGATGCATATGGCTGCGAGAGTCACCCACTCAACTCTTTATTCCTCCCCACTTAGTTACCGAAAAAAAAAAACCAGTTTGGACTTGTCGTATGACGTGAAAGATGATGTAATCGGGTAAAATGACGCAATGGCGGATGTTCATATTACCCCACTTGGTTTGAAATATGAGCTTAGTAACGGTAAACGACGCGGGAGGTGATTTAATTATTGAAGCATTTGCGCAGCTTCATTTCCCCCACTCTACCTCACAAAAAAATGAGTTCAGACACGCTGAATGATGTTATCCGATAAAAAGAGGTGTGGGGAAAGGAATAAACCGCGAGATGGCAGTGACATCAAGGCTTCTCGCAAGTGCTCGTCCTACACCCTGTTTGAATATATAAAACCTGCGAATGATCTTCATATAAATACATGTCATGCTATTATCAGAGCTGGTATACGGTAAGGTATCAGCTCTGATGATAGTGTGATAGTATTTTGCATCATACACATGATAATTGACTGCTGGTCGATAAATTAATACCAAGTGACGGTATTCTCGACAGTCGATAGAGATAATCCCTACTTTACCGACCGAGAAATGATCTATCGATCATCGATATTGCTTACATGCCTCAAATATGTAAAAATTACCGGCCGCAGATATGGTAAATTACCGACTGGAGGTATTCGCGACTGTCGGTAAGGTAGGGTACTGCGTTATCGGGGGGGGGGAACCCCCCTGTCTCGCCAATTTTTTCACTTTTACTAGAAATAATCTGCGCGCGCTCGCGCGCGCCTACGTGCTACATTTTGTGTCGTCACTTGAAAAATCGTATACTTATCGTTAAAAGTTTTCGTACATCTCGTATTAAATTTATTAAATATGTTCAATAAAATATGTGTATTGAAAATTTAATATTAACAAATTATATTTGTTGCGTAATGTCGAAATAATTAGTCAATAGCTATTAAAATAAAAATAATTATATTTAACAATATCGTATAAAAAAATAATAAATCTATTGTCATATATTATATGAGTAAAATTACAACACAGCTTAAAAATGATAATCCCACGAAATTTGCTACATTTAATCCATATCTTATTTATTATTGTATTGCGTTGTACAATATTAATTCTACTGTGAAACAACTCCATACGATATGATTATTCTTTTAATTTTGGTTAAAAATCGGATTTCATTTAAAACCCGAAAGCATAGGGAAGTGAATAGAAACATTTTGTCATTGAACAGCCTACAATTCACGTTGAAATTTTTTCATTTACTTTTACATAATGGATGAATTTTCATTTAAAAATATTTTTATAATAATGTAATGTCAAATTATAATATTTGTTATTTAGTAGAACTCTATAGTACAGAGGAACAGAACAGTAAGGAACAAATAGTGGGTTTTGTTTTTCACGATTTAACAATTATGATTATAATAGACCCTAAATATTTATATTATTTTCTTATTAGTATTATTATTTTCTTTAAATACTATTATCTTTAGCGTAATAATATTTGAGTTTTTAATCTTTTATCATACGGTGACTGAGTTTATGGAACTCATGAATATAATTCCTTGTAGACAAAATTTTTAACTAATTTATCAGTTTTAGCATTGTCTAAAAAAATTTTTAAAGATTTCCAACGACGGACTCTAGAAAAAGCAACGTATAATTGTCCGTGATTAAATACATCTTTCGTTAAATCTATTCCTACCGTATTAAATGTTTGTCCCTGGGCTTTATTTATGGTCATGCAGAATGCAATTTTAATTGGAAATTGCCGTCTTTTAAAAGTAAACGGATATACGTTTTCGCAATATAGCGTCAAACGATTTATGAAAACAATTTCACCTGCTTTATCACCTGTTAAAATTTTGCAGCGGAGAACATTAGTACCTAATTGTAAAATCATTAATCGGGTACCATTGCATAATCCTTCACTCAAAGTAAGATTTCTAATTAACATCACTATTGAATATTGTCTTAAACGAAGTTCGTACGGAGGAATATTCGGTGGATTTAACGTATTGAGATATTCAGTTAGAATACCATCGTCAAAATTTCCGTTATCACAATTTTCAGTACTATCAACGGCATTATAAATTTTTTCAGTAGTGATATCTAGAAGATCAATTACTTCTCGATTTATAACATCAACATCAATATTTCTAGCCAAAAGAATAACGGTTTCTATAAGTTCATCATAACGTTTGCCATTGATAATTTTACTATATATATTGTCTACAATATTATCTCGTGTTGATACTGTACATGATTCAGGAAGATGTAATTCATCATTTACATCATTGAGATTACCATCTCCAACGTTCAAAAAAAATTGTACAAATTCCGTTTCTTCCGGTAATGCTCGCATATTTTGTGTTAATGAAAAAGTGTGGAAGTATCTCCACAATGAACTAAACTTAATTGATAAATCAATTGTTTCACTTTTTGTACCATGTGCTTGCACTGGAAGTAATTGACGGAAGTCCCCACCTAAAATTATTATTTTTTCACCAAAAGGAACATCATTATTCATTATATGCCGTAATGTACGATCTACAATTTCTAAACTGTATCGAGGTGACATTGATGCCTCATCCCAAATAAATACGTCTACATTACTTAAATATATTCCTTGATTTGAATTTGGTTTTACGTTCGAAGATGAGTCAGAAAACATGGGGACTGGTCAACCAAATGCTTTGTGAATAGTTTTTCCGTTAGGCAACAGGGTGGCTGCAATACCAGTATAGGCCATTGTACAAACGGATTTAATTTGATCTTTTAATAAATGACATAACGTTGTGTAAACAAATGTCTTACCTGAGCCACCAGGACCATCAATGAAAATGCAATTGCCATCGTTAATGTTATTATTTTGTAATAGATGTAAAATATGATCCACAATTTTTTTTTGATGAACGTTCAATTTTGTATAATTAGAATCCAGTGTTGTTGTATGAAGTGAATCTTGTTCTGAGACTCCAAGTGTATCTTCTATTTCTGTCATTTGTGGCATGCTTGGAAATGATGTAAGACTGTAACCTTCTTTGTGAAGCATCGAATTTATAAAAATATAAGCCTTTTTTAGCCCTTGCTCTATTCCTAAACGTCTAATCAAATCATCAGACATTCGGTCCTTAAATTCGTCCCATAGTTTATCTGGATGAAGAGGTTGACAGTGAATCAGCATACGAACAAATAAACATCGTAATTGTCGAGGCATCATCCAAATAACAGCTTCATTTAGTGTTCTTCGCCATTCATCATCGTCTTCGATAAGTCCAATTGCCAAGCAAGCTTCTACAAACGTATCACAAACTGTTCCATTAACTGTTCTAAGTTCTTCGTAACTTTTTGCACCTTTCACATTAAGTAATAATAGTCTAAGATGAAATAACTCAGTTTGAGCAGGACTGATAGAATACATTCGACCAATAACGTTAAAACATCTTTTTCGAGTTTGCCATTGAAACACTTTGGTCTCACTGTTTTCAGTGAACGTATAATGATATGGGATATCATTATATATAAATTGTCGAGCAAGTGGATCACGTTCGTTTAAATTAAAATAAGCGGTTAACATTGATTGTTTTTGCAAAGCTTCAATAAGTCCATTCTCATCACAATCATCACTTATAGTTATATTTTGTTGATTAGGTAAATGTACTGGTAGCCGTATAATTGCATGACTTTTATCTTGTAATGATTTGCATAAAATCCGCCATGCAGCTTCAACTGGTCCAACATAGCGAGCATCTACAAAATTTTTTACTTCATCGTGATTGATAATTGTATTAGATTCGGCTTGATTTCTTGATTGATCATATGATTCTGATGTTGATACTGTAGAAGAGGGTAAATGTCCGTTTATATTAATTCTTGCTTTGTCATGACCTTTGCAAACATATTTATGTAAATATTTAAGTGCCCTCACTGTTGATACTACTTCAACGTTAATGTGACAATTAAAAGTTTGAAGTAATGTAGCATTATATGGTACGACATGACGATTATCAAATGTTGATGCATTTCTTGTAAAAGTTATCCCATTATCTCGACGACGATAAGAAGGATATCCATTTGTGTCCATAATAGTCTCATTTTGAAAAGATTTTGGAAATTTTTTTGAACATTTTCCATTTACTAAACACCAATCGCCGCAAGGTCCATGAAGCATATTTTTCGTAACAATATCATATAATGTAGGATTTTCAGTTTGATCAGGTATTTCTGCAGAAATATATTTATCCACACGATCAGAAGTTGATATTTTAGACGTATTTTTCAAAGTCACTAACATATGTATATGAGGTAATGCTCGTTTTTGAAATTCAATTACCCAATTATACGCTATAACTTCTCCGAAAAGATTATCCTTAACAATGTGTTTAATTAGAAGGTCCTTTTATATACAAAATATTCGTGCTACTAAATCAGGTCTGTCAGAAGCTGTTTGTCCTGGTAATAAATTCTCGGTAATTTCACGCCATTTTGGATTACATGTCATTGTAATAAATAAATCTGGTTTTTGAAATTTTCTGACAATTGACATCACATCTTGATAATGCTGTAACATATTTTGAGGTGAACCTGAAAAAGTTGATGGTAGAATAATTATTTTACCAATACTATGATTCGTGTTATTATTAGATTGTGATTGTAAGTAATCTAATAAACCTTGATATGATTCTGCACGTAATTTCTTCTGATTAAGTCTGCAGTAATTTAATCGATCTTTTTCAATTTTTACATAACTGTCAACTATCCATTGCTGTGATAAACGTTTTCCCATAACGAAAACATTAAATTCATCTCGAATAGCTAATTTATATTTATAATAATCAGCTCGTGTTACTCTTCGGTTAGAATTATTCACTCGTTTTATAGAATCATGCCATCCTTGATTACCGTGAGGATAAAATAGAGGGTATACCCATGGTTCAGTATTGGGATCCATTGTACTTAATCTTTGGAAAATTTTGGTTGTTTTATTTTGTATAGTAACATAGGATTCAGGAATATTACCATCAGCGGTCATTGAAAAAACTGCCGCAACTTCATTTGCTCTTTGAAAATTGTAACGCCGAATGTCTAAACCTGGTTTTAATGTAAATACCAAATTTAATTCAGGTTCTATAATATTACCACTTGTATCGATAGTTGATTGTGATTCTAACATATCTTTCATCATTTGATAAGATTTAGCAAAAGCATTATGTTCACGTAACAGTTCATCGATAATTTTTAAAATATCCTTATCGCAGTTCTCATTTTTTTGAGCCCGAAATTCAACTGCTTCTTCAGAATCGACTATAAAAAGTTGTCCGTAACTGGGTGATTCATTAGGAGATGGATGAAACGATGTATTCATTTGATAATAGATTTGTCCCTGTATTTTAAAACAATACGGACCTCTTCTCTGAGCAGTCAAATCAACTAAATTAGCATTAAATGACGCAAACGAAAATGAGCTATTAAAATTTCGAATTCGTTCAAAAAACTTTTTTGATTTTTCATGTGTACTTTCAAATAAAGATCTTAATACTACTGGAAACTCAGCTAAAGGATCTAATTTGACTTCACCATGATGACAACAGTCATTGAAAGATTTTCCTTTATTAGCAACTAATTCATTTTTAAAATGCTTTGCATTACAATGCGTACATAGAATATTCATTTTCCCAATATAATTTTCTAAAATAGGTTTAGTATGATTTGTATTATCAGGTGACGACTGAATAGTAAAATAATTATGATCAGATAAACTATTGTTATTATATGTATTGTTTTGTTGAAAAGCATTAGTTGTATTTGTATCGGACGAAGTTGATGGATTTGGAGCGATTGTATCATTAACAATTCTTGTTATGTTTATAGGTAATGTTTCGCTTACTCTACTATAATTATGATCAAATAAAAAGTTTTGAATATCATTATTTTCAGGTGAAATATTAATATGTGTCGGTGAGCATGTATGATGTGTAGTATATGTTGAATCGTATAAAGTCGAACCAGTACCATTTGAATTTGTATGACTGGTCGAAGGTTGGTTTGAAATATATCCAAGTGGCGGTGATATACGGTTTACCGATAAATTATTCATTTTTTCAATTTTATTAGCCTGACGTCGATTACATTGCACTTCTTTTCTCTTTTCTAGGCGAACTCTTTTCAATTCCACTTCTTCTTCTGGTGTTCTAATCAGTTTTCTACGACCCATTTTAAAAAAAAAAATTTCTTAAATATATATTACTAAATTATATGAAAGTAATAAATAATTACACAATAATATCAATATTGATAAAACTATTAATTTATTCAGAATTTGTGGTACAAAAATAAAATTACAATATTTAAGTAATCTACTTTTATTATATAATCATACAGTTTTAAATGAGCTAATAGATAGAAAATATAATAAATTATTACATGCTAATTTGAATCGATTAAACAAAAAAAGATTGTAACGTATATAAAAAGTATATTAATAATTGATGTGATAATTAATAATTTAGTTTTATTTGTCAAGATTCAGGATGTCTTTAGTCTCACTTTTAGTCATGTCATATAAAAGTCTATATTTTTATCAATTACATTTTTTGTCAAATATTATTTATTTCAATCAATTTCAATTCATTTTTCAAGGTCATTCATTATTTAAGGTCATTTATTTTTCAGTCATTCATTATTCCAATTTCAGATTCATTTCATTTATTTTTTGATGTAATTTATATTTTGCGCACTTTTCTTATAATCTGTATAAATTTGACCTGAAAAAGAGAAAAAATAATAATTAGTCTTGAATAAAATTTTTAAGTATTATTTTATTATAAACAATTTTAAATAAATCAGTCAAATTTTTTAAAAATACTATAAATTGAAACCACTTTGTAAATGATATGCAATTATTATTACAAAAAATTTATGTCTGCATATACGTTTAAAATAAATTAATTGATAATTAAACTTACCAATATATAACCTAAAATAAAATATAAATTTTTGTCAAGTATTAATTTTAATATAGTTGACGTTGAAATTTATATTGATGGTGACGGTTAATAAAAATTCTGGTGAATTTTTTATCAAATTGATAATGAATGACTAGATGAAATCTAAATTTTTTGTTCAAACCAAAATTTAAATAAGAAAATATCTTTAATTAATTAAACCAAGAGAGATGGTAATAGCAGTCTATTAAAGTATAATCCTCACTATGTATCATTATGCGATACTTTCATGTAGAGTGACAAACACATTTTCAATGCATCCCGTTGTGAACTGAATATAAATAATAAAAATTTTAAAAAATTTTTTGACTAAAATTCATCAGGTGAAAAATTAGCATTGAAAGTACACCTTTGAGGCCGGTGTTTTCATAGCGTACTAAATTATTTTTTATTATATTATCCCTAATAACCACTTTAGCTTGAAACTGACGGTAATTTGATGTTGAAATTACCTGAAATTTGCCGTCAATTTGACAGCAAAGGTTGAAAATAAAAACGTGCGGTTAATTTTTGCTCAATTTGAAGGTAACTTTTTACTTCAAATAAAAGTCTGTAATGTTCATTCTTACCATTTCATAAGGTAAGCAAATTTATACATAAAATTGTCTACAATTTGACGTTAAAAAAATACTTAACAATTTTTCAAGTCACATTAACAACAAATTGACATAAAATTTGCCTGAAAATTAACGACAACTTTTGAAGTGAATTTGCATTCTAATTCGGGCAATAAATTTACGTCAAATTCAACAGCAAGTTTCCATACAAATTGTCGTAAAAAATGGAAAAGTCCGAAGTTGACGGAAATTTGACGGATAAAAAATCGAGGAAACTTTTTTAAGTAAACTTTTGCTAAAGGAAACTGTGCTATTAGGGTATATTATGATGATATATATTATTTATTTTTTGATTGATATATAATATATTTATGATGATTTCATCATCATATTATTCTTATTATTATTATATTTATTATAATGTATGTAAATAATAAGTATATTATATTGACTCTTACTCTTAACCAATCAAACCACAAATACGTTTTTATTCTCACAAACAACCAATCAGATAACGAATAAATTGGCTTCAACATATACTATACCTTAATTCTCATCTCAATTTTATTATGGGATTACTCCAATAAAATACACAATCAGCAGTGTATTTTATTGTATCAATATTAGAAAATGAATAAATATATTGTACACAAGGTAACCCAGACACATGCAGTTAACAGAGTATGGTAAAATAACTTTTTCCGTTACCGACTAAGCTACGTAAGGACGACGATGGGCATCGAGTATAGCAGTGCACGGGTTACGGGATTTTCACTAATCGCCATTTTGAGCTGTCCATTGTATTTATATTTATTTCTGCAGCGAATATTTTATAAAAATAAATAAATAAAAGAACTAACAAAAGTAATTATTATGCCGCCTAAAAAAACAAAGAACGATAATAATAAATACGTGTTGATTTGGTGGATTGTCAGCGGCGAGAAAACTATTACCGAATTAACAAAATTACCTATCGTAAAACGTAAAAAGGATGAAACAATAAAATTGAAGTGGGAAGGAGAAGATGGAAAGAAAAAATTTTATTTCGCGAAAATAATTGAATTTGGAGGTAAGTTCCTTTGGTCAACTCATTAAAACCATAATTAGTCACACTGGTAATTATTTATAAATTGAAACGATAACAATAATTTAATATTTTATTTCTAGCAAGTGTTGAAGAATTGGAGAAAATAAGGTTAGACAACAAGGGGAATGTATGTGATGAATTCACGAAACTGTTCACAGAAGATGTGCTTCAACAAAAAAAATTGTTGGACATGAATAAAAAAATTAGCAAGGAATTTGAAAAAAAAATCAAGGTCATATTGAAAAAAAAATAATAAAACAAAAACCCATATTCAGTATTGATGAGCCACCATTGTGTGAAAGGAATAAACCAAAAATATCCAAGTTTAAATCAATGAGTGTCGAAAAAACATTAATTAATAAAAATGATTCTTGTGCTGACCAAGCTATAATTGAAGAAAGTAATGCACTATCATCATGTATCAAAATTAATAAAGTCGTTAATGCTTTTAATCAACAAAGTTCAGAAGCTGATAAACTGATCAAAATTACTGGTGATCACTTTATTGATTCACCTAAATTCAATAATTTGCCTGTTAATCAGTTTGATATTGATAAACCTACAGATTATGGAGTAGATCTATCTTCTATTTGGAATAATAATTATTTAAATGATTGGTCAACGATCAATAATAGAGCCATCAATGTTTCAAACTCTTCTCCGCTAGAGCCTCTCCAACAAATCAATATTTTGTCATCGAATGTTCTGGAATTAAGAAGTTTACAGAATGATGAACGTGATTCTTCAATGCAATCTTCTTCAGGTTTCAAAAAACAGAATAGTAACGAAAGTAGTACTATATTCCGACCGTGGGATTTGTCATCTGAAGCAACTATTGCAAATACTACTTCTCCGCCATATTGGAACTGCGTTGAAGAAGAACCACCTTCAGAATCCACAGTTCCGACTATAGATATACCTGCTTATGATTCAACTGATTTAGAAACTATAAAAGAGACAGTATATGCTGGATCGTTGGCTACATTTCTTAAAAATGAAGGTTACTTCGAATAACTGCCAATTTTTTAATAAAAAAAAATTTATAATTATTTATTGATCAAAATCGAGCTACTCATTGCATTTTTAATATTTTATTACGTAAAATTTACTCGATAATTAATCTTATTTAATTATTTATTTTTGATACAATTGATAATTTCCGATTAATAATATTGCATATTTTGATTTGATTAAGAAGATTAAATAAATAATTAAAATGAAAAATATTAAAATTTGTGCAAGTATACCCTGAAACATGTCTATATTGATTGTTAAATTATATTTTCAGTTAGAGAAGCTGATTTAGATTTTATTAAAATGCTTGAGGCCTCCATAAATCGAGCCTACGAATCGCAGCAAAGATATGATCGGCAATCTTTTGAAATACTAAATGTAAAATCATGATTTAATATCTACATTCGAAAATATTTACATATCTATCATTTTGATTAAATGATTACTTTTTACTTATTACAGATACCTAGATTTTACACTCAATCGGGAGAACAAATGGTTGAAATAGTCGCAGGCTCTAAAATCTACTTTCCTTTAAACATCAAAAATCAAATTGAGAAAATAAGTGAAGAAGAAAACGAGAGTTGTGATTGGGAAACATTAATTAAGTTGGCTTCAAGAGAAGTATATGGCGATAATATATCTAATTATTCGGCAAAAGGTATAAAAGTTAAAGAATCTCATACAGATAAATACCCACCTATTGACAGTCGATTATATAATCCAATTTTTGGTAAAACTTTTATTTTATAATCATTAACTTAATTTATGAAGTCTTTAATTTTTATCCTTGTGAACTATACATATTATTATTTTTATTACAGGCTGGGTCAGAGATAATATAAAGTTGGTTCAAATAAAATTATAACTACAAAGATGTTTAACAAAACTATTAATAAGTATTGTGCAAATAAAAGAAGTAATAAAAATACTCAGCCAGATTCTGCAAAACAACTAAATCAACCAGAGTTTAGTAAGTTAATTAATTCATTAAACATTAAGAATTGTTTTTTTTTTAGATAGTATTATAACTCTACAGTACACTCCTATATGGATAAAAATATATAAATGATTTAATGGTTTTGTTTTATTTAGTCTCTGAGGAAAATTTAAGATTTTTCAAAAAAGTCGTACAAATTATTGAGGATTCCCATAATATGCAGCGAAGAGAAATGTTGCCTGAACGACAAACTTACCAGGTATAAATATTTATGCAAATTGTATATTAATTTACGAAGTTTATCAAAAAGTTTAAAGTTTGTAATTTTTTTGTATTTATATTGCTCTTACATATTATCGAATAACTAATCAAATTATTTTTAGTTATCGAATGTGTACACTCAACCAGCCAAAACGAAAGTTCAAATTAGCTCAAATTATGAAATTTATCTTCCTAAAAGTATTTATATGTATATTGAGAGAAGAAGTGAAATCGGGAAAAATAAATACGATTGGAGAATTCTTGTAAAAGAAACCTTATTGGAAGTATATGGAAATCAATTAAAAAATTATAGTGCGAAAGGAACTCGTGGTGGCTCTCCAGGGATTAATGTAGAATTATATCGAGCACTCTACGGTAAATAAAAAATTAAAAAACTTAATTTAGATTATTTGTTCTTTTATATTTTATTTCATAAGGCGATAAATTATAAGTAATCGTGATAAAATGTAGCGATGTACATTTGTGTGTATCGAATACTACAAATTTTATCAAAAGTTTCTTTTAAATCAACTTTCAATTTCTACATTGTGTATTGTTACAACAATAATATTTAAAAAATTATTTTATGATGAAAAATATATAGTAAAATGCATTTATTTTAGATTGGGCAAGCTCAGTGACCAGTGACGTTATTCTGGATGGGGATTTTACGGATGTCATAAATACTCTCACAGCTAATAAAAAGAAGGGGAAAATAAATAAATAATAAGTGGACATTGTGTCAATAAACCTTTTTTTCACTGTCGTAAATATATTTATTCTTTTTAAATAAACTGTTAACTTTGTCCAAAATAAGATTAATAAGGATTTAAATTTTATTTCAGATAAGAATTATTATTATCAAAATATGATGATAATAATAATAATAATAGTAATAATAATAACGTACAAAATATTGTATATATATTATATAGGTATATAATATATTTATATGATATAATTATATTATTAGTATTAGTATTATTATTTTTTTAATTATAAAAAAAAAAATAGGCCTCAGTGGGATTCGAACCCACGTCCCTGCGTGCAGGATATTTTGCTTAATATTATTATTATTATTATACATTATTATTATTATGGTTATTACCATTATTATTATTTTTTTAGGTCTGGTTTAACCGTAAATGAGGTAAAATGGAACAAAACTCCACTAGTTACGGTTAAACCAGACTCACGCTCATATAGCACTCTGTTGTGGAAAATCTGTTTTAACCGTAAAAGTAGTCAAAAATTTTAGTCAAGAACTACGGTTAAAACAGAGCTATATTTTCGACTCGGGAACGAAATATGTTTGGCCTATCAAAACTTCAACGCAATTAGAGAAACCACGATATTTGGTTCTAGGATTTCAAACTGCAAGAAAAAATATTGTGACGAAAAATTCCAGTCACTTTGATCATTGTAATATCCGAGATGTAAAAGTTTTCCTCAATTCTCAAAGTTATCCATATGGAAATTTGAATCTAAACATTAATCGCAATCAGTATGCTTTATTGTATGATATGTATACTAGACTGTTTCAAATTAGGGGTCTATTTTTTTTTTTTTGATGAACATTAAAAAATCGAAAGGGTAACTTAAAATATGATGACAGTTAAAATTTGAGCTCTCAATATTGATATTTAGAGGTGGCTATTGATAATTTTTGGTTTTTCATTCAGTAACATAGTAAAAAATACATAACTTCTGAAAAAATCAAGATACAAAAAATCTATATGCAAACATTTTGTAGCAAATTTACTGATCTACAAAAAAAGTTTTTTATGAATTTTGCATAAATTCAACAATTCACAAGATATCCGACGTCAAAGTTTGATAAGATTCAAAGAACTTGTTTTTGCTCGTTCTGAATTTTTTACCATGTCAACTAATGAGACTTCAGAAATTCTCAATACAGTTTTTTGTAGGAAATTGAACGCTCTAGAAAAAAAGTCTCCTAACATTTTTCGATAAATCCATCTGTTTAAAAGATTTTAGAGCTTGAAGTCAAGTTAGAGTAAATTTCGAGATCTTTTTACTTTTCCGGCGAAACTATCGGACTAATCATGAAATGTCATGGAATTTTTCATGTAGACGATTTGATTTTCTACAAATTATCTCTGATAAATTTTTTTTAAATTCTGCATTCTATTCTAGTTATTTCCATTCTAATGCTAAGCTCCTAAAAAAATATAAGGAGTACAAATAAGTTTCCGCCGTTTTATTGTAGATGGCGCGGCACAGAGTTTCGGTTAGCTTTCGCAGATGATAACCGGCTAAAAAAATAGTTTGGACATTCAAGAACAACATAATCTATTGGTATCATTGATTTTATATTAGTTAAATATAATTTTTATAAGTTGAAAATGTCAAAATTTGAGCCAAGTAAGCGTCATTTGCGGGAAATATTAGTTTACTTCTTTAATTTAAAGAAATCTGCTGCTGAGGCGCATCAATTGCTCGTAGAAGCATATGGTGAGGGTGCTTTGAGTGAGAGAACGTGTCGAGAGTGGTTTCAAAAGTTTAAAAACGGTGATTTCGACGTAGAAGACAAAGATCGCAGTGGAAGGCCAAAAATTTACGAGGATGCAGAATTGGAGGAAGATTCATCTCAAACACAAGAAGAACTTGCTCTAACATTAGAAGTCACTCAGCAAGCAGTCTCACATCGTTTAAAATCATTAGGAATGATTTATAAACAAGGAAATTGGGTTCCGTATGAATTAAAGCCGAGAGATATTGAACGCCGATTATGCTTAAATGAAATGCTGCTAGCTAGACATAAAAAAAGGGTTTTTTACATCATATCATAACTGGTGATGAGAAGTGGATACATTATGACAATCCAAAAAGAAGAAAATCATCGGATTACCTGGCCACGCATCAACATCAACAGCAAAACCGAATATTCACGGAAAAAAACTTATGCTGTGTATTTGGTGTGATCAGCTAGGTATAGTGTATTATGAGTTGCTTAATCCGAGCGAAACAATTACTGGAGCCCTCTATCGAACACAATTGATGAGATTGAGCCGAGCTCTGAAGGAAAAACGCCCTCAATACTATTCTAGACACGAAAAAATTATTTTTCTGCATGACAATGTTCGTCCACATGTTGCAGCTCCCGTGAAAAAGTACTTGGAAACACTTGATTGGGAAGTGTTACCCCTCCCGCCGTATTCACCAGACATTGCACCGTCCAATTATCACCTGTTCAGGTCCATAGCACGAGCTCTGACGGCGCAGCGGTTCACATCTTATGAGGATACCAAAAATTGGGTTGATTCGTGGATAGCCTCAAAAGACAAGGAGTTCTTCAGACGTGAGATTCGAATGCTGCCTGAGAGATGAGAAAAAGTGGTTGCAAGTGGTGGGCAATATTTTAAATAAATTTACATTACCGTTCTTCTATAATAAATATTTAATTTGTGTTACAAAACGGCGGAAACTTATTTGTAACCCTAATAGTGTTCTGATCGATTTTAAGAACATGGCATTAAAATGGAAATAACTAGAATAGAATGCAGAATTTCAAAAAAATTTGTCAGAGATAATTTGTAGAAAATCAAATTGTCTACAAAAAAAATTCCATGACATTTTATGATTAGTCCGATAGTTTCGCCGGAAAAGTAAAAAGATCTCGAAATTTACTCTAACTTGACTTCAAGCTCTAAGATCTTTTAAACAGATGGATTTATCGAAAAATGTTAGGAGACTTTTTTTGTAGAGCGTTCAATTTCCTACAAAAAACTGTATTGAGAATTTCTGAAGTCTCATTACTTGACATGGTATAAAATTTAGAACGAGCAAAAACAAGTTCTTTGAATCTTATCAAACTTTGACGTCGGATATCTTGTGAATTGTTGAATTTATGCAAAATTCATAAGAAACTTTTTTTGTAGATCAGTAAATTTGCTACAAAATCTTTGCATATAGATTTTTTGTATCTTGATTTTTTCAGAAGTTATGTATTTTTTACCATGTTATTAAATGAAAAACCGAAAATCATTAATAGCCACCTCTAAAAATCAATATTGAGAGCTCAAATTTTAACTGTCATCATATTTTAAGATACCCTTTCGATTTTTCGATGTTCATAAAAAAAAAAAAAATAATCCCCTAATTTCAAACAGTCTAATGTATACTAATTTTCAAACGTCATGCTATAATAAAGAGCCGGAACCATTGTTGACTAAAGCAGGATTTTTGGAAGAAGCACCACTCTACATTATTGATTGTTCAAAACAAAATGAATCAATCAAATCTGGACCAGTTGACATTCGTGTTGAATTTGAATCAAATGATCAGTTTCCCGATCAGACATCAGCGAACTGCTTAATTCTGCATGATCGTATTATTGAATATAATCCATTAAGTAGTACTGTAAGAAAATTAACTTTGTAATAATTGTATAAGATAACAAGGTTGAAAGAAATAAATAAATTTTTTTCACAATTAAAAAATATGTTTTTAATAAATTTTATTTTGTGTTACGTAAACTTGACTATATAATTTATTGGTTTTATTATTCGGTGGCAACTAGCCTACACAAATTTGGACCCGCTTAATAGTTATCTTAGAAACGGTTTATGTAATGGAAATACTGCCCGTTATTGTCCTGGTTTTTAAACCAATAGACAGGGATGGGCAACTTTAATTGAGGAATACGAAATAAAACAGTAGTTCAGGTTATCCCTTTTTATTGTAAATAAAAAAAAACACATGTGATAATGATATAAAAGAAATATATAAAAAAAAATTATACAATTATTAAAAAAAATGAAAATTAAATATAAATGAATTTTGGTCTGACTTACTCGATTCGGCGTTGGATATTCTTTTCTTAATTCAATTGATTTTAATTTAATTGTTTAAATTTACTCAAATTTATTTAGATTCTTCTTCTAACTATTTGTTCTAAATTCACTCGAATTATTTAAATTTCACTTCCAATTATTTGTTTTAAATTTACTCAAATTTATTTAGATTTTACTTTTAATTATTTGGTTTAAATTTATAAAACAAAAAAAACAATAAGATGTTTAAGATTCAATTTTCAAAAATAATTCTGAATATAACCAAGAACTGCGACTATTCACAGGTGTTACTTCCGTCGGACTGACTCTACTCAAAAATTTTGGAAAATGGGAAACCGACCCTTTCGGAATCGGAGGGAGTGGGCGGTGTCTCTCCAAAAGAAAAACTAGGCCAATCATGCGGCCCTTATTCCTCCCACTTCCCTTGGGTACCGATGTTTAGGGTGCGCACTCCCTCCACATGGGTCCCCCTCCAGCGTCGACATTGGATCCATTTTCTATCCCCTCTTCCTTATGTCGTATTAGTTTATGTATATATTTTTTTTTTATTAAATAAATTTTTTTATATGGTTTAATTATTTTTTTGTATTGATTATTTTGCTTGCAATTTAATTCTAATATTTTACGAAATTTTAATGTTCTATTTTATTTAACTTAAGTTATCATATTTTAATCTTCTCTAATTTTTTTATTTGAATGTTATTTAATTTATTCCGATTTGTTAATATAATTTGTTATAATTTGTTAATATTTTATTCAGAATTTTCAATGGTTTATTTATTTATTTGAAATTTATATTTTACTATTGTTTTAAATCTTAACATTTTAATGTTATATTTTATTTATTTGAAATTTATATTTTTACTATTATTTTAAATCTTAACATTTTAATGCTGTATTTTATTTACTTAATTTCGGTAATATTTCACTTTTAACAATATTTAAAATTTATCAATCTTTACCATCTAACTGAAAACCTTTTATTCTTTATTTATTTAAACATTCATTTGTCTAGACATCTCAATTTATTTTTAAATGGTTTTCAATTTAGGAAACACATTAAAAATACATTACAATCGTACTGTTTATTTTAAGTCTTATTTTAGAGTGCAGTTGCGATAAGAAAGTGCGTCAACTGCCACTCTGGCCTTGGTGAGGATTAAAACTTGGTATTGTCTGTTATTTCGTCTATGGCATATTCTTATTTTTAAACTATTGATATTTTTCAATATTTAAGTATTGTTTCCTTAGTTTTTTTTTTTTTTATTACTAGTCATGTAGATCTGCCGAAATTCCGCCTGATAACGTGCCAGCTGCACCCTGACCTTGAAATTTTATGAGAGTCGACAAAGGAATAATAATTTTAGTATTAGATGGAAAATATTCTAAAATATTATTTCCCCAAAAAAATTATGATTTAACAAAAAAAAAAACATGTCCGATCGGTCGGACATAACATTTGCTTATACCCAATACACATAATTAATTAATTAATATAGCATGATAAGTACATATAATAATATAAGTTTGAAATAAATGTTAAGTATGAATTCATAATTATTTTAATGCATCTTTTAGTTTTTTACACTGAGTACAATCTTTTTTGTAAGGATAAAGATAAATTCCTGGGACATCATAATCAGGACTTGTAATTGAATTATGTTCAATGCAAAACTAATAGTCCATAATTTTAAAGTTCTGTTTTAAATTAATTGGTAATTTATCCCAGACAAATCGTATTTGAGATCGAGCAAATTGTAGAATGAACACATCATCAAGACAAGCGATGTCAGCTGCATCCATTTTTCTCAAATCTGATAGTTGATAGAATAACTGTACTGATTTCTCATATGATGAATTACATCCCCAATATTTCAAAAACCATTGTTTTAGCTGCTGAACAGTTCCATATGAACAAGCATAATGTCCGAGTTTGGTGTAGTTTGATCTGAATGCACATCGAGGTCTGTCCATTTTTCCGAGATTATCAATCGAAAAGAATCTCATTAGTTCTAAATCGATAGCTGGAACTGCATAATCAATCATTTCTTCGAGTCGTTTTTGCATTGTTGGGCCGTGTACATAAAAGTATCGCGGATTCTGAACTAGTTGTTTTACCATAGGTTGCAACGATTCATAAGGATGATCACCAGTATCCCAGTGAATACCGTGACGATTCCCATCTTGATCTTCAGTTTGTTGCACAATTACAGTGTCAGTGTACTGAATAGGTGGTTTGAATACACAAATTTTGCACTGATAAACACCATTTGCATTATTTAGGTTATAAATATCAACTACACATAGTTCCTTGACAGTAAATTTTTCATTGGAAACTGTATAACCAACAAAATCCACTATATACTCCATTGTTATTTATTTATCAACTATGCGATTCTCTAATTTTTCAAGATTTTGAATGATTTTATATCAATTCTTTATCGAATCTTTCAGAGCAATGCAACTTGGGCACGATGAATCTCGTTTGCTTCTGATTATATCCAAATTTTTATAATAAGAAAATAGATCACTAAGAAAAGAACCAATGAACTCTGGACATATGTCACCAAAATAATTTTCAACTATTTCATCAGTGTCTATCATACTCGGACGACTAATACGTAAAAAGTGTTTTCACTATCACTTAGCTCCTCCATTTAGCACAGCTATAACTAGGAGGACTTAACAAAAAAGCATGAGTTTTACACTGGCAGCCCCCTCTAAAAAATATTCTTTGTGAGGATACAGAGTAAAAATGATTGGCTCAAAACCGGTTCAATCAACCGTTAAACCCCCTACTTCTAATAAAATAAAAAATATTCTCGGAAAAACTTTCGAATTTTTGTCCAGAAACCGCCCCCCCCCCCTTACATCGGTTAAAAGGTCCAGAACGATCCAGAATGAAAAAAAAAATCCCCACCAATTTATGCGTAGAAAATTCGAGATAATTCTCGAATGTTCGATCCCCTCCAATCCTACGTAAAACAGTAAAAAATTCAAAATATATATATATATATATATATATATATATATATATATATATATATATATATATATATATACTAAAAAGTTCTTTAATATCCACTAAGTCCCAAAAATCTGCTTTTATCGATCGGCGGAACCAGGTCCCAACGAAATCTTCATTACCATTATCAGGTTCCGATTAAATCTGCATTACCATGATCAGGTTTCAACCAAGCCTGCATTATCATGAGTAAGTCCCAACAGATCTACATTATCATCAATAAGAAAAAGGCCCAAAATATCGATGAAATAAACCTACATTACCGATAACAGCCCCAAATATCGAGAAGAACAAATCGACATTACCGCATATATGAAAAAAGGTCCCAAATATCGATAAAATACATCTACATTACCTACAACAGGCTTATAACACCGATAAAATGAAATCTACACTACCAACAGGTGTACTTAGCCTGGGTCGGTAAGGTAGGTCTCTGTTTCAATTTCGGGGCCAAGATCCCCCTTATTCATCTACTAAGAGGTCGAAAACAGCAGGAAGTTTTGGGGTTGGCCCGCAGGTTCAACCGATGCTCAGATTTTTTTTTCCTTTATTATTCATATTTTAAGATATGAAAACACATTTACTTTAGATTTGCTTTTGACTAAGTTGTCTTACTTAGTACCGATTTACGCCAACCAAAATAAATTAAATTTACGTTGTCTTGAATTTCATTTAGTTTACTCAAATTTCTAAATTAAAAATGTCTGATTAAAGTTTAAAGAATCATATAGCAGACAAAATCAAGTTAATTAAGTTAAAAGCAAGTCAAATAAATCAGAAGTCAAAATCAAGTTATTTTTTCGACCTGGGACAGCTGAATATCCGAGAAACTCAATTGAAAACACTAAATTTTTGTTTTATTGAGAGGTATAACTTTTGTGTCTTTTCTGAGTATTTCAGCTTAGCAAACTTGGGCTTTAGCTTAGTTATCAAATTTGTATTATTTATAAAAAAACGTTCTATGGCTCGGGATGTCGAACAGGCAGCGTTATTAAAGACCACTCTTTAATTAACATATAAGCAAACAAACAAAAAATCACTCATGAATCATCAGGATTTACCGATCTTTAGGGTTGCAAATAGCGTGTTACATTTGTAATTGGGTGAATTATTGAGCAGAGTAATTAAGAAAAACTTACATATTCAATTGGATGATGATTATGTGTGTGAACTCACTTTTTTATACAAAATTGATTTGTCTTCAGATCGATTCTTCCAACTAGATGTACTGGACAGAGTTTTTTCGATCTGTAAATAATAAAAATCATCAAAATGTTTTTTGGTCGTTCTTACTAAGACAATTTTATAACCTATTTATTATAACCAAATATTTTACAAAATTATCGAATTAATTTTACGGTTGATTAGAAGGCTAAATGTAATTTATTGTAATAAAAATATTAACATGCTGAGTTGTAAAGAGCATTCGATGGTTTCAAAGATAATATACTCTATTCGTTACTAACTTATCAGTATTATTTTCTATGACATCAGTGATACAATTCCAATAACACATATAATAACACTTATAATATTTGATGCCTTCAAATGTTTCATTAATCCTTTTCCTCTTACAGAAGGTCTCAATTGCTCGAGACTGAGAAATTTTCAATCTATAATTTGTCGTAGCTTCGTATTCGTCTAACTCTATAGCTGAGCCAGCAGTATTGTCATATTGTTTATATTGAAACCAATGAGCCATGATTTCAGCTGAAAAGTCAAAATTAATAATTTAGAATAATGTAGCTTTATACATTGAAACGTAGAGGATCACGTTTTGCTACACTAGCGGTGTTATCGTGTAGTTTAGTGGGTCTCGCCTTGGCTCGCTTCAGATTTGAGACTCGTCTTATGCTTATTTCACCCGAACTGGCCGTATAAAATTAAACTAATACTAGTACTTAGCCTAATTCTAATGTTCGGTGTTGATGTCCTTGATGTTGGTGGATTGGCGATTGGTTGGTCCTTGGAAATCGCCTCCTTGGACCTTGATATTGCTCAGGAACGCTGCTCTTCTTACTCTTAATTGTAAGGAGTGGAACTGGATCAAAGGAATTCACTCAACTCTGGTCTCAGTTTCTTAGTTTTATGATAATTATATTTTATTGAATAATTATCACAAATGCCACACACACACGCACTGGTACAATATCTGGTAATACACAACTAACTGTGTGATATAACTGTTACTGTGACTAACTGCACAGGGCTTTGTTAGAAAAGCAACAAAGGCAACTCAACGACAAGTGAACAACTAAATGTGAACAAAAAGCGTAACAAAAGGCCTAAGGCAACTAACAAAAAGCGCCTGGGTGTCGGATGCACGTGCTCATATAGGCGGCAACGCCATATTTAAACACGTGACAACCACCACCCGATGTTATACGGCAGCGCACGATTCCTACATCGTAACACCACCCCCCTTAACTTTAACCCGGGTGAGTTTAAATCACATGAATACGACCGGTTGAAGTTAAACTAACCGCGCCGACAGTAACAATATCATCACACGATACACTTATTCATTCATACCGTGGCTTAAATCTGGTGATACTGCTGTACAATTAATTAGCTAGCATCCCAGTATATCAAAAAATAAATATTACATAAGTATTGTTGTATATAAAAAACATTACATCTCTTTTGTCAACTGACATTTCAATACTGATTGGTTCAGTTCTGGACTTCTCAATGTCCTTATACTCTACTCTACTTTTTACAGGTACATTTTCTGGTAGCAGCAAAGCACAAAATAAAACAAAAAATAATAATTATTCACTAATACAGTCTTGTATAAGTACAAAATAAAAAACATAAATATTAAGAACTGACCAATTTTTTTCTTATGTCTTTAGACCAAAAATCAAAAAATAATAAACTGAAATTTACCCAATTACATGGTTCTATGCGTCTAAGTCGAGAACATTGAATTTATGCACCATAAAACAAAATAAGACAATAATTTTGACCAAAAATAAAAATAAACAAAAAACCGGTTTATAATTTAAATTACTATTGTTATGCATCACACTGGTTTCCTTGAGCACTCTTGGTACATCTCTGGTTGAGCTGTGCACAAACTCTGGTCATAGTCGAGATATTTACGGAGGCAGGATCATGTATGCTCCCCGAGCTGCCTTCGTTACTTTACTCCTTTGTCTGCAGTCTTGGCAGGAGTCATTTTTAAATGGGTATTGCGTTGAGCAGCGACGGCAATACCCTCTCATAGCTTGGTACCCTTCGGTACGCCATCTCTGGTATGGGCAATCGTTGTTAGTATGCCCCAGTCGTCTGCAGTTGGTGCAGTAACAGTCCCCTTGAAGTTCATTAGGGCACTTATCAAAAGAATGCCCTGTCCTTTTACATTTCAGACATCCTGGTTCAGGGACTGTGTGATATTACTGTTACTGTGACTAACTGCACAGGGCTTTGTTAGAAAAGCAACAAAGGCAACTCAACGACAAGTGAACAAATAAATGTGAACAAAAAGCGTAACAAAAGCAACTAACAAAAAGCGCCTGGGTGTCGGATGCACGTGCTCATATAGGCGGCAACGCCATATTTAAACACTTGACAACCACCACCCGAGGTTATACGGCGGCGCACGATTCCCACATCGTAACAACATTATAAGTATTCTGAGACTACAAGTATAGTTGTTTTGTGTTAAGAGGAGCAAAACATACTTGGTTAGTTTGAGCAATTAAAAACCATGATTAACAGGAAATAATTGAAAAAAGCCATAAGTGATATAAAAGAATTCAAAAGGCATAAAACAAGTGGTCTTTGAATACTACTAAATGCAATTTAATAGTTCTAAATCCAAAATAATACTAAATCTTATTTACATAGTGAGATCCATATTCAATTTACATTAATTACGAATTTTGAGAGACAACAAGTACTTTAGCCACAAAGAAAGATATTTCAACATTCAAAAATGTAATGAAATAAAAAGATGAAATTGATGAAAAAGTACCACGAATAAAGAATTTATTTATTGGAAAATATTTAAAACCTCATAGACATAAAAACGATAATTTCTTTTATTGATGTTGCGTTTTCTGTCCTCACTTACACATTAATATAATCATATATTATATTTTCATTATTTACTTACAATTTATGAATAATCAGATGATATCAATTGGCTCTTCAAGTAAAGTACTTGATTGCGACAACATGGATTTAAAAAATATTTCCCAACAGCAGGAAATGTTACACCAAATATCTTTAGCTAGTGACGCCATCCGGGAAAAACATAGAAAAATTAAAGTTAGGTAAAGATACAATCGAACAAACAATGCGTGAAATGTTTAAACCTATAGTTACACCTCTAAAAACGCTTGTAGAAAATGCTAAAATGATAAAAACTGAAAATTTTTCTCAGATAAAAAATGAAAATTTGCCCCAAATAAAAAATTTTTCTGACGCAAATTCATCCGGTGAACCAAGTGATGCGAGTTTTTATAACACTATTGATTCTCAGACTGAAAAGACTCAAGATATAACTGATGATCAAAGTAGTGAAAGTTTTAATCAAACAATTTTACAGAGAAATGTTAATGCTACAAGTACCCCCAATGAATCAACTAATACTCTCTCAAGCTATATTAATATGTTACATAAACATCATAAGCATCTAGATATAATATATGGTATTCGTAAAAAAAATAATCGAACATTTATTGGTGATTCAGAAATTGCGTTTAAAGATAACACTACTCTCATTATTAATGATAAAAATTATACTTTAACTCCGGGATTACTTGAATTGTTGTTTAAAAAACAGCCTAAAAAAACTCTCATTACTCAAGACGATGAAAATCAATATGTTGAGATCGTTATGACCACCAACACGCATCGAAAGCATTACAATCCAGAGAGAAGTATTTACACTGAAAAAACACAAAAATTCAACGATTACATAGCTAAATACTTCAATTTAAATAAAAATGGTTTAGGATTACCGACCCTCATGACAGCTTCGAGAAAACGTAAAAATATTGACTATGTTTACTGGGACAATTGTAATGAACTCGTTGATCGTCTTCGATTACTAATAGCATCTCAAGCTGCTGGTAACCCAAGTCATTCTAATGAAATAATTTCTATTATCGAAGAGTTGCGTGAAGCTCAAGTTATTTATTAATCACGAGCACTGCTGAGATTTCATCACATGTGTGTAAACTGTCGATAAGGATAGAACAAAATGGGTATTGATATATTTGGACGAGTCTCAACATCATCTAATGATAATGTTAAAGGTGGTAGCGTTGGCCCTGCAGGAATAGGATTTGAATTTAATAGTGACGGTCAATATGATATGGATCATAAAAGACTCTGTAATCTTGGTGAGCCTACTGATGGATTTGATGCAATATCTTTAAAAACTATGCAACTTGCTATCAATAATCAACTAGTTCCTGTAAATAAAAAAATTGATCATAATAATTCATGTATCATTGTCATGGAATCAAAAATACAAGAATATGAAACAAAACAAGAAATTAAACAAACATCAACATCAGAACTCATTTCCACTTTGGAATCCAAAGTGAGTGGATTAGAGAAAATAATTGATCGTCAGCAAAAAAAGATTGAGGAGCTAACAACACGTACGGTGAATCATTTAAAATCAGTGGTGCGTGAAGGTCGAATGACTGTCGACATAGAACTTAAACTGAACAAACTTTTCGAAAATCAAAATGGATAGTGAAAAAGCAGTGATAGCTCAAGAGCTTCATAAACAAGCTCGTAATAGTATATTACATACCTAGGCCAGTAAAATAAGAAAAGTCTCAGAGCACATGTAATTGTTGGCCAAGGCGAAGGCGAGGGCGAATTCGTATCCTGCTATTGGTCTCATACTTTGATAAGCATCATTACCCTGCATTCCGTCAAATCGAAAACTCAAGCAGAATCGGTTATTTCCAGCTCCTCCAGCCTCTATTATTTTAGTATACAGCTCCTGGAAGGCTTTTATGGTCCACTGTACTGCATTAGATCCAATTGGTACAGGAGCTATCCGAAACTTCATAGTATGAATATTTACTCTATACCTGTTGAGGCGTTCGACTCCGTTGAAAATTTCAATTAGTGGCTGATTAAGATTATTATCTTCAACGTCTACGTTTTGAGCATTTACGATTTCCTCTTCATTCTCAACAATATTTTCGCCTAATGTAGCATGAAGCCCTTGAGCATCATTTCGATCTGCGATGATATTATTGTGGACTATACCTGCGCCAACTTGTGGGAAACCTTTACAAAATAATATTACATGTAAATATATTACATTAATAAAAATAATAATGATAGAAATCTACTACTTACCGTCAAATAAACTTTCATCAAAATCTTCAAGTGAAAATAATTGATTTAGAGAAGCCACGATTCCAAATTCCCTAAGAATTTCGTCACCTTCATTATTAACGCAATTAGGGGACTGTATATACAAATTTGATTCGCCACTGTTCAAATGCACCAAATTTTTCGGTAAGGCGTTTGACTCAAGAAACGCCTGTAAAAATTCGTCATCAATTTCCTGAGTATCAAATAGATCCATGCTGTAGGTGTGCTCCTAAGAGACTAATACATAAGCTCATTTCTTCAATCTAGGAAAACAAAGAAAGTTTGGAAAAACTTGAATCTTCCCCCTCTACTCGGTTATAATCTTGCTTACCATTTATATTATATCTTGAGTTTGGTAGTATTCAAAATTGATTCGTCACGACAGGTTATAGTATACTATAACTATAGAGAAATAGTGTATGTTTTTGTATAATGGAAATAATATTTGTGTTTGTATTATCGATGGCTTCAATACTGTCTTTGTCTGCAGCATATTTTTCGACTTACCGGGATTATAGTTACTTTCTTACGGATTTTACAGGGACACGAAAGATAAATACGCTTGCATTGATTGGTACTCATAATTCTGCCACATATGAAACTTTCATATTGGCAGCTCAAACACAACAATTGAACATAACTGAACAATTAAAAGCAGGTGTACGAGTATTTGACCCTCGACTACGCAGCATTGAGAATGTTTTTGCAATGCATCATGATCTCGTATATTTAGGAATGATGTTTGGTGATATAGTGAACCAAGTGATAGAATATTTGAGAGAATATCCATTCGAATTTGTAATAATGTTCATGCAAGAGGAGTACGTTAGTGAAGCGAACACAATGGCAGAGTGTGAAATTCTAGAAAACAAATACATTAAGCCACTTGGTGATCTGTTTGTACAATTTTGGTCATTCGACGACATTATTGAAAAACATCGGGGTAAAACTTTTTTGGCTCGTGGTAATAACGGTTTTAGGAAATGTGTGGCGACTTTGGCTTGCGAGCAGCAAAATCAATGGAAAATATCACCTAGTTTTACTCGTGATGACAAATGGAATGCTATAGCCTCTTTTCAAGCTAAAGTTTTCGATACTTATTTCAGAAAGCCATGTTCTATCAATTATTTATCGGCCTATGGTGGCGTAATTGGTCCTTATACTATAGCTAATGAATTTTTAAGAGAACCTGCATATTTTCTACCCAATAAATATCGTCCCGGAATGAATTATAGAATGACTAAATACTTTCGTAATCCAAAGAATACTTTGTATATAGTTATGACTGATCATCCACTTCCTCAACTATTAGACAAGATTGTTAGCAGTAATTATGACTAAAAGTACACATAACAACTAAATATAAGTGCTAGAGGATAAATATATAATAAGAAACGTACTATTAAATTATACGACTTGAATAAAGTCTATGTTTTAATAAGTATGCGAGTGCGTGTGAAGAAAATGTTAAATAAAAAAAAATGAAATTAAAACCTGTTCTTATTCAAATTTACCCTCCTACATTAGTTTTCCATCTCAGTATTCCATTGAATCCAACAATCATGTCACCTGCAGTCAAATAAAATTTTCTATAACCATCTCATTAATTTTAGACACCCACAATCCACTAATCTCTATCTACCACACCCATCTTGCCAAATAAATTTTATACCAATGCTCTATTGAATCCTGATTTCCCATCATCTCGCCTTAATCAGGCACACCTGCAGTCAAATAAAATTTTCTATACGCATATCATTAATTTTGACACCTACAATCCATTACACCCAATCATCCACGCCCATCTCGTCAAATATTTTGACAAGTCATTTGGGCCCCTCTCACTGACAAAGGGAATTCCCTCTGTCATCACGAGCCCCCCCCCCTCACCCCTCCCCTCGGGAAAACCCCCTAGGGTCGGCGCCAGGGGCCGCAGGGTGGGGGCTAGACATGTCTCCCTAGTTATGCCCTATACTACTCACTCCTTGGAGCTATTCCTCAAAAGGTTTAAAAAAATCGCCGTTGGAAAAATTGAAAAATTCCGATTTTTCACTTTTTTATCAACAATTGAAGGAATCGAAAATCTTGAATGTAAATAAAGCAATCAAGAAATTTTGTTTTTTATTTTTTTTCGTATTTTTTTTTTTTATTGCTAAAAGCTACATAACAATAATTTTAAAAAAATTTTCACTTACATTGTTCGAATAATTGTTATAAACAAATGCATTGTTAATAAGATTCGTAATGAAAATAATGATTTTTAAGAAAAAAATCGTTTCTTAAAAAAATTTTTTTATTGCTAAAAAGCTCATTTGCTAATTAAGAATTTTTTTTCGTTGCTTAATATTTATATTATGGAACTATTTTTTTTTTTTTTTATAATTTATCATGTTCTTTTGTAGTATAAAAAATAATAATTTTTCATTTGTTTATTAAACAAACAATTTGATGTAAACAAATAAATTTTTACGCTATATTTTTTTTAAATACTAAAAAAAATACTAAAAACAACCATGTGTTTTTTTTTTATCGGAAAACGTTTTAGGAATATCTGAGTCGAATTTTATCTATTTTTTCTTGTAATTTTGTCAATTTAATAAAGTTTAAAATAGACATATTTCAAGATTATGAAAAAAAAAAACAATCGAATTACTTTTTTAAAAAAACTGCATTAATTGAATTTAAGATTATTACAAATAATAAAGTGAACATGATATTATCAAAATTTCAATAATAAATAAAAATAATTTTTTTTAAGCTTAAGCTGATTAGTCTTGGGCATTTATAGTACTGGACGGCTTTAAGTAAAAGAATAAAATTCTCTTTCCAAATGCATGTGGTGGTCGAGTGGGCTAAAGCACTTGACTTAAACTGTTTTCAGAGCTTTAATCGAAGGGTTAACAGTCCGAGTCCCATCACATGGTGGAAAAATAAAGATATCTTCTTTACCGAAGTTGAAAAATAATATATAAGTGCCAGTGGGTTAAATGAGTTATTACTAGTAATTAGATTATTTTTTTAAACAAAGAAATAAATGATTTTATTTTCTTATTCAATTTAACTGAAAATAATTTCAAAATTTAAATTATTCCAAATAATTTTCAATTATCTGAGGAAACAGAAATATACGATATTTCTCTCATTTTTTTTTATTATTATCTCATAGAATCCCAGAAGTATGTCGCCTACGAATTAACGTTAAAATAATAAAACTATTTTCCCATTCATTCTTATACAACGGTAAGAGTGGTATAAACTTGTACCCGTAGAATCTTATAAGAAATTGACGCATTGCAAATTATTATCTCATAGATTCCCATAAAAATGTCGCTTACGAATTCACGTGAAAAACTAAAACTATTTTCACATTTATTCTTTTCGAGCACTTAATTTTTTTTCGATGCTAATGGCTTTCGTCAGAGCCTCTTCCACGGTAGCGCACGGGGACATGCGCTGGTCTATCTCGTTACTGAGATTTTGCATGAAGCAATTAGCGATAGATGCTTCGGATTTTGTCTTAAATTTAGGATCGCGGGTAGGAACCACGACTGGAGGAAGCTGTACTGCTGGGGTAGTAGTTTTTGAAATGCCGACCGACCTCTCTAAGCGGGAATCGTCGTCTTCGTCTTCTGAAATTTCAGGGTCCTGAAGAGTCTGACCTAAACCCGAATCTTCCGGTGCTTTACTAAATTAAAATTTCCGAGATTTTCGAATTGGAGGAGGTAATCCTTCCGGAAATTGTACAGCCTCTTTTCCCCTTAGTGAATAAGGATTATCTAATTTTTCATCGGACATAGAATATCGTATGAAAAAAAAAGAATATTTAAATTATATGTTTTCATTCTAAATCTATATAATAACGATTTTCGCTCAAGGGTACGTGTAAACCTAGCGGGTCGATTTTTGGGAATTTGATTCGTGGTACGAGGGTACCGAATTTTAATTTTTCGTCACTAGTACATAAAACTGCGATAAATATTTTCCTCTTAACTTGTCGATCGTCAATTATGCGCGGTGAAGTTTTCGCGTGTTTCTCCCTTATTTCTTTTAATTCACCTTCTAAATCTTTTAAAACTTCCGAGAGAAGATTATCGTGTCTTCTCCAATACTGGAGTCGACGTCCTGATTTCCTACTCCTACCAGGCATAAGAAGATGTAGATACTTGGACGATTTTATACGTCCGGTGAAATGTTAGAATATTGGAACGCTTCTGCGCGCGCCAATAGAAAAGAATACAAAGAAAGCTGGAACGCTTTTTCGCGCGCCAAACTTGAAAGTAGGGCTGATATACAGCTAGGTAAAAGAGAGTTAGAACCCTTCTTTGCGCGCCAACTCGAAAAAGAGCAAAGAAAGCTGGAACGCTTTTTCGCGCGCCAAACTTGAAAGTAGTATTCGAATATTTTATACCTGGTTTACCCAGACCAATTCACTCAGGTCCCTGTTCGAGCGCCAAAAATGTTACGTCCAGATTATTGGACTTAATTTAATATTTATTTTAGTCCAAGCCAACGACTTATAGACTGGGAATCTGTGAGGATGTTTGTCTGGGTTGATAATTGATGAAACTTAAATTACAATTAGTTATCTATATATTGAGACTAAAAGTTTACAAATAAAAAATTCTAACGCTATAACTTAAATTATTCTATGAAAATACTCAGTGGCTACCTGCAGACACTAGAGTTTATGAGTTTGGGTCCGTTTGTATAGTAGGTGGCTAACAGCTGACACTAGAGTTTATGAGTTTGAATTTATCTATTAAGTCGTCACCATGAGATTAATTTCAATAATCGATTAATTTGAATATAAGATAATTTTACATGTGTATATATATAAAGTAACTTATTTAAGAATTACAGTACCTGAGATCGCAGAGATTAGATTAGTTTATTACACTAAATTTAATATGCGATTAAATTTATTTTTGTCGTTATATTAAATTTCTTGAATAATTATTGACTGAATGGAGATTACAAAAATACTCGCGAAATGTTGATGAAATTAAATGAGGAAACAACTGCACAATAATTGAATGGACTGAAGTGTGTGGACACTTGAAATAAAAATTGAATCAATTTTCAGTGTGAGGACACTCGAAAAATAAAAAGTTGAATTAATTTTCAGTGTGAGGACACTCAAAAATAAAAAGGAAAAAAGTTTGAGAACACTTGTATTTTCCTTCCCTTGCTCGACTGGAACTTAACTGGACTTGAGCCGAACTGCCTCGATTTTTGGTTCCACGACACTTTTTATAATCTCTTATCTGGTCTACTCAAAATACTGTTTTTGGGGAAAACTGTGTCCAATCGGAGCACAGTTCCTATGGGACCTTTCCCTTTCTCTATGATTTTCACCTTAGGAAGGCGGGTAGGACATGTCCCTATGTGGACCTATGTGCGTGCGCACCCACACATACCCCCACATGTACAGTTTTTTATGTAAAATTTAAATATTTTAATTTATTTATACTTATTGTTTAAATTTATCTATAATAATATTATTTAAATTTACCTATAATAATATTATTTAAATTATTTATAATAATATTATTTAAATTCATTCATAATAACATTCATTTATAATAGTTTTATTTAAATTTACTTATAATTATTGTTTTTTAAATTTATTTAATGTTATAATTTGTTAACTTAAAATATTGATTTTAGTTAACGTTAATATTATTTAGATTGGCGTCGAGCCTATATTATTTATTTATTGTTGTAAGTTTTATTTAACTTGAAAATTACTAATTTTGTTGGGCAATTAAATCCTAATTTGAATTTAGAATAGGTGGCTAGCAGCCGACTCTATTTTACAATATTTAAAAATTATTTTTAACTATCTTAGATTTTAAATTACTCATGATGTTTTTCTTTTTTTTTTTTTTTTTGTAAGAATTTTTTATAAAATTTTTAATTATCCTTCCAATTAAAGTTTATTAATGGCTCATTGGATTATTTTTTTATTTATTTAAAAAGACTACGTTCTAGAAATTATTATTGGATTATTAATTATTCTTGTAGTTGAAGTTGATGAGTTATTTATTTGAATAATAGTATTACGTTTAGGGATTATTTATTTGATTATTAATTATTCTTTGAGATTTGTTGATTTGAATATTCTTTTGTTTTAAGAAGTATTACGTTTTTGGAAATTATTTAATGGATTGTTATTTATTATTTGAATATTTTCTTATTTTACTTATTCTTTTAAATTGTTTATTCGACTATTTTTTTCATTTGTTTTAAATTATTGGATTTTATTTAATGTCTATTTCGTCATTAAAATTAAATTTTTCTATTTGTTTTGTGATGCCAAGATGTCTCGACAAAGTGTACTCAAAGAGAAAGTAAGGGATTAAGATTATATTTATTTATAGCTAGAATTTATATTCTACGTACACTTTTTTATTTTCGTTCCATCAATTTAATAAGTGGAAACCTAAACATGCAAACCTTCTCAATAAGACAATTTATAGATAAATTAAGAAAAATATAGATAGCCCGAACTGGGAGTCGAACCCAGACCATGTCGGTATCGCGCTGAGTGCTCTACCAGTTGAGCTATCCGGCACTATACTATATTCCGTTCAATTTAATATATAACTTATTGAGCTACACCGTCCATCGTACGGTAATACACCAATTTAATAAGTGGAAACCTGAACATATTATTTTCTACTAGCTTCAGAAGCATAATCAACGCGATATTAGCGTATAGCATCCGATCACGTGAGCCCAGATCGTACGATTGGTCCTTGATTGTTGTAAGTCGTATATTAATATCAACCGTTTAGCACCGGTACAGCATTGATTATCTTCATCTTATTTTTAATCCATTTAATTTCATTTTATTTTAATATTGAATTATACCACGAGAAACGTGAAGAATCAAAGAATATTTTACCGCGATAAATGCGAAGATTTGAATAATATTTTACCGCGAAAATAGGCGAAGATTTTATAAGCAAATTTATATTTTATTTTACCGCGAAGACGCGAAGAATTTGAATACATTGGAATGATTTTACCGCGAGAAGCGCGAAGACATTCATTTTATTTTGATATACGAAGATTTGGAAACGCATAAACATTTAAATTAATACAACCAAGTATGCTAAATAAATAAATAAACCAATAAATTAGAATCATATTAATTAACCGCGAGAACGCGTTGTGAATAAGTGTCCTGTGTTACTACTGACAGTCCTGACACCTCACCAAAAACCTGTTTAGGGTGTTTTAAAACATTGTAACCATTATTCGATATTTTCTAAATTTAATTCGAAAAATTGTCAAACATATGCATAAAACTTTTACTTTCATATTTACTATTTTATATATTGTCATTTGTAATCCTTTTGTATTTTGAGAATATTTAGTCCTCAATAAATAAATACTCGTTAACATAAAACAATTGAAAAACATTATTTCTCAGACAATTTTACTTTAACAACGAGATACTAGCTTCACGAGGCTTTTCGGCAGCCCACCTTCCTTCATCCCTTATTTTACTACCTGTCTAGCCGCTCAGACCGATAGTTCACAGTAGGGGGTACACAATCTTACGTTTACCGCTCGACGTTTGATTGTGAAAAATAATCAGTCACATCATAAATTGGAAATTATTTTGGGTTAATATCAATATTGTCTTCAACAATATTGTGTAGGCGCGATCTAAATATAAATAGAATAAACTGAGCATTTGGTCACGTGAGCCCAGATCGTACGATTGGTCCTTGATCAATGTAAGTACCCTTTTATTCAATACTTTTATACGAAATCTCGTACCTACGCCCATCACGATCTCCAATCGTGACAGTGGCTAGTCAGCCGACTCTAATTTACAATAAAATTCGTTTCAATAACTAGAGAGGACTATAGAATTTCAAATACAATACAACTTTTTGTGATATTTCCGTGTGTTGGAAATGTTTTGGTATTTTGACATAAAATAAACTTAAAAATTACAGTACCTGAATTTGTGGAGACTGGATTATTGTATTTCGCTGATTTCACTGATTCTAGTATACTAATAGCAGTTACAACTTGTTTGAGCGTTATGTTAATTCTTATAAATTATTTAATCACTAACTGAGACAATATTAATTTAAACACTAGTAAAATAATTAATAAAATTAAGTGTAAGGACACTTGTGCAATAAAATAAAACTGAAGTGTGAGAACACTTGAAATAATAATAAACTAGTACGGAACTAGTGTGTAAGTGTGAGAACACTTGTAATAATAATAAAAATAAAAATAAAAACTAGTGCGGAACGAGTGTAAAATAACTTTTGTAAAGACACTGTTACTTGAACTTAACTGTCTCAATAGGACTCTTGTCCTAGACTAGACTAACAGAGACTGATTGAGACTGATTACTTACTGAGACTAAAGAGACCGATATCGAGACTGATTATTTTTGATTTTTCGGCCCTTTTGATGTGTTCCTACCGGATCCTACTTCGTCTATTGTTTGGGGAAAAACTGTTCCCAATCGGAACACAGTTTCTATGGGTCCTTTCCCTTTCCCTATGATTTTCCGTTAGGGAAGTGGAAAAGACACACCCCGATGTGGGCCTATTTGTGTGCGCATCCACACATACACTCACATGTACAATATATTATTTATTACAATACTTTAAATTTATTTAAAATTATTTATTTGAATATTATTTGTTTTCATTCAAATTTATTTAATTAATTATTATTCATTTGAATAATATTTGTTGAATAATATTCTTTTATTATTTATTTAATTATTATTCATTCGAATATTATTTGTTGAATAATATTCTTTCATTTAAATTTATTTATTTAATTATTATCCATTTGAATATTATTTATTTAAATAAAAATTCCCTCATGTAGAATTATTTATTCAAGTATTATTTTACTTAATGACTATTTCGTCATTAACAACTATTTTGTCTATTTATTTGATGATTCCGAAATGTTCGACAAAAGTGCACTTAAAATGAAAGTAAGGTTAAGATAGTGTACAGATTACTCATTTGTTTAAATAAAAAAAAGAATTCATTTTAAAATTTATTCACTTCGTACCCATTTTAAGTACTCTTTTGTTGATAAATATTTTCGGGTATTTTAGAGGAAAGTACTTCCAGATGACCTTTGGGCCTTTATAATTACTTTTAGGGTTATTAAAACTACATTTAGATGTTTGCTCTAGCATCTCAATGAATGTTAGAACAAACAAATCTAAATCTTTTAAAAGCATCATTAAACTTACATTACGTCTTATCAATCTGTATTTATTGAAAGTAAAATTTGGTCGCCGACTAAATTTTTATAATGAAATAAAATTGAATATGAATAATAAGAAAAAACAAAACTTCAGCATCTGTGCTGGACGTAACAATATTATTATTGTAAATTTTGCTAGAATTTTCTCTCCGCGTAGCTCAATTTTATACACAAAATCCCAACAAAAACAAATTCTCTGCAATAAGTTGCGCCAAGTACACGTTCAGCATTAATCTTAGACTGCATTATTATTAAAAATAATATTCTTACAAAACAATTAAAATCATAAGAACCCCGAGTACCTTAAATTTTTTAAAATTTATTTAAAAAAAAAAAAAAAAAAGTCACTACAAAAATTATAAAAAAAAAAATACTTGAACGTACTTGGTGTGCATTACGCAAAAAATTAATTATTTGATCGTGTCATATCTTTTGAATATTCTACAATTGAATAATGTATTAAACTGCTTTTAATCGCGCACACCAAGTCCGTTGAAGTATTTTTTTTTTTCTTAATTTTTGTACTCTTTTATTTTTTATTTTTAATAAATTTAAAAAAATGTAAGGTACTTGGGGTTCTTATGATTTTAATTTTTTTTGTAAGAATATCATTTTTAATGCAGTCTATGATTAATGCTGAACGTGTACTTAGCGCAACTTTTTATAGAGAATCTGTTTTTGGTGGGATTCCATTTTTTTTTTGTAGAACGATTAATCGGTCTGAAAGATTTCTAAAATATAAATAAAGCAATAAAATTAAAAATGTCATTAAGACACATTTTATTATTGATTCAACGATATTAATATCCGATAGTCAATGACAACTATCCACGTTATGTCACGTATAAACATATATGCATAAATCAAATCTGAAACTCATTTTTAATAGTCAAATAAAAAATTGAAGTTGCTTCAAAATTGATAGCAAGTTAACATTTATTACCCGACTAGAAATTGTCCCAATACATATATTGGGTCCCAATTGAGAATCGCTGTGGTATGCCCAGTAGGTCTATCCCAGTCCGAACCCGATTGGGAACTTGTTGGGATATCCCAATGCAAAAATTACTTACCCAACATCAGTTTTTCCTGAGTGGGACCTAACTGGGAACTCATTGGGATAGCCCAATGCAAAAATAACTCACTTTTATTGGTTTTGCCACATCAGGACCCAGTTGAAAACTTGTTGAGATATCCCAACGCAAAAATCACATACCCAACATCAGTTTTTCCTAAGTAGGGTCTGATTGGGAACCCATTGGGATATCCCAATGTACAAATAACTAACTTTTATTGGTTTTGCTACCTCGGGATCCAATCGGGAACTCGTTGGGGTAGCCCAATGCAAAAATTATTATTATTTTAATAACTTTTATGATTCATATACAATCTGAAATGCTCAAAATTTGTTATAGAAAAATTTTTTTTTGAAAATTTAATAATAAAACAAATTTGTTTTTTACGCTCGTAAACAATATTTATGTTAAAATTACAATTCTGTTTAGTGATTTGGTAGATTTTCCAGAAATGACTGAAAAGGATTTGAAACTTATTTACTGATTCCTATCAATATAAACAAGCAATATCATATTTAGCTAAGATGATGGATGAATCAGATAATTCAACTATTCAGTTTAACAGAGATAAAACTAATATATTAAAATCTCAAGTACAATCTCGCCATATTGGTAGAAAGGTTTACAGATGTTTCATTGATTATAAATCAAATGAAATTGGATGGAGTGGAGTATCAAGATATAGCTGCGAATGTGCTAATGGACTGAGGACAATTAGTTGTTGTTCACACGTAGCTGCAATAATTTTTTATCTGGCGCATGGCCGATATTTGGCTAAAATCCCGAGACCAGCAGCAATACTCAATACTTTATTCGATAAAGACAATGTCACTACTGTGATTAATGAAGGTAGTGACGAGGACTAGTCATGAGTTCACACGATTTTTATTGTTAACAGATTAATATGATTAATATATATTTTTTCATAGTTCGTAATTAGATATTAATATTGACGTTATTGAATAAAAAACAATTACTTTTATATCTGCGTTCTGAATTTATTTCGTCGTTTTTACCAGTACAATATTCACAAAAGCTTTGTATTTAATCATGTTAGAAGTTAATCATGAAAAAAATTGATTTTTGCGCAAAGAATCGATTTTTATTTTTTTTCGATATGTGGTACCCTTCAAAAAAATTTCCCAAGCTCATAATTTCGTCGGAAATTGAATGGGGAATTCAAAAAAAATAATCTCATATTTTTACGATCATCGTAACACGCTTAAAAATCAAAATTAAGAATAAAATCTCGTTTTTTTTTTAGGTTCTTACGGACAAATATGGCTCTTATTTTTTTTCAAAAATGCTACCATCATGCCCTAAAACATATCCGGTTACCAGATCATTCGATTTACAAGACGCAGAGAATAACAATTTTTACTAATTTTCAGTATTTTTCGATTTATTCAGACGTGGTAGTAGATAAAAACCTGAAACTTTCTGTATCGAAGTATTTCATGGGTACGAATATTTCCTGGAGTTATGCGCCCGATTCCTTTCCGGGGCCGATTCGGTATTCTTATCGTCCCAGGGCCTTTTATAAAAACATTTTTTCCTGGGTACTGTTACGTCCAGACAGACATAACATATAATTCAGTCCCTTATTTTGAGTCAAGAAACTGGTCCTTTACTCAGGTAACGGGGACCTCGTTATTCGGTGCCGAGCATGGATATGGATAGGAGGAGTGTGTATATTCTTAAACCAACAATAAAAAGTCAGGGCTTACTACTTTTGCTGATTTATTCAAACGATTATTCTGAAGATACACCCGTGACGATTATCATGCTGAGCTGCTTGGCTGGACCGTACACTTGGACATCTCCCGGTTTCGTTTGGCTGCTGCTTCTTGGCGGCAAGTAGATTGGAGGTAGATTACGTTCTGCAGGTTTTCACTAGTTCACTTGGCAAATTCACTGATCATCTTCACCTTCAATTAATTTACGATTGCGCTCGAATGAAAGATTATTATTGATTGTCGTATTTTTAGATGAAAATAAAGTAGAAATATCGAAGATAGAACTTAGTATATTTGACCGAACTTGGCTTAGTTTTCCCGAGCAATCGAATCTCGCGATCACTGAATTTATTTTGGAAAATCACGTCGTAAATTTTAATAACACGAAACGACCGAGAAAAGTCGATGAATGAATTTATAACAAGGTGGTTGTAATGACGGAAATAATTATTTTAATTATTTAAATAGAATGATAAATTATTTAAGAAAAATGGATTTCACGAACACGTTGATCGGTTTTAGAAGTTGTAAGAAAAGAAAAATCTAATCAAAAAAAAATAAGAATGCGGGCGGCTTCGCGTGATAACCGGTGGGTCCTTATATACTCTTGAAACTGAGTAACTACCGGGAGAGAATTTTTGGACAACCAAGGAAATTAAAGCTTTTTTTTTAATTGTGATGGGAGACATGGGTGGTCCCATTTTTAAGGGAACCAATATGCCTCAACTTGGTGGTGAGTGGGTGGAAAACCTGGCTCCTTGATAAGGGAGATAGACTCATAGTTTACTTGAAATTAAAGAAGATACAAGTTACAAGGAGGAAAGAAGTAAGTGGGCCCCGAGTTTGTACTTGCTAGAAATTTGGAAGAGGCGGGATAAAGCATTATAAGATAGGGTAACGAGAAGGTGGGAAAAGTAATAGGTGAGATTTTTTTGTTACAGGCGGAATAGGGGAAGTGTATGTTAAATTCGTAGAGTAAGATATATAGATAGGCTAGGGGGGTAAGGAGCTATCAATAAGCTCTTGGTTGAATTCTTATCTTGTGAAGAAAAAGACTCACGGTTGCCGCCGCTAGTAAAATTTAAGATATAACAATGACTACTCTGGACATCGTAATTTTACAAGAGATTCTTTATTGTAATATCAGTTTTATATTCGAGTTTACACAGCTGCTTTTTGTTAGTTAACGTCTTTCCTTAATTCAGAGAATCGGTACCGTGGTAATATTATAATTCATAGATCTCGACATTGAAACGCGGAGTAGCTGTTATCTATAGCTAGAACAAAGCATTGTAGAAAAAAAAAAGAATAGTACATACTGAGTTTAAACTTTATAAAGAACCGGATGCTAATAAGCCTCGGAAAATATAGGGTAGTTAGGTGATGACTTACTGCGGGTAAAAGAACGCAGCTGAGGAATTCAGTTGCTGTAATAACTTGATTTATATTCAGATTCCGGAAATAACCGACGATCTCCTCATGCAACTATACCCGTATAGCTGAATTGAATAATCTTTTATTGTGAGCGCTCGCGAGATAAGAAAAAAAAAACTAAGTTTACTGATAATGGAATGCTCGCAAGAAGAACCCAAATTCATTTGTTATAATAAGACTATAAAGTTAGTTTAAACGACTTGGTACCTTCCCTCAAGAAACTCTCAGTTGGAACAAAATGTACTGTCAAACGTAGAGGGTGGTAGACTCAATCGCTTGACGCTCTTGGCTGTATCCAAACGCACGGAGTACTTGAGCCAAACGAATCTGGTTTGATGTCATGAATCTTTTTTTACAGTGTAGGCATGTAATATACTATTAATTGAACTAGTTAGTATTTGTTGTGACTACTAAACTTTTACTGTAGCGATAACTGAAAATAAATAATAAAATGATTTTAGTTACTCCAACTTTTTTTTTAAAGTCATCTGAACAATAAATAGTAACAATAACTATTAAAATTTTGTACACCAACTAAATTAAAATAGTTGTCTCTTTTAAGTTGTGGCAACTACTAAGATTTCTCTCAGTGTAGGTATTAGGGTTATCCTCGTAGTAAGTGGGGAGAAAGTAGGTATAGTGGCGATAAAAAAAATGCTAGATGACGTCAAAGTTTTCTCAAAACTCATGGATTTGAACTACGTCTCAGGATGAGTGGTAAAATGGTCAAAAAAGGATAGGTTGAAGGTTGAAGTAATATGACCGTAGGCACTCAACTTTATTGCTTTATGACAGGAAAGAATTTAGTCGCCAAATAAAGTATTATTTTGAAATTTCCCGACCATACCATGAAAACAACCGTTTTATGTATTTTATGAGAATATCTGTTTAAAAGTTTCGGAAAGAAATACGTTCAAGGACAACACATGTGCGTTGTATTCAAAATTATTAATATTTAATAATTCATTTATTTGACGCAAGTTGCCGTATTTGAAGATGTAACCTAATTTTCTTAAAATCTAAATAATAAAAACAATATAAAAAAATCATTTTAAGTGGGAAGATGAAGAATATGGGAGCCTGGGGCACGAAGGCCCCTTTAAGCCGGTTTTTTCTTTTCGTGGCTTTTAACCACCAAATTCGTTCATTTTCCGTCTATTACGGAAGAATCATGTGAACATGCGTTTCAGATTTTACGACTTGAAAATCGAGCGCAAAATCTAAAAGATTCTTCGGCCATCTATTAGAACAATTATATGTTAATTAACACTCCTCAGTCACTCGGGGCCATGTCAGAGGAGTTAATTTATATTTATATCTAATAATTTAAAACTAATTAATTAAAATTATTCGGGAAATTTCATTAGCTGTGGTTCGTGGCTACGGGACACGACGTAGCCAGGGCCTATCGTTATAATCAGTCGAAATTTTGCAAAAAATCGAAAACCAATTTTTTTTTTCTGAGGCTCGAAGGCCCCCGCCCCAAAAAATAATAAAAAAAATTTTGTTTATTTCCCGTCAAGTTATGACTTTTATGATGTTTGTATCATATTTTAGACCAATATGTGATATGTGGGGTAAAATGGACCACTTGGAAAAAAAAATTGTAACGAAAAAATTATTTTTTTTTTTTATTTTCCGTCAAGTTAATTTTTCCGTTACAATTTTTTTTTTTTTCGAGTGGTCCATTTTACCCGACATATCACATATTGGCCTTAAATATGATGAAAACATTATAAAGGTCATGACTTGACGCAAAATAAAAAAAAACTTTTACATAATTTTTGAGGAGGGCCTTCGTGCCCCAGGCTCCCCTATATTATAATAAAAAAATTAGTTTTATTAAATAATAAACAAACAATGATCAAGAATAATTTTCATATTTTATATAAAATATAACCGTGCAGCAACACTTACTACCCACTTAGTCTCTTGCTAATATATACAACTACATATGATTATATGCACGCTGATAAAAAAAAATCTTTGAGTCAACTTGGTTTGAGTTGAGCCCAATACGTGACGACTTTAAATACGGCAAAGTACTCGTGAACATATCATTTGCATTTGCGACGACTTTTGCGCACTTAATTCAAAAATATATGTAATTGAGTCAACATATAACGTATACCGTGCTGAAATTTCGCGACGGAGACGCGGAACAGTCTAATATATCGTATGCGGTCGCCCACGCGTGATTAATAAATGATAATAAATAATAATAAATGATATTAAATATTGAGATCAAATAAAATAATAATAATAAATAATTAGTATGCCTGAACCAGCTCCTCAGGCTGGGTTAGTGCACGCAGGCGCCAGACCGTTTATTTAAAACGGACAAAATTTATTCAGGGGGAATTTAAGAGGGAAAATCCGAGCAAGCAATTTGTGACGAAGCGGATAAACACTCGAGTGAAACAGTGGAAATTAAATAAATAATAGAAAAATTGTAAATAAACAACAGATAATTACATATAAATAATAAATAAGAGCAGGAAAAATAAATGAAAACAGTAGGAAAAAGATCCAGAGAAATAAATATCAAACTTTCCCCGACAGCTGTTGGTTTCCGACTGTTTATATTTATAAACAATAAAAAAAAATAATATTTCACAATATCTAAATTTGTTATAATTAATAATAATAACTGGTGATTACCAAAAATTACAGTTAAAATTGTTATAAATTTTTCATCACCACTGGGGTGATTTCTTATCACACAATATCAACACAAATTATTTAAACTAATTAATCATACTCAATTTAAGAAAATAATAATATAATTTAATTTTATTAATAAGAATAAATGATAATAATATTTTTAATTCATTTAAATTTTATCTCTCAACATTTGTGAGAGAGAGAAAGATACGGAATTTTTATCCTCACTCACACACAAATCATAAATTTTCTCTTTATAAAGAATAATTAATAATAAGTACAATAATAATTTTTGACCACTGGGGTAGTTAAAATAACGTAAACTAAAACCAATTTAATTATTTTGAACCAGATAAATAATAATAATAATAATATCCCAAAAATTATTTTAAATAATAATATTATTTAGTTAATATAATTCAGGAATTTTTCACCCGAAAGATGATGTCAGTACTTGAGGAATTTACTCAAGTACTGCATGTGCTCTATAGATATATATACTATAGGTATATATATATATGTATACCGGTGACGTCCCACTACGTCGTATATGTTTTATATCTATATATTTATTTTTATATAGAAGTATCTGGAAACTTTACACAATATAACAAAAAGTAATATTTAACAATAATTATTTATAATTATTCCGTGTATCATTCAGTAATATTACTATATATATTAATTATACTCTCCGCGGCGACCAACAACTACCGGGGGAGGTTATCACTTGACAAATATTATCCGACGAAAGAAATACAAAGTACTTACTCATAAATCTCCAATAATCAGCCAAATAATATTCAGAAATAAAGTACACACTATTGTTCACCCGGTGAGTAATATCAACAGAACTTTCCAATAAAAACTACTAATTATCAACAATAATAATTTTTCACTTTCCAGACAGTGTCCGCACGCAACAATAGCCCGTATCTTTCTGATTTAATTACCCTATCCTCCACCTGTTGGTCGCTCACGTGGCACAATAATCGCCCTAATTTACTATTATGATTATTTTTCTTTAGCCCTGGGCTAGTTTTTAAAATAAAAATATAAAATATAAAGATAATTTTTCCACACCTGAATGATACATGAATAATTATTCAAATGCATGTACTAGTTATTTATAATATGTTTATATTCTTATCTTATCTCATAAATTAAATAATAATTAGTTCAAATCATTAAATCCGTCAACAAAGTATTGATTTTTCCCCTACCCGGTAGTCAATACTTTTTACCAATACATAAATGACAACAAATTATCGGATGACAAGTTTGACAAAAATATAATATAAATAATACTTGGGGCATAATGTCGCACTGGATTATGCATCCCAAATGTTTCAAAATCCTAAACAAAAAACTTAAAATAACAAAAATCGATTGTTTATATTTTCAACTTCTAAAATAAAATCATTTCATACACGTGCTCACTCACACGCTGCGCGCATGCGCTAGTATTGTAAACGGACTGCTGTCTCAACCGGCGGAATGGCGGAATGCCCGCGCAATGATTCAAATTCAAACTTACAATTAAAATATTTAAACTTACTACTAATTAAAAACTAAATAATTTGAATCGCTACGTGACAATCATGCTAGACTTTATTCCACCTACTTTTGCTTTTGTTTCTACAATACTTAAATTTGATAAAAGAATTACGATATTCTATCAATTTTTAACTTCCCGCTAAGAAAACTGCAAATTTTCAAAAATTCGGGAAGTTATTGGTTTCAGTCCGATTTTCAAAAATCGAATTTCTAATAGATATTGACGTTTTGAGGTTCTGGGAAGCTATTCTGATTAATTTCACGATGATGTCCGAGTGTATGTATGTATGTATGTACGTACGCACGTACGTATGTAAATATCTATAACTTCTGAACGGATGAACCGATTTTGATCGTCAAGGTGTCATTCCACGCGGTTTCTCAATATCTCGAAGCTGAAAAAAAATTGAGCTTGATCGGTAGGACTCGTGCAGAGATATTCCAAAAATAAACTTTTTTCAAAAATGTTTTTTTCGGATAACTGTTTACGAGCTCGATGGATTGATTCCAAAATCAACTGGGCTCTGAAGCTTCATAAGCCGCGTCGAATGCCACCTCAACCATCAAAATCGGTTGATTCTTTCAAGAGAAACCGTTGTCGAAAGAATTAAAAAAAAAATTTTTCTTAGTATTTTGGAAATTTCTCAAAAACGACTTGATAAATCAATTTCAAAATTTAATCAGTTGTAGAACTCAATAAAACGCGTCGATTGCCACCTCAACCGTCTCAATCGGTTTATTCGTTCGAGAGATATCGTTGGAGAAAAAATGGTAAAAAACGTCATTTTTCGAAAACAAAGGCATACAAAAGTGTTTTCGAAACTGCGGGAAGTTTTGGAGCTGGCCCGCAGGGTCAACTGACAGATTGATTTTTTTTTTTTAATTTGAGTAAACTTAGATTTAGTCGTAAGAATATATTTTTTTTTCAACTCGATTGCCTTATATCTTTCTTCTAAAATACCGTAAATTGTACGAAATTCATATATCGTTACTGCAATCTATTCAAATTGTCGAGTCATTAATGATCGATTTTGCATCAAAGTAATACTTTGTAGAATAGAATGGAACCCGAGTGTTTCCAGAGTCAATGAATACTGAAAAAAAAAAATAAAAATTTACCGAAATTTTTTTCTTCTAGATTATTCAAAAGCATTTATTAAAAACAAAAATCACTTTTTTTTACTTGAAACGCACTTTATATTTCTGGATTATAAAAAAAAAATTATCCAAGGAAACAAAAATAGACATTGTTGTCACAATGTAATATAGGATATACTATATTACTATCAATAGAGGCACTTGTCACTATGTCGGACGACAGAGGAGTAGCCGTGCCAGAATTTTTTTTAGGTTTTAAATTGTTTTTATTGATAGGTAACTTGAATATATATAGTTTTATTTTTACATTATTTCATTTGATGATTCCTATCCTATGTGGATTCAACTCATTTGAAATTTTTAAGTTTGTTTAGTTTTTTAGACTGTAAGGTTTTTACATTTGGATGGCTTTTAATTTCTAGGAAAAATTTATATAAAAACCTAGTTTAATCATTTTTATCTTATATCTAACGTATAATTAATAATATATATAGCAAACACTTACAAGCTAATTGCCTCTTGGGCTAGTCTTATTAATTAACATCTGTTGGGGCACTTTTTATTTACGCCATAGGTTTTCATCAGTACTACATATGTTTTTTAATATATCTAAGATTTTCAATTTATTATTGTAAAAATTGTTTGTATAAGATTCTATTATTGCTTTAATTTTAAGTTTATTAAGTTGCTTATGTAAGTCATTGATTCTCGTTCGTGGTTTTGCATTACAAATAATTTTGAGGCATTTATTTTTTACAATTTGAAGTCTTTTATAATTACTGTCGCAAGTGTTACTCCAGGTGGGACAGGCATACATTAAGATAGGTCTAATGCACATCGTATAGATAATCATTTTATTTTTTTGTGAAACCTGGCTATTTCTGTTAATTAATGGATCAAAGAAAGAGATGGCTTTATTGGCTTTGATTATTATTGTATCAATGTGTTTTGTATATGTCAATTTCAAGTCTAAAGTTAGTCCTAAATACTTAGCTATGTTTGTTAAACTGAGGGTTAGGGTGCTTCTTTTGTGGCAAAAGTATTTTTTTCCGTCGCTCATCAAGCAAAATATTGTTTTTTATGCTGAAACTAAAATTCCTGCCAAGTTTGAGCTCTTAATTCCAATCCTAAGTACTTTCCATTTGATATCAAAGATTTCCCATTTAAAATACACGTAAAGTAAATGACTTTTTTTTTTACTTTCTAATACTCAGCTACGTTTTATGATATCGACGCGGTTTTGGTCGCTAATTGTAGGGCATTTGGTGTTCTTTAAAAGTGCCCATAGTTATTTAGCTGTGATTTCAGCTGTTTCACTTGTGTCCGTTGCGGAAGTCATTTTTCCTATGAAATTGATCTTTATTGGCGTGCAGAACATAAACCAATGGAAGTACACTAAAAATGTTAATGGGAATTTATAGGAAATTTTTTTCCCTTCAAAGAAAGTCCTATGAGTAAAGTAACTAAATTCCGTAGTTTTTAAGTTATAGTCAATTTGAAAATTGATTTATCGAGTCGTTTTTGAGAAATTTCAAGAAAAATAAAAAAGTTTTTTTTTTTAATTCTTTCGTTAACGGTTTCTCTTGAACGAATGGGCCGATTTTGATGGTTGAGGTAGCATTTGACGCGGCTTATAAAGTTTTAGAGCTGATTAGATTTTGGAATCAATCCATCAAGCGAATTAGAGTTATTCAAAAAAAATATTTTTAAAAAATTTTATTTTTGAAATATCTTCGAACGTACTTTACCGATTAAGCTCAAATATTCAGTGCTTATAGTATTTAACAAACCGCGTCGAATGACACCTTGACTATGAAAATCGGTTTATCCGTTCAAAAGTTACAGAATATTTACATACATACATACGTACATACATACACTCGGACTTCATCTTGAATTTAGTCAGAATAGCTTCCTAGATCCTCAAAACGTCGACACCTGTTGGAATTTCGGTTTTCGCAAATTGAGGTGAAAACAACTTCCCGAGTTTAGAAAATCTTCGATTTTCTTAGCGGGAAGTTAAAAATTTAAGTTGATATTATATTTTACAAATCATTGAAAACATAAAACCCAGAAACTATGGACTTTAGCGGCTTGACTCAAAGGACGTTTTTTGAAGGAAATAAAATTTCCATTAACATTTTTAGTGCGCTTTCATTGGTTTACGTTCTGCAAGCCAATAAAGATCAATTTCATAGGAAAAATGACTTCCGCAACGGACACAAGTGAAACAGCTGGAATTACAGCTAAGTAACTATGGTCACTTTTGAAGAACACCAAATGACCTACAATATGCGACCAAAACCGCGTTGATATCATAAAACGCAGCTGCGTATCAGGAAGTTAAAAAAAAAAGTAATTTAATTTACGTGAATTTTGAATAGGAAATTTTTGAAATCAAATGGGAAGTACAGTCGAGTCGCGTTATAAGTCCGCTTAGTGTCTCTCTCATATTAACGCGAGTCTGGTTAAACTAAAAAGATACAAGCCGGACTTATAACGCGACTCGACTGTACTTAGGATTGGAATTAAGAGCTCAAACTTGACAGGAATTTTTGTTTCAGCATAAAAAACAATGTTTTGCTTGATGAGCAACGAACAAAATACTTTCGCCGGAAACGAAGCACCCTACTGAGGGTCGTACCGTTTATTGATGCTTAGTTTATAGGTTTTTTATTCTTGTGTGAGAATATTAGAATGTCTGTTTTAAGTGTATTAATTTTAATCTTTCATTCGAAGAAATATTGCCACACCGTCCATCGTACGGTAAAAATATAAATATTATTTAATTATAAAATAATTAATCTCAAAATTTTGCTAAAATTAAAAATTTTAATAAGTTTAACTTTATATATTTTTTAAAATAATAGTTTGAGAGATACAAGTCATTGAACCTTTTTTGTAGACAATTAAATTTTCTACAAAAAAGTCATTTACGTTTTTTCTCTAGACTCAACCGTTCATGAGTTAACAGCAAAAAACCATCGATTTGATACGAAATTTGACATTAAAGACTCACAGGAGAGCTAGAGTTGAACTCAGAGCTAAGCAGATACTAGCTTTTTTGAAGAGCATACAATTCTCTTTAAGAAAAACTTTGGACCCATACGATACATAAAAGTGGGGCTGAGTTTTATTAATTGAAAAGAAAAAAAACTAAATTTACGTGCTTTTAGCATGGGAAAACTTCAACGACGTTGTTCCAGTGGTTAATATTAATATTAAGAGCTCAAAATTGGACTGAATTTTTATTTTAACATATAGAACAAGATTTTCGATGGGGAGCGAAAAAAAAATGTTCGTTTCAAACGGAGCACCCTAATATATATATATATATATATATATATATATATATATACTACTGGAAAAAATTAAGGGATCAAAAAAAAATTCCAAATTTTTGGGCAAATTTCAACAAGCCGTAACTTCGAAAGAAATGGTCGTACAAGAAATCGATGAAAAAGGAAATTGTAGCTCCAAGTGTCTAGTTTTTGGATTAGAAATTTAAAAATTTTTAACCTCTGCGGTTTGTGAGTAATCGTAGAAAAACCAGCAACAAAAAAATTTTCAAAATTTTTTTAGTTATTTTTTTTGGTCTACGGGCGTGGAAAAAATTTTTTTAGCTTAACCACTATAAGGATCGGATACTTTGTTCATTTAGCTTTAATTTGGTTTTTTGAACACCTCGATACGTCCACTTCTCGCCGAGATATCGGTCTTCAAATGGAAAAGGATCCTTTTGTGTTTGATTATCGATATCTCAGCAACCAATGATCGCACAGAAAGTTAAAGGTGGGTTTCAAGAACTTGAATGAATTCTCCTTAACGACTAGCCATTGCTTTTCCAAAAAAAAAATTTTTTCTTATTGTTACATGAATTTGAAAATGCAACAAAAAAAGGGCTATTGGTGGTTTTTTGGAAAATCGAGCGCTAGATCGAAAATATTGAGGAAACCACTAATGTTAAGTGTGCCTTTTACAGTTCAATATGTCCACAAAAACCCTACAAAAAATCAAATTAATCCAGCCAGCCGTTTTTTTGTTTCACTCGATCGAATTTTTGAAAAAATTAAAGGATCACGTTTTTTGCTCTGAAAAGCTCATAATTTTTAAAAATGAGAAAAAAAAATCGTTTTTCCTAGCTTTTTCCACATTTTTGCTCCAGAAAAAGCTTAAATTTAAAACAAAAAAAAATTTCGAAAAAAAAAAAAAATTTCAAAAAATAAAATTTTTTTTGAAAAAAAAATTTTTTTTTTGTAAAAATTTTTTTTTAAACAAGTTAAGGAAATTCAAGAAACCATCGCCCAATCATTTTTAACGCGTTTCCGCAGCTGTATTCCTTGATTCTACTGATCTCCTTTTAATTAAATTCAAAAAAAAAGTTAATACCCCCAATCGAATTTCGATTTTTTTTCACACGCTTTTCGCAGATTGTTTTTTATTTTACTTGTTACGAATCCTTAGCAAATTGCTTAATTTAACAGTTTTTTTCAAGACTAATTACTTTGCACTAAAAGAAATTTTTTTTAATTTTTTTGGTCAGAATTGAAAATTTTTTACTTTTTTAATTTTCAATCATGGTTAGACGACATTTATCAGAGGTAGAAGTTGCTCGGTTAGTAACTCTTATTGACGAAGGTTACAGTCAACATGCAGTTGCTGTCCGGATGGGTGTAAATCAATCCGTCGTATCTCGAGCTTATTCCAGATACCAAGAGACGAACCAATACAATCGTCGCCCCGGACAAGGTCGCCGTCGAGTTACTAATGCCCGCGATGATCGGGCAATTGTCAGAGAAGTTCGACGACAACCTTTTGTCAATGCGAATATTGTTGCTCTAAACTTCCCCAATCGCAGACAACAGCAACAGCAACGACGGCATCAAGTGCGAAACATTTCCTCTCGAACAGTCATCAATCGTCTCCGTGAAACTGGGTTACACGCACGACACCCTAATCGTGTACCCCTGTTGACAGCAAGACATCGTCGAGCTCGTTTAGCGTATGCTAACGCTCATCGGAATTGGACCTTGAGGCAATGGTCAAATGTTTTATTCACTGACGAGTCTCGTTTCAATCTGTATGGTAACGACCGACGTCCTCTCGTTTGGCGCCGTCGTGGAGAACGTTTTCGCCAGAACTTTGTCCGTCCAGTCGTCGCCTACGGCGGTGGATCAGTCATGGTGTGGGGCGGCGTTTCACGAAATTGGAGAACACCTTTGGTAATTGTACGCGAAAATTTGACAGCTAGGCGCTACATCGACCAAATTTTAAGACCCATTGTTCTGCGCAGACGACAACATCTGAGGTCGTTCATATTCATGCAAGATAACGCACGTCCACACACAGCCAACATTACCAGACGCTTCTTTGAGCGGCATGACATCACATTGTTGGTACACCCAGCAATGAGCCCAGACCTCAACCCCATAGAGCACGTTTGGGACATAATGGGCCGTCGGTTGCGCAGAGAGTATCCAAATTTGCAGAACTTAGCTGCCTTGGAGCGCGCGCTTCAGCAAATTTGGAATACCATTCCGCAACCTCAAATTACCGTCTGCATTAACATGGCTGAACGATTAAGAGCCGTTATTGAAAACAGGGGTGGTAATACCCGGTATTAAATTGATAAAAATCCTCAGAGAATGAGTTTGGAGTCATTAAATACGGTGGAACTGACGAGCCACCGGGTCTCAATTCTCCTGAAGGACCATACACACACACACACACACACACACACACACACACACACACACACAGAGAAGCGTAAATCCGACCGCGCAACCTCCACGTGGTACGCTTTGGATAACGCTAATGCCGGCGGTAATGATTCTCTTAAACTTTTCAAGAGAAAAAAATTCAAAAAAAATTTTATTTTTCGAAATTTTTTTTTGTTTTAAATTTAAGCTTTTTCTGGAGCAAAAATGTGGAAAAAGCTAGGAAAAACGATTTTTTTTTCCCATTTTTAAAAATTATGAGCTTTTCAGAGCAAAAAACGTGATCCTTTAATTTTTTCAAAAATTCGATCGAGTGAAACAAAAAAACGGCTGGCTGGATTAATTTGATTTTTTGTAGGGTTTTTGTGGACATATTGAACTGTAAAAGGCACACTTAACATTAGTGGTTTCCTCAATATTTTCGATCTAGCGCTCGATTTTCCAAAAAACCACCAATAGCCCTTTTTTTGTTGCATTTTCAAATTCATGTAACAATAAGAAAAAATTTTTTTTTTGGAAAAGCAATGGCTAGTCGTTAAGGAGAATTCATTCAAGTTCTTGAAACCCACCTTTAACTTTCTGTGCGATCATTGGTTGCTGAGATATCGATAATCAAACACAAAAGGATCCTTTTCCATTTGAAGACCGATATCTCGGCGAGAAGTGGACGTATCGAGGTGTTTAAAAAACCAAATTAAAGCTAAATGAACAAAGTATCCGATCCTTATAGTGGTTAAGCTAAAAAAATTTTTTCCACGCCCGTAGACCAAAAAAAATAACTAAAAAAATTTTGAAAATTTTTTTGTTGCTGGTTTTTCTACGATTACTCAAAAACCGCAGAGGTTAAAAATTTTTAAATTTCTAATCCAAAAACTAGACACTTGGAGCTATAATTTCCTTTTTTATCGATTTCTTGTACGACCATTTCTTTCGAAGTTACGGCTTGTTGAAATTTGCCCAAAAATTTGGAATTTTTTTTTGATCCCTTAATTTTTTCCAGTAGTGTATATACATATTGTATAACTGAAATACGAATTAAGATGACGATTTCTTATAGATTTAATATTTAATAATACTAATATTTAATAATTAAATATGTGTTTCAATAAAATCCAAAAACATAACGAGGTTAATAATTAACTACGAGGTTAATAATAATAAAATTTTTTTTTAATTCAATTTATTCGTTTTCTCGAAGCCTGTGACAAGCCTGACAAGAAGCCTGGGCCAGGTCTGTCAACCAGGCTTGGCCCGAGATTGACATCCCAGACTTTTCCCAAAACTGGGCCAAGACTGACTTACAAGCCTGGCCCAAGGTTCTACAAAGTTGGGCCAAGCCTGAGCCCGTGGTACTTTCCTCTCTGGATAACGTGATTTTTCGAAAAAAATCAAGTCTTTTCGATGATTACCATTCAAATTTTTTGTTAAAAAATTTTTTTTTTTTCTAAATTCAAGAGTTCTCTGAGAACTCTCACAAATTTTAAGAATGGTGCTTTGAGAAAAGCTTGTTAAATAGAATTTTTTTGTTCAATTGGAAAAAAGTACACGGAAAAAAAATTCTACCGAAATTTACGATGTTTACATCGTAATCCTGGACTAGACTTTTATTAACGTTAATTTTCGAACGTCTTATTTCAAAATCAACTATGTGGGTTATATTTTTTACTATTTAACATCGTAATTTTAACAAAGACTTTTAGGATTAAAAATAACTTCACAAATTACAATTTAACATTGTAAAAAAAAATAAATGAAAAGTACTTTTTAAAAACTATATTTTTTCGTATATTTAATATTTCTATTTACTTTTTAATGGAATAAATATTATTGTGCTGCTTCTGTTATAATACAATGAAAGCTATAAAAAGTACGACAGAGAGACTTCTCTCTGAGTACGATGTAACATCGTAATTTTTAAATAGTAACTGCGTCCTCCGCGAAAGGAGCTCTCGAGTCTTAAGACTGTTTAATAAAATCGTTTATATGAATCTTAAAAACACCTTAAAGTTTAGGCCCTTCGGTGGCCGAGTGGTCCAAGGCGTCGGTCAATTCGCACTCGAAAGGACTCGGGTTTGAATCCAACTGCCGGTCGATTATTATGGTTCCATGCGTTTTGAGCACCTGACAAAATATCCCCGACAAAATATCTCCGGACAAAATATCCCCATGACAAAATATCCCTCGACATAATATATTCCAGACAAAATATCGTCAAGACTAATCATTTCCTGACATAATATCTCTAATATAAATATACTGAAAGAATAAATTTTTGAAATGAAATACTGATTAATGAAATTATTGAATAACACAAAACTTTGTTAAGCACTATTAACTTCAATTATCAAAAAAATTCAAATAATTACTGATACACCATTTCAAATGATATTATGAATTTGTTTACTATCTAATTAATGACAATATATCTATATAATAATAACAATTTGCCATTTTTAACATTATATGTTACATTATATCAAAATAAATAATCACATTAATTTTATATTATTAAACTACCTATTTAAGTTTCATATTTTTTGATTCTAAACATCACACGTATTATTGCATCAAATTCTTGAACAATGCCACTAGGTGGCATTTCACAAAAATTTTATCGCCAAAATTTAAATAACTATACAATTAATAAATACTTATAAATATATATTGAGGAAGTAATTCACTAAATTTGGATACAATTCAATCCAGGCGTTAAATGTGTGTCACTTGTAACATGAAATCTGAAATTTTTAGGGTTAAAATAGTAATCATCAGTACATTTTTTTTTTTTTTATCCTTCCGGGTGTTATGTCGGATTTGCAACAAAAGCAGGCTTTAAGCCCTGACTATAATATGCCAACGGTGTTAAAGATGACAAATTATGAGCGAGAGACTCTACCCACTTTAAAATCGGATTTATTGTAATATTAAAATATTCGGTCCTAGTCTTGCGACTAATAGACCGGGGATCGATGAAATCTTTAAATGAAAGTTAATGTGTAAGAATTTAATTTATATAATAGTAGTATATTGAAAGAAAAATTACAAACAAGATAAATTTCTGACTTACTCGGTTTACAGATTTATTTTACGTCTAAACAGATAAAGTAGTGGTACGGCCCTTCTCCCTTTTCTGTGAGTTTCTCCTTTGATGACCTGTTTAAATTTACACGCACACACAACTCAGACTTTTGTTTTACTAATTTGCTTATCAACTTAACTTTTTGTAACCTTTAAATTTTCAAACGCAGAGTGGCAACCCGCCTACCCTGATTTATTACTATTTATTTTAATTATGATTTTCTTTAAAATGTCAGGTGGCTACCAGCCGACTCTGATTTACTTATTATATGATTTGATTATTTTTAAATTATCAGGTGGCTACCAGCCGACTCTGATTTTCTTCTATTTATTATGCAACCGTCCACTTTGGACAAAAATTAACGACTGACTCTTTTAGTTAACATTTCGGAGTCTCACAGAAAATGAAAAGGCGTTTCTTAACTATTTGTTTGGAGGAAAATCAGGTCTAATAGAAAACCATCTTGGCCTCGACTTTCTTCCCATTCGTTTTAAGGCCCAATGTTTCGGGGGTCGCACCATCCCCTCCGCATTAGTCTTAGGCGTGTTCTTTTGCCCTTCCTTTAAATTAGCTTTTACTTAATTTACTATTTGTTTAACTATTTATTTAATTATCTATTTATTTATTTATTTACTTATTCACTTATTTATTTACCTAATTATTTCATTAATTATTCATTCATTTGTATATTTATTCAATCATTTCTTTCCTTATTTATTTATTTAGTTATTTATTTATGTATTGATTTACTTATTTATTTAGTTATTTATTTATCTATTTATTGATTTATTTATTTATCTATTTATTTATTTAATTATTTTATTAAGTATTTTTCTTTTATTAAGTATTTATTCATTTGCTTATTTAATCAACTCCTTATTCATTTATTTATTTATTTAATTATTTATTTGATTTTTTAAGTATTGTTTGTCTCTTATTTTATTTTTTTTTTTTTGATTCTTTTTAGTTTTAAATTAAAGCTGTGTTTAAATAAAATGTTAAGATAAAATGTTAAAATAAAATATTTCCGTTACTTCCCAAAAGTGATCTGGAAAGTTTCACTTTTGGGTCGGAGCACTCCCAAGCAGCGGAAACATAAATTTTCCATTTTATTACCACTTTTATGAGTTTTCGTAGAAAAACTCTTAAAAGTGATGTTCGGCCTTATCGCGGGAGTCATGCAGCTGTCCCCTTTAGAGGACCCCTGCACAGCCCCCACAATCGGTTTTCTCATAACGAAATACTAAAAATAAATTTTCTTTAAATTATTTTTGTTTCTTCTTGAAATATTTTAAACTAACCTTTTTTAATAAATTGTCTAACTTTAAATTTTATCTTTTGTAAAATGAGGATGGTCCGACATAACACGGGATATTTCATTTTATAGTTATTATGTCAGGAAATGATTAGTCTTGACGATATTTTGTCTTGAATATATTATGTCGAGGGATATTTTGTCATGGGGATATTTTGTCCGGAGATATTTTGTCGGGGATATTTTGTCAGGTGCTCAAAACGCCTGATACCGATTATTATTTTATTCTTTTATTTAAAATGTCTCTTCAAATTTTACGATGTTCACATCGTAAATTATATTAAAGAACTTAAGACTTGATATTATTTGTCTGAAGTATTATTTCTTTAATGAAATTTCCAACGCTACATCGTAAAAATTACGATGTTAAAAGACTAGTTCACCACTACTATAATTAATAGGACAAATTACGATGTTAGCATTGTAAATTTAACTAGAATTTTTTTTCCGTATACACGCAGAGAATTTTATAGTATTTTTTACATAAAAAATTTATAGAAAAATTACTATATCATAGTACCATGAGGACAGTATGAAATTATTAAACAAATTACCTGTTACGTCGGATTTGTAACGAAAATAAATATATTTGGTCCTAGTCTTTCGACCAATAGACCGGATGCAAGAAACCTTAGTGACGGAATGTGTAAATTAAAACATGAATTTAAATTATAAATAAATAAATATATTGTCACAAATAGATTTCGATTAAAAACAGTTAAAATGAAAAGATTGAAGTCAAGGTTATATGATACAGAATTATTCGGAATTTAATTTGTTAACAAATACTAAGTAAATTTTAGATACGAATGACAATTATTTCTTTTACGCTGTATACTACAAAAATCTCATTATTTTGAACGTGCCATCAACTAGGTGGCTTATGTGAGTAATACTCCAGCCTACACTAGTTGAAATGACTGGTAGAGAATGTTTCTTAATGATACAGTACAAAAATATTAATATATGAGACATTAAATTTCGTGGACTTACTACATATTAAATGGCGATAATTTTACATTGATATTTTATTGAAATATGCGATGATCGAAGGTCTTCATCCTTTGGTGAATAATTATTGGCCTATTCCTTACTTCATATTTAAACTCGACTATGTGAATATCTTTCATTGTATCAGGTTTTTTAAAACAAGGTGGCTAGCAGCCTACTCTTTACACTATGAAAATGAGATCACTTGGATATAGGAAGAATAACGGGTATTAAGTTAAAAGTTCGGGACTCACGACACAACTGACTATTTTTAGGTCAGTTCGTTAGACTTTCGGAAAAATGGGTGGTTTCTCAAACTTCTGTATTTGGGGGAAATTCTCTTTCCACGTTCTTTCACCTCTACCCGAAAGTTTTCCACTTTCTTTCGGGGAACCATTGTTTCGGGGCCGCACTATCCCTTCCACATTGATTTCCTGTTTCCCTCTCTTTCGGTTCTTCACAACTCACTGCTCTTTTTTGATAATAATAAATGTAATAATAGTAATAATAATAAAAGTAATTGATATTACTATTTTCTTAATAAATAATTCGATTTATTTTTCCTTAAATTATTGTTAAATGAAATTTTCTATTTCTATTTTGTTTAAGTTTTATTCTAATATTTTAATATTTTATTTTATTTTATTTGAATGTTAATAATTTCTTTTAAATTTTAAATATTTAATTTAAATTCTAATATTTTAATGTTTTATTTTATTTAATTTAAATTATCATATTTTAATATTTTATTATTTTTAATTTGAATGTTACTATTTTATTTTATTGTATTTTCGCTTTAGTATTTTACTCTTAACAATATATAAAATTGTTAAATTTTATTATCTAACTAAAATCTTTTAGTTTTCATTTATTTAAACATTCATTTGTCTAGACACCATAATTTACTTTTAAGTATTTTTCAATTTAGAAAATACATCAGAAATGCATTACAATGGTACTATTTACTTTAAGTCTTATTTTAGAGTGCAGTTGTGATAAGAAAGTGCGTCAACTGCCACTCTGACCATGGTGAGGGTTAAAATTCCTTTTCACTTAATATAATATTCGAATATGAATTATGTGTCGAGACAAATTTTAAAAACTACAATAAAAGTAAAATAAAATGATAATAATATTAAAACTAAAAATTTACTCGGACGTAACATACCGATAACGTAGAAATTTTTTAAATACATCGAACAGAATTTACAAGGTGGGAATCTTGTGAGGATATTTGTCTGGGTTGATCAGTAATAAATTTTAAGTTACAATTAAACATTTCTATATTGAGACCCAAAAATAGTTTTACAATTTAAAGTTTTACAAATACTAGGAATATGATAACTTGAGATTACTCTATGAAAATATTAGGTGGCTACTTGCCGATGCTAATTACGACGAGTTCGAGATTACTGTTATGTGGCTACCAGCCAACACTGTGTACGGAGATATTAGGTGGCTACCAGCCGACACTATATCGTATTTTCCGAATTGTACTATATAAATCATACGATTGATTTTAATAATTCTAAGACTCGTTAAATTAATTTGTTTCGTAATAAAGAAATTTATTTAAGAATAAAAGAAATTTTTACCTGGAGTTGCAGCAACTGAATAAATTTCTTATTAATGACACTGATTCGAATTTTATTATATGATATATAATTTTATTTTATTGTTAACTCTGCTTTCTGAACAGTTACTAATTGAATGGAAATTAATAAAAAGTACTCGTGAAATATTGAACAAATTTAAAAGTGAAGACACTTGTAAAATAACTCTATAACGTAGTTGTGAAGACACTTATAAAATTGACTGAATGAACTAACGTGTGAGGACACGTGTATAAAACAAAAACTAGTGCTGAGCTAGTGTGTAAGCTAAGTGAGTGGACACTTAGGTTTTTCTGTTCTTACTGAGCCGGAACTAAATTGGACTGAGCCGAACTGAGTTGATTTTCAGCTCAACGACACTTTTTATATTTTCTTATCTGGTCTATTAGATGTATTGTTTTGGGGGAAGACTGTCTCCAATCGGAAGCACAGATCCTATCGGTCCTTTCCCTTTCCCTAGAATTTTCCGCTAGGGAAGTGGTAAAGGGCCCACCCCGATGTGGGCCTATGCGCGTACGCATTCACACATACACCCACATGTACAGTAAAATATTTCAAGTTTAATATTTTAAATTTATTTATAATAATAATAAAATTTCATTAATAATAGTTCGAATTATAATTAAATTTATTTATTATAATAATTTCCCATTAATAAAACTTTCACTAATAATATTTTGAATTTATTTATTATAATATTTTTTATAAAAAAAAAAAAATTCCATTAATAATGGTTTAAATTTATTTATTATAATGTTTTCCATTAATAAAAATCTTATTAATAATAGTTTAATGTTTTTCATTGATAAAAACTTTATTAATAATAGTTTAACTTTATTTATTATAATGTTTTTCATAATAAAAATCTTATTAATAATAGTTTACATTTGTTCATTATAATATTTTTCATTAATAAAAATTTTATTAATAATAGTTTAAATTTGTGCATTATTCAAATTTTACTTATTGTAATAGTTTAAATTTATTTATTGTAATATATTTTTTTTTTTTTTTTTTTTATTAAAATCTTCTATTAATTATTTATCTTAATGATAATTTAAATTTGTTCATTGTAACTATAATAGTAATTCAAAGTTTATTTATTATAGTTAATAATAATATTTATCTAGTTTAAATTCATTTATTATTATAAGTTTTATTTATTCAGATTTTTAATAATTTTTTACTTATTCGAAATTATTTATTGAATTTTTATTTCCTTAATGACTCTTTCGTCATAAAAATCTATTTTTGTCTATTTGCTTATTGATACCGAGATGTCTCAACAAAAGTGCACTCCAATTGAAAGTAAGGGATTAAGATTGTGTATAGATTATTTATTTATTTACAACTAAAATTTATTTACGGCTTAATTATTCCACGTACACTTTTGTTGATAATTATTTCGGTTTTTCTATGGGAAGTGTTTACAGATGGCCTCTGGGCCTTTACAATTGCCCGAGGGGTCATTAAGATTACGTTTAGGTGTTTGCTCTAGCATTTCAAAAAAAATGTCAAAGCAAACAAGTCTTAATCTGTTAAAAGCATTTTACAACTACGTCAGGCCTTATCACTAAATATTATTGAGGAATAAAAAAATAAAAGAAATAATAATAGAAAAAAAAATAAAATAAAATCTGGCCGTCAGCTCGATTTTCTTTACTTAAACAAAATTAGCAATAAAATATAACGTTCAGCATTTAGCTGGACATAACGACCCCGCTGTGAGACGGAAGCACGAGCTGATTCAAAAAGAATCAAGCAAACGAGTGCGACGACAAAATTTTAATTTTTACGGTTACATATCTTAGATCAGTTGGAGGTACTTAAGATCAATTCTTTTTCAAACGAAGACTCTGGCAGCAGGTGTGACTTTGTTGGTTGAGGATACGATTGGTGTGGCAACTCTGGGTAGCAGTGGGTATATCTCTGGAGCTGTTGGGGAGGGTGCTTCTCCCTTTTCGGTGTCGTTAATTGGATCCGTTCGGTTGATTTGTTCCTTGTTTCGTCTTTGCTTGCCCAAGTAGAACAATAAATGGGTCAGTGAGTCCCAAACGGCTCCTATCATACACAATGACCAACCGTAGACTGTGTGTAGAGCGTACCCATGAACGATGGTATCCGCAACTAGTTTAATGGCTCTGAAGCACATGACGATTCCAATGATTCCGGCACAATAAGTACCAAATCCGACGAACTTTCCCCAAGTCTTGGCCCATGCACTTTCTGCTAAGTGCTCCAAGACTTCTTCGTTGAGTGTGTTGATTATTGATGGGATTCCTCTGGAATGATTGGTAAACTGCTGGGCAATGGTTTCTATCACTACGTTTTGTTCCATGGTGAACATTATTCTGCCCCTCATCGCATCAAGATCCTCCTCGGAGTATATCCCTCCGGTAGCTAGGTTGGCTGGATTCTGATAGTCCCAAGTCATCCTGGTGCTGGGCTTCAGTATTTTGGGAGGAAGAGTCTCAACTGGTTTTGGCATAAACTTGTACCATGTAACACCAACCTTGAAAAATAGTAATAGTGGAGAATTATACGGAATTTCCGTGGCGTAATTAGTGATGATGTGCGTTCTTGGGGTCAGAAATAGAGTCTGGTTTCCTCGCTGGATCGGCATTCGGTTATAACATCCTTCTTTATGCTGAATTTTGACTTCGACTGGTACACATTGGACTATATGCACTACTTCCCCGGCTACCACCGCCATGTATCCGGGTCCTTCCATGTATCTGAATGCGAACCCATCTGGTTGTGTTGAAGCGATGGAGGAGTGTTCTTTAATACCTCCTTTTCTAATTTACATCGTTTTCTTAACACATCTAAATAGAGTGACTGGACCTGAGACCTCAAGTATCTCTCTACATAGATAAATTTCGCATTTACATATAAGAACATATCTAAATTATCGGGATTTTACCCGACTACATTATTTTTTTCTAAGGCTTGCAAATCTTTACTTTCTACGATATATAATTTGGGATGCTCAGTTTTAATGAGTGATATCACGCATGAAGTCTCAGTACCAGTTGTACTCAACGAGAAACTGGTATCTCTTACATTCAGTGAGAATTCTGTTTCTTTTTTTGCTTTTAATTTAGTGGCTGCGCCATTATACAAAATAGTGTAAGTATCCGGAATACAATACTTCTGAGGCAACGTATGCCAGAAAGTATAACCGTCTTCAGAGTCAATGCAAGACCCTTTTCGCAATTTGCAATTGTATCCCGAAGGTAGATAAATCGTATCATCTCTGACCTTTACGCGGGTTAATCGTGACTTTATTGTGATTTTAGCTGTTCCTATTACGAATACGTTGTCCCAAGTGCCAAAAGGGTCACTGTAATGGGCATTAGTGCAATCCGCGTCTTTATTTACACTTCCCGCGAGTGTAATGCTTCTAATCGTAGTGACATTTTGATTGATCCCGTCAATAAAAGTATTACCGATACGTAATGTACCATGGTCATGCGCGACCTGGCACATTTCGTGACTTATCGGAAGAATGTACTCGTCAATTCCTTGGTTTACTATCGAATTGTATGATTGTCAACCACAGTGTTGAATTATCCGATGTATTTCAATTTTGCACTGTATGATTGGGATATGTTCATACTCATTTAATTGTAATAACGCGATATCCGGTAACGTAATATCAATGTGTTCTTCCTCCAGATCACATTCGTCGATGTCCACTAAAGAAATAGTGGTTAATTTTAGGATCTGGCTACCACAATCATATCCTATGATTGCGTTGACTACTCCCCAATGGGATAAAAGTAACAAGATGATACAGGAAGCAGCCTTCATTCTGAAATTGAAAAAGTTTTATTTAAGGTCTAAAGTCGGGATCCGGGTCCACGACGTTAGGCCCTTTTAGTTTAGTAGGTTTTCAGATTGGGATAGAAGTTTTCTTGAGTCTATTGGGGTGTACAACTTTAAATCGATTCCCTATTTTGAGTTTAAAATTCCCGTTGGAAAAGATCTCCAAGACCTCATAAGGCCCATCATAATGGTCTCCGAACTTATGAGGTTTCGGCCCCTTTTGAAGGAACACGTTATCCCCAACATCTACTTCTAGGGGTTTTATTTTCTTATCGTAAATTTCTTTAGATTTCAGCTTAGCGTTTATTAAATTTTCGCGTGCTAGCTGACGGATCTGATTCAGACGGCTTACCAGTTTTATTATGTAATCATTATACGTAGGTAGACGATCTAACTCGTGCAAGGGCTCACTGGAGGGTACTCGAGCGGTTTTACCGAACACCAGCTCGAATGGAGTATAACGGGTCCCTTCATGGACACAGGTGTTATACGAGAACATTGCTAGTTCCAACCAGTTATCCTATTCGGTCTTTTTGCTAATGAATTGTTTCAGGTATTCTCCCAAAACGTGGTGAGAACGTTTTAAAGAGCCGTTGGACTGGGGTCGAAAGGCTGTAGTTTGAATTTTCTTTATTTTAATTCGTTTACAAATACTCTGCATGGAGCTGCTGATGAAATTTCGCCCTTGATCGGTTAATAATACCTTGGGGGCACTAAATGTACTAACGTACCGTTTGATGAATGCATCTGCGACTGTGGTTGCCAGCATATCTGGTAGAGAAATCGCGACACAGAACTTTGAGAGTTGGTCCTGTATCGTGAGGATGTATTCACTTTCTTCCTCAGTATGGGGTAAGGGACCTACAATGTCCATGGCTATTTTATCGAAAACTGTGCCTGGAGTATCAGTAATTAACATAGGTTGTCGGGTTCCGACCCGGACTAGCTTCCGCAATTGACACTCTAGGCATTGTTGAATACGGACCTGAATATCGCTTTTCAAGTTCTCCCAAAAGCACTGCGTACGTATCAGATTATACGTCTTCGAAACTCCTTTATGTCCACCAATGGGGGACTTATGGGCCTCGAAGAAAACGCGATCACGTTCCTCAGGGGGAACATAACGAATCGTACCCAGACATAGTATTACTTTGATAGGACCATCACCAAAAATATCATGGATCAAGGAGAGGACGTCCTTCCAAGGAACGTTCTCGATGAAGTCCGAATATGCTATGGAAAATGCTTTGATGCCTTTGTCTCTCAGTATTCCTTTTAACTTAACTAGACATTTGGCTATATTACTTTTAATAATCAAACCAAAATGATTCCTGTTGCCACGCTTGGTCCAGTGCACCTGACCAGTAGCCATGAACCCAACCTTAGGCAACTTATTCAACTTTTTCAGGGCTCGAGATCCTGTATCGCAGGGATATCCAGCCTCCGTTAGAAAATAGACCAAATCGTCACTTCTATATTCGAATAATTCTTTAACTTGTACTATATTCCTATGGTCATTGGCCTTACCATTATCATCGGACTCTTCGGCGGATTCAGACTCGTCGGAGTCGTTGGAATCAGAGTCAGACGATGATTCAGGCCCAATCGAGGTATCGGATCCTCGAGACCCAAGTCTTCCTCGTTTGGTGGTTTTCGAATTTTTGGCGGCCTGCCACGCTTTCTGATTACGGGTGGTGAACTCTGAGGAGAGAACGGAACCTCGTTATTTGAATTTACTGGAGGTGAACTCTGAGGAGAGAACGGAACCTCATTATTTGAATTTACTGGAGGTGAACTCTGAGGAGAGAACGGAATCTCGTTACTTGAATTTACTGGAGGTGAACTCTGAGGAGAGAACGGAACCTCGTTATTTGAATTTACTGGAGGTGAACTCTGAGGAGAGTACGGAAGATGTAAAACCTATCAGCATTTTTCCTTACCAAATTCTCGACATGAACCGACTCGTCTTTACTCAGATAAGTCAGCCTCAATAATGGCTTGACTTTCTCGAATCTTTCGTGATCCGAGTAATCTGTTGCGATACTAAAGATGGGTTTTATAATGCCAACCCTGGCGTGAAGATCATTTGATGAATAATTCTGCGTTTTAACTGTTTCCACTTCGCGAATTGATATAGTGGGGATTTTCAAAGCCACTTCTTCTTCAGTAGTGTTGTGAATTTGGAGGTAGGTGCGGTGTTCATTACTAACCGAAACTAGGCAGTTACCAGCGAATACCCCCTTACGTATCTTTAAGTTAGGTATGAAACCTTCCCGGATCTGGGGATTTTGAACCTTCATGAAGAAGGTGGATTCACTTCGAGGTGGGATGTACATCACCCCATCTTCAACCCTATTCGCCTGACGAAACGGGAATTTTTCGTAATTCATTTTCAAGAAATTATTCCTATAGTCGATTTTCGCACCTGTGCGAATTTAGCGTCTCACCTAGGGAATTGCGAAATCAAAATGACCTTAATCGATAGGTCTACGTTAGGTCTGTATAGGTCCACCAAAATTTTTGTTAGGTCCCCTATAGTTTTTTACAAATAATTTTTGAAATTTTGCAAAAAAAAAAATGTCATTTTAGCGCCTCATTCAGAACGAATCCAATAAATTTGATCATTTTTGCATTCCTTATCGTTAGGTCCGTATTGGTCTCTAGTTTTTGCATTGATATTATTCATTATATTCGTTTTATTAACAATTATAAATAATTTATAATCCGCGCATGCGCTCAGCACTATTCAGAGCTTGGCGCGAAATTCATAATTTACCTGTTTTGTTTCCTTTGTATTAAAAAAACAATAAATAAATAATTGTATAAACTATTCTGATAAAGCTCAATTAATTATAATCTATTGTCACGATATTTTAATATCGCGGCAGTCTCGCATCAGGTCGGTGGGCAACAGAGGGCAGCACACGCTGCTCACACGTCTCATCCAATATTTTGTTATTATAATTATTTCGTTTATATATAAGCTTTTGTTTTAATTATTGTGTTAATAATACTTTATTGTTTTCTTAGGTATAAATTGTATTTGAATCAGGAGATTTCACTGATTAATTTGAGCATATGTTTGAATTTTGTAACGCTGGGAGAAATAATTGCGCATTTGATTCGTGTGCTTGTGATTATTATTAATGCTTGACGCCTGCACGTCAACGCAACAGTTGGCATTAGTAAATTTATTTATTATAAATAAATCTACTAGTCTGGTGACTAAATCATTGATTGATTTATTTGTAAATCATATTAATAAGTAATTATGAAAGGGACAATTGGTCATTTAGCGTCGGGAACTGGATAAATTACACGGCCAAAGTTATGTATTATGTTGGTGATACTGTAAAGAAATAACATGCGACAAATACATATCTCCACTGGTTGAAGTGAGATCTATGACAAAATGGCGCCGGCCGAAGTGCCGGCATGAAATTCACGTGCTGCCGTGGTCAGACGTGGGTTAGTCTCTGTAAGAGTAGCGTGTGTGCTTCTGTTGCATTTGTATAATTATAAATTTGACGCCATTTGGTATTTTGAGTAGATAATATAAATCCATTGGCATTATTCGAGTATTTGACAAAAAGCATAAAGGAAAATACATTTACCGTATTAACGTGCAACCAAGGGAGTTGATTAATTACGTAAACTGTAAGTACTTTTGGCTAATACATTGGCGTGTAATTTTGTTCCCGCGTTGGTGGCCATTTGTCTATCGTATAAGAGTAAAAGAGATGTTCGATTCTGAGTATTAATAATTTTCATAGGTATATGATGAAGTGTGTAATTATTGAGCTCAGAATACCAATGCAATAATTACAGTTGTTATTATTATTATTATTTATTGGTTAAATAATATGTTCAATATTGAATTATTTAATGGTGGTTTCTAATACTTGAGTATTATTAATAGTATTAGTATTAGTTTGTTATACACGGGAACGGTGCGGTGGATATAATTGCTGACCGATTCCACGACTGCTATTTCTTTGCTCGCACTGAGTGTCGAGTGCGACGGAGTTATGATTATTATTATTTTCGATTACTGAATTATTATTTTGTGACTAATTTCTTCCAAGTAATATATTATTATTGCGCGATTATTATTTACAAGCAATATATTATTATTAATTTGCTATTATTAGTTACAAATAATATAATATTATTTTGAGATTATTATTTACAAATAATATATTGTTCTTGTGCGAGTATTATTTACAATCAATATATTATTATTATTGTGCGTTTATTCTTTACCGACAAGATATTATTATTTTGCGATTGTTATCTTACAATTTGAGATTACTATTTACAAATAATATATTGTTCTTGTGCGAGTATTATTTTTAAGTAATATATTATTATTATTCTGCGTTTATTATTTACCAATACCAAATTATTATTTTGCGATTAGTATTTATAAACATTATATTATTATTGTGCGATTAGTATTATTATAAACAAGATTTAATGAGTATTACATTATTTATATCAATTTAAATATAGTTAAAGGCAAATGGTCAGCAACTCGGTATTATTTTAAATTGATTATTTTAATTACTGCTATCTTTTTCTTGCTTTCCTATTCCTAACCCTGAAATTGCTATCCTGTATTTCATTTATTTTTATTTTTATTTTCCTCCGTGGTATTTTATTTTATTGGAATTTTGAATTTGTTCGTGGGGCACACGAACTGGCGCTCAACTAGGATTTCTAACCCAGCCTGAGCAGAGCTGTGGGTCCAGGGAGATTCGAGATATCTCCAGGTGGGACTTTTGTTTTGTTATTATTTTATTTTCAGTTTTTCCACCAACGGAGGGCCATAACGCCTATTTGACACTAACCACACTCCGCCGTTGGACGTGTGAAATAGTAGGGAACGTTATACTATAATTACTCCCAATGAGAATGTTACTTGTTGCTCACATGTATATGAGTAAACGCACATCAGACCATTATTAAGTTGACGCGGAAATTTAATATTTTTCAATAATCGATATACCAAAAAATTGCTCTTCAAATGCTCTTTTAGAATCCACAATGGCTCCAATCATAAATTTAATATTTAATTAATTATCAACAATGAAAGATACAAAACTAATTTTTGTGAATAGCTCAATAAATACATTTTATTCTTAATATTTATCGCTGCCTTTAAACTGTTCTTCTTTTTTTTCTATTGCGACCAACGATTTATTTAGCAAAATATTTAGATTTAATGCTGTCACGTAACGATTCAAATTATTTAATTTTAATTAGTTGTAAGTTTAAATATTTTAATTTGTAAGTTTGAATTTGAGTCGTTGCGCGGGCATTCCGCCATTCCGCCGTCTGAGACAGCAGTCCGTTCGCCATACTAGCGCATGCGCGCAACGTGTGAGTGAGCACGTGTATGGAATTAATTTATTTTTATCATTTAAAAATATAAACAATTGATTTTTGTTAGTTTAAGTTTTTGTTTAGGATTTTGAAACATTTGGGATGCATAATCCAGTGCCACATTATGCCCCAACTATTGTTTATATTATCTTTTTTTGTCAAACTTGTCATCCGATAATTTGATGTCATTGATGTATTGGTAAAAAGTATTGACCACCGGGTAGGGGGAAAATCAATACTTTGTTGAGACGAATTTGATGATATGAACTAATTATTATTTAATTCATGGGATAAGATAAAAATACGAACATATTATAAATAAATAGTACATGCATTAGAATAATTACTCATGTATCATTCAGGGGTGGAAAAATTATCTTTATATTTTATATTTTAATTTAAAAACTAGCCCAGGGCTAGAGAAAAATAATCATAATAGTAATTAGGGCGATTATTGCGCCACGTGAGCGACCAACAGGAGGAGAATAGGATAATTAAATCAGAAAGATACGGTCTATTGTCGCGTGCGGACACTGTCATAAAAGTGAAAAACGATTATTGTTAATTAATAATTTTATTATAAAGTTTCCGTTGATATTATTCACCGGGTGAATTAAAGTGTATACTTTATTTTTTTGTATATTATTTGGCTGATAATTGGAGATTTACGAGTAAGTACTTTGTATTTCTTTCGTCGGATAATATTTTTCACGTGATAACCTCCCCCGGTAGTTGTTGGTCGCCGCGGAGAGTATAATTAATGAATATATTAATATCACTGAATGATATATGGGATAATTATAAATAATTATTGTTAACTATTACTTTTTGTCGTATTGTGTAAAGTATCCAGATACTTCTATATAAATATATACATATACATATATAAAACATATACGACGTAGCAGGACGTCGCCAGTATACATATATATATATATGCCTATAGTAGATATATCTATAGAGCACATGCAGTACTTGAGTAAATTCCTCAAGTACTGACATCATCTTTCGGGTGAAAAATTCCTGAATTATATTAACCAAATAATATTATTATTTAAAATAATTTTGAGATATTATTATTTATATTAATTATTATTTAAAATAATTAAGTAACTTTATTTTTTTCATGTTGATTTATTTGCCCCAGCAGTCAAAATTATTGTAGCAATTTTTACTTTAAAATTATAAATTATTTGACAGAGAAAAATTATTACTTGTGAGTATGAGTGAGCATTAAAAATTCCGTATCTTTCTCTCTCTCACAGGTGAGAGAGATATATTACATGATTAAAAAAAAAAAATAATAATATTATCTTTATTCTTATTAACAAAATTGAATTATATTATTATTTTCTTAAATTGATTATAAGTATTAAGTTTAAATAAGTTGTATTAATTTTGTGTGATAAGAAATCACCCCAGTGGTGAAAAATTTATTACTTATATATATTGTGAAATATTATTATATTTTTATTGTTTAAAAATATAAGCGATCGGAAACCAACAGCTGTCGGGGAAATCTTAATATTTATTTCTCTAGATCTTTTTCCTACTATTTTTCATTTATTTTTCCTACTCTTATTTATTATTTATATGTAATTATTTGTTGTTTATTTACAATTTTTCTATTATCTGTTTAATTTATTGTTTCACTCGTGTGTTTTATCCGCCTTGTTACGGATCGCTTGCTCGGATTTTTCCTCGTAAATTCCCCCTGAATAAATTTTGTCCGTTTTAAATAAATGGTCTGGCGCCTGCGTGCACTAACCCAGCCTGAGGAGCTGGTTCAGGCAAACTAATTATTTATTATTATTATTTTATTTGATCTCAGTATTTTATATCATTTATTATTATTTATTATTATTTACTTATCACGCGTGGGCGACCGCATACGCTATATTGGACGGTTCCGCGTCTCCGTCGCGAAATTTCAACACGGTATACGTTATAATGCTAATAAATTGAAATTATAATTACAATGCATAATTTAATTAAACTGTGACGTCACAGGTTGGTAGTCGGCGAACCGACAGGGGGTGGGGGTGGTCGTGTACATGAGTACGAATATGTCGCTGGGAATTTCGACATGTGTGTGGAGCTTAAACAAGTAGTCTTGTAAACTACAAATATAAATAAATAAACATATGTATGTGTTAATGCATATAAATTTTTATGTATTATTAAATAAAATTAATATCAATTAATAATTCATAATTATTGATATAAATTACAATGATACTGATAAGGGTACATTCGTATCTTAAAATGGATATTTGGAATATTGCTATTAAAAGAGGTTAGTTTTTATTTCTAATAATTATTTTCTAATATTGAACGTATTAAGATTATTTGCGGTTATTACAAAAAAAAAAATATCTGTAAACGTAAGGGCATTCTCAGACAGTGCCCCAACTTTTTCAAAATATTCAATGACCTTAAACTCTTAACAGTATTCAAATTTTATGAATTAGTTTAACAAGATTGGAGAATTAATTTAAAATGGACAACGCAGTAACAATTTTGCCGAGACATAGATTTCAAAAAAAATTATTTACAGTTGATATCAATTAGGAGTTATATAAGCGAAATTTGATAAATAATCTTTAGCCTAAAAAATTTGACATTCCAAATTATAATGTTGACATGAAGATTTCACTGACATTTATTTAACAAATTTCGTTTAACTTCTAATTGATATCAACTATGAATAATTTTTTTTGAAATCTATGTCTCGGCGTAATCGTTTCTGCGTTAATAACTGACAACGTGACGAGTAAATGAATTTACTTGGAGGATTATGGAACAATGACAACATTATCGTAATATCATGATGCCAATAATGCCTCAGTCGATTGATTTAATCACATTACAGGTTTGCATTGATTATTATTATTTTCACAAGGCTTATCAACTATGATCATTATTAAAAATTACTTTACAGAACTGATGTCATTCCAGAGGGAATACTAAAGGACTTAATCTAATGACTGGCCAATTAAAAGATCAAAAAGAATAAAATTTTACGTTAAAATAAGTTTTCGCTACCATTCAGGTAATATTTCACTTAATGTAGTTAATGTTCAATTTTTTTTTTTCCCAAGATTGAGAATAATTGTTTTTTTTTTTTTTTAGATGCAATAATATTTTTCGCTAATAATGAAGTTTAGTTAAAGTATGGACGAATATAATGTTTCGTTTCGGTCAATGTATGATCTATAAATTGAAATTTTCTGTTTTCACGAGTAAGAAGACACTTTTTATTCAAGAAAAAAAAAAAAGTTAAAAGCTACAATTTCAAAGAAGGTTTGAAAATTGGTGCTCTAAATAAATTACAAAATATATTGTGAGCAAGAACATTATCATTATAAAAATCTAAACTCAAATATGAAAGCATAGTCTTTACTTTTTTTCAGTTTTGCTTGAATAAAAAACAAAAGTATCGATATATGGAAATAGCTAATGTATTAAGTTAATAAACTAAAAAAAAACTCTAATGCATGATTGATCTTAAAAAACTAATAGTCATGAGTTTTTATATCTATTTGCCTGTTAAAAAAATAGATCTTGTGTTAGTAATAACGTTTTGCATGATAACTAATTAACAGGGATTAGACTTTGAGGGTTCAAATAGGATAGGGTAAAGCTATTCGATAAAAATTCTACTTAAATCTACAAAATTTAGTTATCAAAAAATAAACAATTTTTTATATTTATACATAAATAATTCACAGTTTGTCTACAAAATTTTTAAAAGTCAAACGTTTTATTTAATAATTTATTTTTTTTTTAAATTCATAAAAAAGATTACGTGCGAAGCTTGTGCTGCGTTTTTTATTCTGATGATATTCCCTGAAATTATAAATTATAAATTTATTGAATCTAAAAGTTCTAGCTAGAAAATAAATTAATAATCAATATTAATAAAATAAATTAATAATCAATGTTTAATGAATAAACATTGATTATTAATTATATGTTTCAATTATTAATTAAAAACAGAAGTTATTTCTATTAAAGTCTACTAACTTCTGTCTAAATTTTTGCAATAGATAAATTTTCTAACTTGATATCTGACGGTTTTAACATAATCAAATACAAATAAATAAAAAAAAGTTAATCAAAGTTTTAATATTTAATCATTTACAATAAAAAAACATGTAAATAAACAAAAAATAATATTTTACCTCTATAATTTTTTAAAAAAAAAAAACCACATGGCGAAAAAAAAATTTACACTTTTGATCTAAATTTTTTGTACACTTTTCAATTAACATTTAACTATAAAAATTTAATCACCAATGTATGATACTACAAATAATGTAATATAAAAATGTCATTATAATAAATAAATAAATAAAATGAATAATCATAATTTTTTTTTTAGTTCAATAGTTAATTATTAAAATATTTAATTATTAATTGCAGATAGTAAGTGGAGTTTGAACGTTACAAGAAAATACATTATTTATTTCAACACCCAATTGTTCAAGAGGATTTAAGTTAATTTCTTCAACCACGTGATCTTGTGATTAAAATTGTTGGAAAGCTGTGTTACGTCCAAATTCGGTACGTAATTATTTTAAATTTTTGTGAGTATTTGGTCCAAGCCGAAGCCTATAGACCGGGAACTCCAGAGGTTTTTGTTTAAATAATATTGTTGGTGAAGGTTACGATTGAATGATAAAATTTCGGTTTAAATTTAGTAAATATATATTCTAAAAACCGTACAAATGTTATGGTTTGTTAATTAGCTATTACAAAAATTTAGCAATTAAAATTATTTAAATATTCAAATACAATTTCTAACGGCTCTTACAATATTTTATCTGTGGTATTTTTTTTATTAAATATTTATTAACATACCTGGGTTTTCACCTTGCAGTATTTACCGTTGCAAAAATATTTAAAATAAAGGATATACTTGAAAAACCTTTTGTACAAAGCTCACTGACTCTATTTTAAAATAAACTTAAAGTTCTACGTGGAGAAAACCCGGCCACTGAACTTAATTGAATTTTTCTGATCTGCACCCTGGGAGATCCTGGTCAAGAGAGAGAGTTCACGCGACCAATTTTTTTGGGTCTCGAATTTCAGCGCGTCCCAATTGTCCTCAATTGGGGGAAAACCGTGACCAATTAGAGGTCCGGTTCCTGGGCCCTTACCCTCACTCCTTGATTTTCCGGGGAGCGTCGCCTCAACTCGCCCTATGATTGGAGGTTCTCTATTATATCTATGTGTCTATTCGCATAAGTGTGTGTGTGTGTATGTGTCCACCCACACGCAAGCACATTTACGCGTGGGCAAAACCACACACGCACACACAGACACGAGCATTTTCCTGTCCACGTTTTAATTTTTATGAATTATTTTTTATTAATTATTCAAAATTATTATTAATTATTATCAGATATTATCTTTGAATATTATTTACGAGATATTATTTATGAAATATTATTTATTAATATTTACTATTTATCAGGCCTGTCCTCTTGCCTAGAACCTTTAATTATTTTTAGTTAAAATACTAAAATGAGTCATTTGTTTATAAAAAAAAAAATATTCTGTAATGAGTTTAAAAGGTTTTCGAATCTTATCTATAATTCGTAAACTAAATAAGTTTCTACTTGTTTGTTTGTTTTGGGTCTTAAGCCGTTAAAAGCTTTGTGACGCACGAAGGTATGTTTCTGAATGACCAACGAGGCACTTAACGTATTCTCTCATTACTCTGTTAAAATTATAACATAAAAAAAATAAATTGTTTAAATTTTGCCAGACGTAACACCCCCGCCGTTAGACGGAAGTACGAGTGAATTTACTTGTTAAAGAACGAGAGCGACGTTAAATTTCTCAGTTGGTTTCAAAAATTTTTTATATTAAATTACAAGCTCTTATACCTTAAGCAAGACTATGTATGACATACTCAATGACATTCTTCTTACTTGATTGACAGTGTCGGGTGGTTGTTGGTAGGTTCGGTGGTTGCTAATATCGGGTATAGTTCTGGAGTGGTCGGTAGAGATCCCATCTCTAAATCCACAGTGTTCCCTTCGGTGAGTCTCTGAGCAGGAACCCTCGGATATTCTTCTACGGGGTCCTTTGCTAGATGTAGCAGGAGGTGGGCTAGTGAGTCCCATATGGCCCCTAAAAGATGAAATGACCAACCGTAGGCGGAATGCAGCGCATATCCGTTTATTATAATATCTGCCACTGACTTTATTACTCGAAGACACATCAATATCCCAATGATTCCATCGCTGAACGTGCCGAACATTATGAATTTTCCCCAGGTTTTATCCCAGGCACTTTCTGCTAAACAAACCAAGACGTCTTCGTTCAGCACGTTTAAAATGGATGGATATGTCCTCGATCCATTAGTGAACTGTTGAGCCATGGTTTCTATTACGGAGGTCTGCTCAATCGTGAACATGATTCAGTTCTTCATGGTCTCCAGGTCGTCTTTGGTGTAGATTCCGCTGATTGCTAAATTGGTGGGACTGCTATAGCTCCAGTCTCCTTTGGTATTAGGTTTTAGACTGACTGGAGGTACGGTTTCTACTGGAGTCGGCATAAACTTGTACCAGGTCGCTCCCAATCTGTAATGTTGAAGCAAAGGTGAATTGCACGGGATCTCTGCTGCTTGATGAGTAAGGACATGCGTCCTTGGCATCAAGAACATGGTGATATTTCCCCGTTTTACTGGAATTCGGTTGTAGCAACTGGTCGCATGCTGAATCTTGACTTCCACTGGAATGCACTGGACGATGTGAATTACTTCGCCAGCGAGGACGGCCATGTATTCTGGACTTCCCATAAATCGGTACGCAAACTCGTCGGGCTGGGTTGATGCGATGGCCAATGAGTTTGTCAACATATCTCGTTCAATTTTACAGCGATACAGCATAACATCTACATATAGAGACTGGACCTGATTCCTAATGTACCTTTCCACGTATATGAATTTAGCGTTTACATACATAAGGAGATCCAGGTTATCTGGATTTGATTCAACAATAATATTTGATTCTAAGGTAGTAAGGTCCTTGCCCTTAATAATAAATAACCACGGATGTTCTGTCTTAAAAATGAAAAGGCCACATGAGTCCTCATTTCCAGTCACGGTTAACGAGAAACTCGTATCTCTTACATTAACTGAGAATACCGTTTCTGTCTTAGACACTAATTTGGACGCTGGTCCCCTAAATAAAACAGAGTAAGTATTCTCTCTACAATATCTCTGTGGTACTGAATCCCAGAAGGTGTGACCTCCTGTGGGGTCAACACAATAACCCTCATTTAATTTACAGTGAATACCGGAATTCAAGTAAAGTTTATTTGCTTCTACCTTTACTCTGGTCAACGAGGTTTTCAGAGTAACCTTTACTGTACCCATCACGACAACTGAACTCCAGGTGCCGTAAGGGTCAGAGTATTGAGTACCTGCACAACTACCACCGGTTGTGACACTCCCTGCGAGTGTGATGCTTCTCAGGGCCGTGGTATTTACCTGTAACCCGTCAAGTACGGTATTACTGATTCGAAGCGTGCCGTAGTTATGTGCTACTCGGCAGGCTTCGCGTGAGATCGGGTGGACATATTCCATGTGGGCATTTTCCACTAAAGATATGTGGGAATGCATACCACAATAATAAACAACTCGTGTTATTTCTACTTTGCATTGCATGATATCAACATGCTCATATTCATTCAATTGTAAGAGCGCGATGTCCACTAGGGACATGTCCACCTGATCCTCCTGATAATCACATTCGTCAATATTCAGAAGGGATATTGTCGTCATGTTTAATATTTCGCTACCGCAGTCGTATCCGATTAAAGCGGTTGCGGTGGTTGCCATCATAAGGCAAAGAATTGCTGCTAAGAAGTTCATATCTGGAACAAAAATAGAATTAGGGTTGGAAATCGGGGTCTGATGCCGCGTTTCCTCTTTTATTATTTAGTGGTTTCTTTTTAGAAATAGTTGGGGTTATCTTAGATATTTTTAAACGATTCGGGTGAACAATTTTTGTTGTGTTTTTTATTTTTATTTTCACGTTTCCATCCGGGAACGTTTGCAGGATTTCATATGGACCATCGTAGTGGTCCCCGAGTTCATGGGGTTTTGGTCCCTTTAAGAGGAATACATTATCCCCTTCTTTGAAAATCACGGTTTTAATTTTTTTGTCGTAGATTTCTTTAGATTTTAGTTTCGACTTAATTAAGTTTTCCCGAGCTAAGTCTCGAATTTTGGTTAATGTCTTGACCAACTTGACTATGTAATCGTCATACGTTGGTAGTTTATCGAGATCGTGCAACGGTTCCTCGGTCGGCACGCGAGCTATTTTCCCGTATACTAACTCAAACGGAGTGAAATTTGTGCCTTCATGAACACAGGTATTGTATGAAAGAGTTGCTAGATCTAACCACTCATCCCACTCACTCTCATGATTAACAAATTGTTTTAAATATTCTCCTAGAACGTGATGTAAACGTTCTAGGGACCCGTTCGACTGGGGCCGGAAGGCTGCAGTCTGTATTTTTTTGATTTTAAAACGTTTACATATTCTTTGTATGAACGAGCTAATAAAATTCCTACCTTGGTCTGTCAATAAAACTTTAGGTGCGCCAAAGGTACAGATTAAACGTTTGATAAAGGTATCCGCGACGGCAATAGCGGACATATTGGTCAAAGGAGCGGCTATACAATATTTGGATAGCTGGTCTTGCATCGTGAGTATATATTCGTTACCTTGCTTTGTAACCGGTAATGGACCCACGATGTCCATAGCGATTTTCTCAAATACCAAACCGGGTGTATCAGTGATCAACATCGGTTGTCTTGTCTTGACGCGGACTAATTTCTTTAGCTGGCAATCTATACATTGTTGTATCCTGAATTGCACATCCTGCTTCAAATTTTCCCAATAATAATTAACTCGGATGCGGTTATACGTTTTCGACACTCCCTTGTGTCCTCCTATCGGAGACTTATGGGCCTCAAAGAAAATCCGATCTCGGCCCTCTTGGGAAACATATTTAATTGTTCCCAAACAAATTATGGGTTTTATTTTTTCTGCAGCATAGACCTCATGAAGTATTGAGATTACTTCCGTCCATGGGACATTTTCTACGTACTCAGAATACGCAATAGAAAAAGACGAGATATTTTTATCTCTCAGTATACCTTTTAGCTTGACCAACGCCTTCGCTATATTTAAACGGATTTTTATAGATGATTCTCCATCCGATCCACGGATGACCAATCCGAAATAATTTCTTTCCCCCTTTTTGGTCCAATAAATCTGGCCAACATCCATGAATCCGATTTTGGGGAGTTTGTCTAGGTCTTTTAACGATTTGTAGCCTGTGTCACAAGGTTGCCCACTCTCGTCCAGAAAATAGACTAGATTATCTTTCCTATATTGGAACAGATCTTTAATCACGATGATATCATCTATCTTTTTATTATTCAATTGATTATCTTGCTCCTCATGAGGATGATACGACTCACTGATAGACGTCCCGTCTTCAGTATCAGAGTCACTTCCCGAAGATTCCGATTCATCTGGGCTCTGTTGAGATGAATCCTTATTATTTCTTGAGTTTTTATTGTTATTGTTGTCCCCCTTTGTTTCCGGGCTGTCCGAGCTGCAAGCAGACGCCTTGTGTGCGGTCTCGGAATTTCCTCTTGAAGCTTTGTTCGCTTTCCAGGAAGACCTGTCCTGCTCTATCTGCTGAGAGCTTTCCAGAACCAGGTCGGACGGTTCCGGGGGTTCTACCGTCTTCCGCGGCCTCCCTCGTCCTCTCTTTGGTGGTCCCACTATTTTTTCCGTGGGTTCTCTTCTAGCCGCCTCCGAGCTTCCTAATTCCTCAATAACCCGCGGTAAACTAGGACTTTGTGCACGAGTCGTTACGTTTACCGGTTCCACGGGGTTACGAGATAAAGCATCCGCGTTCAAGTTAATTCTGCCAGGCTTGTATATGACATCATATTCATATTCAGCGAGCTTCAAACGCCATTTTAATATTCGAGCGTTTCCTTCCTTCGAGGTTTTAAACCAGACCAAAGGCTTATGGTCTGTTACCAGCTCAATACGACGTCCGTATACATACGGTCGGAAATTTTTTACTGCTTGAAGCATAGCCAACGCTTCCTTCTCATAAGTGTCATAACGCAATTCCGCGTCTCTCAACACGCAAGAAAAATACGCGATTGGTCTATCCTTGCCTATTTCACCTTGTGATAGTACTGCCCCTATTGCTATCCCTGAGGCATCCGTTGTTATTATGAACGGTTTCGTGAAGTCAGGGTATTGCAAGACCGGTGAACTGCATAATGCTGTTTTCAGGTTTTCGAAAGCAGTCTGAGCATCCGCAGACCACACAAATTCTCTATCTTTTCCTAGCAATCTTGTCAGAGGTTTCGCTATTTTCGAGAAATTTTTTATAAACCGGCGATAGTAACCAGTTAACCCTAGGAATTCCCTTATATTTCGTGGGGTCTTCGGGACTGGAAACTTTTTTACTGCCTCCAGTTTTTCAGGGTTGGGTTTCAACCCTTCTCGGCTTATCGCGTGTCCTAAGTAATTCACTTCCGGACGTAGAAACTCACATTTTTCTGGTTGCAACTGTAGATTAGCCTTTTGTAACCTATCCATAAGGTCGTCTATCCGTTGTTCGTGTTCCGCAAGATTTTTTGCGAGTACAATAATATCATCAAGATATACAAACATGGAGATTCCTCGGAGTCCGGTTAAGGCACTATCCATTAGTCTTTGGAAAGTAGCTGGGGCGTTTTTCAGCCCAAAAGGCATGCGAGTATATTCCCAGTGGCCTTGTGGAGTGGAGAAAGCGGTCTTTTGTCTATCTTCGGCGTCCATTTCGATTTGATAGTACCTCGACGCCAAATCGAAGACGGAGAAGTATTTGGAACCTCCCAGCTGGTCCAAAATTTCTGTAATCGTGGGAAGAGGATAGGCATCAGTGATCGTTCTCTCGTTTAATAACCGAAAGTCTATAACGACACGCCATCTTTTATTCCCGTGTACATCAGCCTTCTTTGGAACGATCCAAATAGGGCTATTATAAGGTGACTCGGATGGTTTTAGTACACCCATTTCGAGTCCCTCTTTTACGTGCTTTTCCACTTCCGGTTTCAGATTATGTGGAAGCCGATATTGTTTTGTTGAGATCGAAAAATCGGAGTTAGTTGGAATTCGATGTTTATACAGAACGCTAGAACTTAACGGTTCTCCAGGAATATGGAAACGGTCTGCATGTTTTCTAACTAAACGTTCAACGTGAGCTTTCTCCCCACTGTCGAGATAATCCAACCGCAAAAGCGGTTTTATTTGTTCGTATCTCTCTGCAGTTGCTGTATTTCTTAAAACTGTGAATATCCGCTTTGTTATTCCCAACCAGGGATGCATCTCCTGATTCAAACCAACGGAGTTAACAGGAGAGGGTACATATATTTTTTCTACTTCCTGTACAGTTAACGTAGGAATTTTAATTCCTATTTCGGTGTCCGTTGTATTAAAGATTTGAAGGTAGGCTCTTCCGCTTTCTACCTTCACTAGACAACTTCCCGCGTAGATTCCCGTGCTGATATTCAATCGGGGAATATAGCCCTCTGAAATTTCAGGGTTCTTTACCTTTATATAGAAGGTCGATTCGCTGCGGCGTGGAATGTACATGACCCCATTTTCAATTCGGTTTAGCTTCTTGAAAAGGTATTTCTCACTTCCTATTTTCAAAACCTTGTTTTTATAATCTATCTTAGCTCCAAATTCGGAGAAAAACTGTGATCCCACCAATCCTGCGTGTGGAATGGCTAAACTGTTTGGGACCACATGACACTTCGTCTGTTTACCAAAAAGGTTTAAATTCACACTACCCAAAGTAGATATGGGAGTGTTCGAGATTCCATGTAGTTCAATGATGTCATTCTTATCTATCTTCGTGTTATTTTTTAAATATTTTACTTTAATCAAATTTGGAGATGCTCCGGAGTCCAGCATCATAATGATGTCATCTTGTTTGGACGATTTACCAACGACAGCAAACGGTAAATTGTCCAAATCCAAATTTACATCGATTTTATTTATTCGGAATCCTCGTCCCCCGTCACGTTCTGCACTGTGTGTACGGAACGCGTATGCCGGTTGTCTTCCCCCGCGCCCCCCGAGGAAGATTGATTCGCGTTTCCCTGCATAAAATTTATTGTCTTCAGCAGTCGGCAATTTTCTTGAGTATGATTGCTCAGTCCGCAAGCATTACAGCTCGTCCTCGAATTTCCCACGTTGGAACCACTCCTATATCCATTCCCTCTATTATTATTATTATTCTGAGAGCTGCGATAAATTCCAATAGCTGGGTCGGGACTCGATTTCGAGTTACCTTTATTTGGATTTTGGCTGCAATACCTGGCGGAATGTCCTCGTTCCTCACACAATTGGCATCTTATGTTGGCATATTGGTTCTGATTCGTCGGATTGATTTTTGGGCAAGTTTTAGCGTTATGGCCTCTCTCATAGCATATTTGGCATTGTCGTTCGGGACAATCCCTAGCGAAATGGCCCAGTTTCTTGCAGCGTTGACATGAAATTTTCGACACATCTGTTTGACCTCCTTGGTTAAAATTCCGATTATTATTACTGCTACTTCTGTTAGGGTTTTGGTGATTTGCTGGGATTGGCGGACTAAATTTTTTTTCAGGGGAATCAGGAACAGCGGCGAATTTTATTGGATTCTTCTTCTTCCTTTCTTCCGTGTCCCTCTCCTTTGGTTTGTGCATCAGTTCATTTCGCGCTTTTAGCTTCTTTTCTATTTTGATGGCGGCGGTCAAAGCCTCATCAACGTTAGCACAAGCTGGCATTCTTCGGTCAATTTCCTGATCCGAATTCTGCGTGAATATTTCGGCGAGCGATTCATTTATTTTGTCCTTGAACGCTTGAGTCTGCGCTTCGGTGGAGTCAGAATTATCCGAGGAGTAACACTCAACGATCTCATTTACCTTTTTCCGCAGTCTACTCGCGAAGTCTACCACAGCTTCGCCCCTCTCTTGGTACAGCTGCCCCAACTCGCCTTGCAGTTGAAACAACGATTTCGACGCCACGTAAATTTTTCTTAATGCTTTGTTTAGGTCAGAAATCGTGGCAGGTATAGTGAAATTTAAAGATGCCTTTACACTATCCTCCAATTTCAGTCCGTAAATTAATTTAACTAAATTTACTTCCACCTCGGCGGGTAATACACCTTGTGCTTCCTTACAACACTTTGAGAAATCAATTAAATCTTCCGATTTTCCGCAGAAACGGGGCACAAACGCCAAGGCGTCGCTTAAAGAGATACTTTGGTTTGCCGGTAAAACCATCTCGACAGCGATATTCTGCTCTTCTGGAGCGTCAACTACGTTAACTTGAGGAACTGGGTCTGTATTATGGACCTCTACGAGAGTATCGTTATTCACAACTGTATCGGAGTTAATACCACTGGTATGCGCTGCTTCGGAAGCGTTCCTCTCCGATACTCCACTAGGGACTTCTTCTCCTTCGGACTCCTCGTCCGAAGTTAATTCCGGGTGAACAAGCGACGTTCCTACTCCCGAATCTGTTGTTTTTTCTCCGTCAAAACGTTCTTGAAATTAAAATTCCTTTGTAATGCGTTTCCTAGTAGACGGGGCTAAACCATCCGGATACGACACGGGCCCTTGTCCTCTCAATGTATATGGCTTGGTGTCCTTATCACCAGGCATTTAATAAATTTCCCCGCGTTCCAGATAATTCAATCCAATTGAATTAACGGGACCCAACCAGCACGAGCAACTCCTAAAGAAAGCCCCGGAGGTTCAGGATTTGGTAATTGCAGTCGACTTACTCTATGTGTCGACCTATTACGCACTCTGAGGTCCTCCCAAATTACTAAGGTTATTTCTTTCTTAAGCACGCGGTTGCCGATAATTCTAATCGCGTTCCGTTTTTTCCAGTACCGCAATCGGCGGCCTGCTTTACAACCACGTTTTTTTGACATACAGGATAGGAATCAGAGCAGCTTATTCGCGCGTCCGATTGGAAAAGATTTAGGGAATCAGAGTAGTAATTTATTAAAATTTTCATTAATTTGTGGATGTTTATCCAAGAAAATACTTATTGCCTATAATTAATTGACATTGAACTGAAAATAAAAAATCAAGAAGAAAGATTATCTAGTAAATAAAAATCAGCGCAATTTAAATAGTATCTAATTGAATCTGATTTGAAAATCCTGGCTACGAAGTGACTTAAGATGTAATGGCAAGTTGAACGATTTTGTATTTTTTTATTTATTAACCACTAGTTTTTCATGCAACAATAAATAAATAAATAGACTAGTTTTGATGAAAAGTTAATATATTCTGACATTCGTTGAAATTAATTTAATTAGAAATTATGTCACTTTATTTGAAAATTACTTGTTGTGAATATTTAATAATTTACTTCAAAAGTTATGAATTTCATAATTATAATGTTTTATAAATTTTTTGAAAAATTTCAAATTTTAATAAATTCAATTTTTCATTGTTCATTTCATAGAAATTTAATAAAATTTATGTAGAGCTGTATGCTCTTTTTCATTAATTTAGTCAACTCTTTTTTTAAATATTGATAAGTATGAAGTAAAAGAATAGTTCCAAAATAGGAAATACATAACCTATAATTATTGGAAGTTTACCTAAATTACAATGATTTATTTTGATGACAACAACTAGTTAATTGTGCTGAAGAACGACATACACCTGTAACTGCCAGCATTAATTTTTATAAGACACCTCAATAAGTAAAATCTCTGCTGGACAGATGAGAGCATGAGTATTGCCATGATAAAGATTAGTGTTTTGGTGGAGAAAAATGCAATCAAGTACCAATGTCTATTGGTAATCATCAACAACAAAAAGAAGTTTTTTTTTAAAGCTTGGACTCTGGTACGGCGAATCGCAAAAAAATTTTTCAAGTATACAAATTGATGCTTACAATTTTATGGCTATGAAACCACCAGGTGGGACTCTGAAAATAAGATTAAAAATATTTTTGAAGAATTATGTGAAGAAAATAAAGCATTAGAACATTGGACGCAACGTAAGAAACGTCTTAATCATTATCAACAATACGTTATCTTTGAACGTAGTGCTAATCAAGCTTTAGAATGGATACGTGGAACTGGTGAATTGCACTTTGCTATACATACAAATGTTGGAAAAAATCACTTTTACAGCGATATATTATTACGCAAACTAGAAAAATATGAAGCAATGCCAGAAAATGATGGCGATTGCATAAGAGGAAGGAAAGGTACAAAATTATTTATTCAAAATACTTTTCTTTTTTAAAAATAAACAATTAAATTATTTATATTTCTCTAGGTGAAACACATTTATGAATGTCACTTGATGATTTCGGAACTTGGTATAATTGAGGGTGATGAGTAAAAATTTACTGTTTAGACTGGCCGTGCACCAACCAGTACCACAAGATTCGTATTCCGTGCAAAATTGGTCAACAGACCAAGTAGTGACGTCATGCAGTTCGTTCGGCGATGATTCAGATATTGAAGTTCTTGAAAAGCTAGATACTTTACAAGCTAAATTCATTAAGCTTGATTTAGTTAATGATGAGAAATTATTTGACAAAGTATCGAATGGTGAAAACAAAATAATCGAAGAATTATAAGATAAAATTTCATCAAATAGCTGTCTGTCATCACTGTAAGTTGATAAAATGAATGCCGTGATTGTGAAAAAAAGTAAGTATTGTATTAAATAAAAAAAAATTGGAAAAAGAAATTGAAATTAATCTGAAATATTTATGAAATTTCTAGGTGGGCCTACTAACAGTGCGAATCGTACGAAATATTTTAAGTCGAAAAAAACTACTCAAAATAAAAAAGTATTTAGTATAATTGAGAGTTGGCTTCTTCGTGAGAAAATGTTAAATATTTTTTTGTCGTTGTCAGGGCTTATATTTCATAGCTATGTATTTTATGAAGAATTAGGTGCAGTTGATGATAATTTTAAAATATCGTCATCGATGTTTTCGCAGGTCCATTAATAAGGCTAGAGATAATAATACAATTCCAGGTAATGTTTTAGGTCTTTCAATACTTGTTGTGAATATATTATTTGCAGCAGTAATATATACTAGACTACTTAACTATATAAGTTTTACAGCGATTATTTGTTGCAGATCGCTAACCAAATGTCTTCCTTAATGTCATCTTAATAACATCGAAGTTATGAAAACTTATAAAGTTTTTAGATGCCAATGGTATTATTGCTACATTATGGCCAAGTATATGAATAATTGATTTTTTCGACAGCTTGTGTAAAGTTCATAATAATAACAATAACTGTCTAATAATAACATTCGTTTGATGTAATTTATGGTTTAAAATAGAAATAAATTAATTACAAGACAAAATATTTTATTTGAAAACATGGATATAATAAAATAATAGACTTTAACAATTCTAAAGTATAGTCAAAAATCGAAATAACAATGTTTGATAAACCTTTGATTGTTACAACGAAGTTGTATATAATAAAAAATTGGTTGTTATATTAAATTTTATCTTATATGAATTGAAAAATTGCACTTAAGTAAATACTTATAACATTAGTTACTACTTAATGATGCACAAAAATAATTAATTATTTAATCAACCCTAGTATAAATAGCAGCGTTTGGTACTATTTCTTTCCAATGTGGAACAGGTTGTATTTTTGAAGCAGTATCATCGTGTAATTTCCAATTATTATTATAGCTTCTACAGTATGCTACAAAATGCCCACTATTAATTTCAATAATCCCTCTCAACCTATGATTAAAAAAACAAATTATAGCTCTTATGTACAATTATATGTAAACTGTAAGCAACGTTGACATAAATGAATAGTTGATACTTACGTATAATTTTTATTATTCAATTGCATAACTGATGGCAAAGTTATTAATTTGCATTGTAAAGGTTTACTTTGGTACATCCTGACATCTAATTCAATACATATGCATTTATTAAATAAAAGAGAACGATCAATTATATTTAGTTTACACTTTGTGCATCGTATTGTACAGTCAAATGAGTAAATTAATTCTTTTAATTGACTGAATCCGTTTTCCCATATTACTTTGTAGTTCACTTGAATTATTGAAACATTTGTTCGATATTCCCCACATAATTTACAAGTGCACCTGAAACACGCACTTGAAGGAAAACATTTTTGCCAAATTTCAGTGATGCTGGACCACATGTTCAATTGTCTGTCATATAAAGGTGATGTTTTACTTTTGTCTTCAATTTTTTCTTCAAACAGTGTAGCTAATAGAGTGGTTCTTTTTTTATATATTGCATCAATTGCTCCTACTTTAGAAAACTGACAAATAAATTTCATTGTTGGATTGGTATTCTTATCCATATATAATAATAATTTTGGATCATCAATTACAGCCGTTGTAAGTATTTGTATTAGTGAGTCGAAAGCGCAAGTATTACTCAGTAAAATAAGAATTTTATTTACTGTAAAAGACTTATAGCCATTTTCAAGAAGTTGGTTTTTTTTGTTTTAGTTGACATACTCGGGCTCGCATTCTGATATTTTATATCTGGTTTAGGTTGAAAATGGAATCCTTTTTTGTAAGTTGTTAGAGCATCATCTTTCGTATTTTTAATACTTATTTGATTTTTATTTTCTATTCCATTGACAGTTTGTAACGGCGGGACGAACGAAGGATTTTTCATTTCATTTTCATATGTATTAAATTCTTTTGATTGGGATGGTTTCAAATTTTTTGGTAAAACTAACTCTTTTTTTTTTTAATAAAGGCGTAAATGGTAGCTCAACATTCTCTTGGTCATTTAAAGATGTATTGTCAGAATCATGGTCAGAAATTCTACCTTTATTTCTCCAATTATCGTTTGAAATAGTATCAGAATCATCAAACAAATTATGTGTGTGTTTGGTAACTTTAACACGATCTGATTTTTTATTCAAATTTTTTTCTTTATTGTCTTTATACGTCATATGAGGCGAAAGCTCTTTATGGGCTTCATAAATTTTATCTTCACTAATAAGAGTGTCTGAAAGTATCCCTTCACTGAAATCTTCTTTTACGTCATCTTTTTCATTACCAGTAGCAGAATTACACTCATCATTAAGCTTATTATTATCATCAACTCTAAATTCATCATCTGAACCTTTAATTAATGTTTCCTTAATTTCGGCTTCTTTATAACTAGCTGTAGTATATATTTTATTAGATTTATAGTTATCATCAAAGTTACATTCACCATTTGAATCTTGATTAGACACTTTATTTGCATTGTCATTTTTATCAATAGCAGCAGACTTATTTTTTTTTGAATCGTTGTCAAATTTTAAAATATTATCTAAATCATTTTGTTCCTTGGTTTTAATCAAATTTGAATGTAACTCCGCCGAAGTACCATTGTACTCTTGATATTCTGCTTTTAAAAAAACATCAGCGCGCAAAAGGTTATTCCAGTCTTTTAAGCTTCTTTCTTTCTTATCACCAAAAAACTGTTCAATGTAACTGGTCGTGGCATGATCAGCTTCATGAGGTAAACAGGATGCTGTCCAAATAGGAAACTCATACGCTCTAGCTAAAAACTCGTCAATAAATTCTTTAAAATGATAAGCACCAGCAATCGATCCTAATATGTTGGAGGGAAGTGCTGACTTATATATATCGTTAATAAATATTTTTATTGGACTAAGTTTAGTTACATCATCACTGTGATCACCATTTTCTTCTGAATCATTTTTTTCAGGTATTGTATCACCAGCTTCGTCTGATCCTAAATCTTTTACAAGTTCAGTAAGATCTCGTGATGCGATGATTGATTGTAATTCAAGTCTAGCATGTTTAACACTTTCACCAGTAACCGTAATAATCGAGTCCTTGCACTCATTTAATGCAACTATACAAATCAGACGGAATATCATCTCAAATTGTTTGACAGTTTGACAATCAATCATGAGAGCGATACAATGCATGTAAAATGATCTTACGAGAGAATTTTTTTGATTTTTGAAACATTTCCACCTACTTATCATATGGATGAAATGGGCAACATCCAGACGGATATATGTAGAAATCGCTGGTCTTGTGGAGTGAGAAGAGTCACCGATTGCTCGTAAGAACATGGTATCTATATAAACCTTAATAGATTGGTCATTTAATGTATATAAAAGAGCATTAATTAAAGCTCTAGAGCTGTCGCAGTTAGCCTCTTTTGGTTTCGGTGCCCCCATATTTTAACACTGAGGTCTAACAACCTCTCCTCTTTTTTTATAACAAAGATGTCTAAGTTCAAAAAAAAAAAGAAATAAAAATACATATATTTATATATATATATATATATATATATATATATATATATATATATATATATATATATATATATATATATATATATATATGTCGGAGGGCCAGCAGGTAGTGGATCGGTACTCTTAGCTTATAAACAACAAAATAACTATCGTCACACACAAAATTACTCTCTAGGACATTTCACAAATGATGAGAGTATTACAAATAATTTAAGTATTACGATATGATATAAACTAAGATTAACGTTACACAATGTTGAATATTCACTAGAGGCTAAATATTACAATAACTACACTCAAATAATTATATGGATTGTAATACACAAGTAGTACAACAGTATTTACTTATTTAATATACAATTCAATCGTAGAGTTAACATGCTCGATAGAGATAAAATATGCCCGACAGTTAAATTAGACTTGAGAACGAATACACGGTCAGCAGGATATGAGGTGCTCTCGACTCAAGCTCAAACAGAAGTGTCACTCTAATTGCACTCTAAACTCTTACTCTCCAAAACTACTGTCTTTACCTGAAAGACCCAAAAACGAACTCCATTATTCTATATTGCAATATTTTACTATCCTCCGACCGTGGCTACGTTTGGTGAGCAGATGCCACTCAAGTCTAAGCCTACCGTCATAAAAATATTTTACAACAAGCTTAAAAAATTTTCCAATCCGATTAAGTTGTAAAATATCGTTGCTCAAATCAAATATAAACTAAAATGTAGTAGGGACTTTCCAAAGTCTCTGGGAAAACCCAGTTATACTTTTATCTCCGACATATATATATATATATATATATATTAGGGTGCTCCATTTGAAACGAACCTTTTTTTTAGCGGATACAAGGAAATTTTGTTGTTTATGTTGAGAAAAAAATTTCCTGAAAATTTCAGCTCTTAATTTAAATTTTAAGTACTTCCTATCGAGCGTCAAAGTTTTCCCATTCAAAAAGCACGTAAATCGAATAACTTTTCTTTTAAATTACTATAACAGCCCGGTTTTGAGATATCGTTTTAAAACCAGTTTTCATTTGTAGAGTAATTGTTGCTTTTTAGAAGTGTATAAAACGATTTTGGTCTAACTTGATCCATGTCAATTGTATCAGCTCTGAAAGTCAATTTTTCACTTTTTTTTTTTTATTTTTGTTGATAGTGAAGAAACGGCTCATCTTACGAAAAATTTGCAAAGAATCAATCTTATAGAAAATTTTGTCCTTTACAAAATTGCTCATATATATTGCACATATATTGCTAAAATGCACTGTTCATGAGATACATGCATTTTAATATTTTACATAGAAAAAGAAATTGTAAGCTTACTATAGTACTAATCTTTTTTACTGTAAAATGTTAGAATGCATGTATCTCATGAACACTGCACTTTAGCAATATAAGTGTTATGAGCAATTTTGTAAAGGACAAAATTTTCTAAAAGATTGATTCCATGCGTATTTTTTGTACGATGAACCGTTTCTTCACTATCAACAGAAATAAATGAAAAAAGTGATAATTGACTTTCAGAGCTGATACAATTGACATGGATCGAGTTAGACCAAAATCGTTTTATACACTTTTAAGAAGCAACAAATACTCTACAAATAAAAACTGGTTTCAAAACGATAGCTCAAAATCGGGCTAAGTTATAGTAATTTTAAAGAAAAGTTATTCGATTTACATGCTTTTTAAATGGGAAAACTTTGATGCTCGATAGGAAGTACTTAAAATTAAAATTAAGAGCCGAAATGTTCAGGGAATTTTTCTCTCAACATAAATGACAAAATTTTCTTGTGTTCGCTAGAAAAAAAAATGTTCGTTTCAAATGGAGCACCCTAATATATATATTATAACACAAAATTTAACTACTCTAGATACGCGCTAATTTTTGCATTACAACTTCGTTATCTGCCTTTAGCCTCCAGTCTTAATACTAACAGGGCGCCAGGTAATTTTTATCACTGGAATCACCAAACCAGAAAATCTAAAGAAACAGGATAACTTTTGATCTGTGGAATCATCACCAAAACCACGCAAACTAAAACTAAAACTAAAACTAAAACTAAAACTGAAATGCTCAGAACTTATAAGCAAAAACAAAAACAGAGTTACGGTATGCCATGGTGTCGCTCAGTGTGTAGGTTTATGGAGAGAGGGAGTGGTCCGAATTAATTCATCTCCAAATTCATGCAAATTCCCAGTGGATTTGCAATCTTTATTAAGCAATAGATAATCTTAAATTTCAATTTAACAATAACAGAATACTGTAGCATAATACTAATAATTTTACTCTATAACAAATTACTGAATCTAATAATAATAAAATTAATCTTAACAAAAAGTAAATTGGCATCTAATTGATGCGTATCAATGCATTATAAATTAATTAATTAACAGACTGAAACAATAATCAAATAACATTCGGTAAACTATAACAATAATTTATAAAACCGATACTCTAGAACATTTTCTTTAACAAACTAGTAAAACTAACGTCCATGGGTCTCATATTGACGATAATTAGACGACGATTCGTTTAATAACCAAACATATTCCTTATAATTATTTTATAAAAATAATATTAACAATAAATCGTAAACATGACTCTAAACTGTAACAATATTCTCATAATTCTATCAGATCTTACATCTCTTCTTTAATTAAAACAGTAGCATAATATCTCAAGACTGACTCGAACTCGATTAATTATTGATAACCATCAATTATTTCATACCTGATTATTGATGAATAAAATATCGAGTAACGTCTTACACTGTTTTAAATAATACTTCTGTAACAATAATCTTTAATCTGTAGCTTTCCACAATGCCATGGACTGTAGCGCCATTACTGAACACGTCTGCTCGCTTCGAGCGACTAGAGACCAATGCTCACGTTCGTGCTCTTCGAAGGTCTCCCTTCGACTTCTTTTTTCTCAAAACCCCAAAACTCAATCTTATCGTTATCAGTAACTGACCTCTATATTCTAAATCCATAATCAAACCTCAAACCCTACGATATCGATAACTGGAGGCTTTTACCTCACCAAACGTACTAACTGACTGATTTTGAGTATAGATATCCTTGGTAGTTGCTCTCCTGGAATATACTTCAGCTGGGATCGTAAAACTTAAAAACTAAGTGATCTATGGCTTCCTCAGCGGTACAAGTGGTCATGGCTTATTCTCTGAGGCCTGTCAGACTAAAACAATTAAAAATGACCGAACGGCTTCCACAACAGCAACGGTCACAAAATTACTGTTAAGGCCTGCCAAACCAAAACTCAAAACTGATCCCATTCTGCATCCGTCAAATTCTTTATATATTGGAGCGCTAGCATCTCAGCTAGACCTCTGCAATCAACCAAGAAATTTCATAGGGATAGAACTAAGTTCTATCATCAGATGATACCGGGTGACTAATTCAAGTCCCGCTCCACGGTAACACTGACTTCTCCACATACTCAAAATTCGAAAACTGTAAACCAAAACTCAAACTTTATCGTTTCCCAAACTTTAATCTCAAACAATATTCCATATTCAATTTCCATATTTCTGATTCTAATTCTTTATTTTCTTATCAAAAACCCATAACTGTAGCTAGACGTTACTCCATATTTAATTCTTAAACTTTAACTTAAAGCAAGAATCTGTATCAAAATCGCTAATACCTGTAAACTAAATTCTAAGTCTTGAGTTACCATGCTCGTAAATACAATAAAATCAGTTGGTGCTTGTGACGTTCACTTTGATTTGATCCCCATACGAAAAATAACGTCACAATATATATTAGGGTGTTTCAAAAAAAAGAACAAATTTTTTTTTTATGGCATCAAAAAATTGAAAGTATAACTGAAAATGAAAATTTAGGTACCAATCCGATCTCTTAATAATGATATTGAGGCTTGCCTCAATCCATTTTTCTATTTTCCGTTTAAATAACACGGGGAAAAAAAATTTTTTTTTTTTAGAATTTTCTAGCTCACAAACCAATCAACAGATTTTTATGGACAATATGTATTTTGGAAATTAAACGCTCTACAAAAAAAAGTCTCTTATCATTTTTCGATAAATCCCACTGTTCAAAAGTTATTTAAGCTTCAAGTCAAATTAAAGTAAATTTTGAGATTTTTTTACTTTTTCGGTGAAAGTATCACCCTTATTTAAAGTATCAGTCTTATCAAAAAATGTTGTAAAAACTTTTTTGTAGATAATTTTATCCTTTACAAATTACTAGAAATAAAGTTTTTCGAAATCCCGCATTGTTCACAAGTTATTTTCGTTTCAATGTCAAGCTCTTAAAATCAATCAGAAATCTATTTTTTTTTAAGGCTTGACATTGAAATGAAAATAACTTGTGAACAATGCAGAATTTCGAAACACTTTATTTGTAGTAATTTGTAAGGAATAAAATTATCTACAAAAAAGTTCCTACGACATTTTTTGATAAGACTGATACTTTCACCGAAAAAGTAAAAAAACCTTCAAATTTACTTTAATTTGACTCGAAGCTGAAATAACTTTTGAAAAGTGGGATTTATCAAAAAATGACAGGAGACTTTTTAGGTAGATTTTTTTTAAAATATCACTATTGTATTTGTCCTCATGGTCGATTTTTCAAGGAATTTCATCATAAACTATCATAATTAGTTGAGTAGAGTTCAGAAATACCATTCGTTAAAACATTTATATATGTGTATTTATATATATGGGATAGAACCGACTTTTGAGGACACGATTGCGTCTACAGTTCTTATCCGATCTTAATGAAATTTTCTACACTTATTCTATGTGTGATTACCACGTTTAAGTTCAAAGATGGGCTGAATCGGTCGATTAGTTAAGAAGTAATGGCTGTTTGAAATTTCAACGATTTTTCGAAAAAATCCGTTTTTAATCACTCTCAAGTTCATATAACTTAAAAACTACAACTCATAGATAATTTCTGCAAAAAGTATTTTAAAGCGTGACTAATAAGCTTCAATTTATGACCTCAAACTTTATATTTTGACCATTTCTTCCAATAATTTCATAGCCTTGAAAATTTTAATGGAATCAAAAAATGTTAAAAATATGGTTTTCAGTCCACAGAACTTATGCTTGTTCCATTATAATCGAGTTTTGTCAGTTGTATTTTATTGTACACAAATTAACCTGTAAATTTCACTGCTATTTTATATTTTAAAAGTATTTCTTTTATTATTTATGATATATCAAATGTACCTCTGCTCCCAATGATTATCACTGGTCTTGTCATTACGATAGCACGCACAGTTCTCATCAGATCTTGATGGAATTTTTTACACTTATTCTATAGGCGATTACCTTGATCAGGTTTAAAGATTGGCTGAATTGTTCAAATAGTTTTGAAATTATGGGTATTTGAAATTGTCATGATTTTTCGTAAAAATCATTTTTTAATCACTGCTAAAGCTCATATAACTTCAAAACTAATATTCATAGACAATTTTCGTAAAAAGAATCTGCAAGCTTGTCTAATAATTTTTAATTTATGACCTTAAACTTCATGTTTTGACTATTTCTTTCAATAATTTGATTGCCTTGAACTTTTTAATGAAATCGAAAAATGTTGAAAATATGGTTTTCATTCCACATAACTTATGCTTTTCTTATTATAATACAATTTTGTCACGTGTATTTTATTTTGAACAAAATAACCTGTAAATTTTACAGCTATTTCATATTTTAAAAGTAATACTGTTATTTCAACTGGGCTTGTCATGATAACAGCGATCACAATTATGATCTCATACTAATTAAACTTTCAATACTTTATTTATGTGAAGGTTAGTTTGGTACATTACCTATATAATGTGATGTCAAATCAACTATCTGAAGTTCTCTATCAAGAATAATCGTCGTCTTTTTTTACCCTCACTTCTAGAAAACGAGTCTAATTTCATATCATGACTATACACTAACAAGATATGTATGTATAAAAATATTTTTTTATATTGATTAATTGAGAAATTCACCTTCCATTTTGGCTGCCGAATGGCCTTTTTTTATAGAGCGTTCAATTTCCAACAAAAATATATATTGTCCATAAAAATCTGTTGATTGGTTTGTGAGCTATAAAATTCTAAAAAAAAAAAATTTTTTTCCCCTGGTTATTTAAATGGAAAATAGAAAAATGGATTTATGTAAGCCTTAATATTATTATTAACAGCTCGGATTGGTACCAAAATTTCCATTTTTAGTTATACTTTTAATTTTTGAATGCCATAAAAAAAAAAATTTGTTCTTTTTTCTGGAACACCCTAATATATATATTAATTAATTTTTTTTCATTTATTTATTAATTTTCATGCCAAGGCACAGGTCAAATGGCAATTTTATACATTAATATAGTTTTTACAAGAGTAATATTATTATCTAAAGTGACAATTTGCGAAGGAATATTGATAGATGATTTAACCCTACTGTGTAATCCAATTTCTAAGCTGATTTATGATTTGTTATTTTATAAAAATTTGTTGTTTACTTTCGCTTGAAGTCTAAACTTAATAGGTAATCATACATTTTATTCTTAAAAACCTCAAGACTACTCGATTTTAATCTCAGGAGGCAGATCTTTTCAGAGACGAATTATTGAGACGACAAATGAATACTCGTAAAACACTGTAGCAAAGTTCGGAATTTTAAACAATACATTATTATTTTTTGCCTACAATCTCTCCGATTGTCTGACATCTACCTCCTCGACAAAAAGATCCCGTAGATATTGAGGTTTTCCTACTTCCAGCAATTTGTAGAAATAACAGTTCATATAGTAAACTCTTCTAGAATTAACAGATAGCCATCCAAGTGTACGCCAATACGGAGTTATGTGCTGGTCTCGTTTTAAACAAAAAATGAATCTAATAGTATTATTCATTGAACGCTGAAGTTTCAAGTTATTTTCAGCCGTAGAATCAGTTTGTACAACAAATCAGTAATCGATAAGTGGAAGAATAGTAGCTGAGACCAGTAATCTACGAATATCAGATGGGAAAATGTTTTTCCTGACTTTTAAACTATGTAAGATGCATTGACTTCTTTTAACGTTAGAGAAACATGGTCATTCCAAGATAGGTTATCTATGAGATGTACGCCGAGACATTTCGTGGATCTTACATAGGAAAGTGAGGCACTATTTTGTTACGTCCCGGTAGACTTAACATATATCGCAGTCCCTTAATTTTGAGTCGAGACACTTAAGTCCTTTACTCGGGTAACAGGGACCACATTATTCGGTGTCGAGCATGGATAGGAGACGAGGGAATGTATATGTTTCTTAAATCTAGTGTTACGTCCTGGAGTCGTGTCGGCTTGAGATCTGCCGGCGCGAATTATTTGAATTGGACGTGACTGTAGATCTTCGGATACATAGGTAGTTCTCGAAAGCTCGAAATAACTTGGTCGTTAATTAAAGAATAAATATGTTCGATTATTTCATATAAAATAGAATAGTCAGAGAATTAGGTTGAAAATACACTTAAGTTTTACAATAACTATTTGACAAATAACTTCGAGTCAAAAGAATAAAATAATTTAATTAAACCGGGAGTTTACTTGTGTATACTAAACCGCACTTTTATAATTTCTAGTTGAAGTAAGAGTATCTACGAGCGTAAAAGCGTAAGCGAGTCAGCCGTAGATGCATTGGGCATCGGCTTTTTATATCATCTCGCGAGCCAACACCCTAGAGAAAAGTGGGATAAGGTATTAGGGCCTTATTCCCAAAAGTGGGAGTTTGTTATCATCGTTCGACGCTGATGCAGTTGCGTCAGCAGTCGGACGATGTTTTCACTTTTTCGTGGAAAAATTAATTTCACTTTTTATTCTTTTGATGTTCGTTATATGTCGTACAATTGTTCTTATCTATTCTTATTCATCGACATTCTTTTAGAGAAATCGTTAGCGATGAATAAGAATTCTAATGCATTAAAGATATCTTATCTATTTGACTATTCTTAGATGCATACTTATTAATATACGTTTAAAGAAATTATATTATTATTAACAATTCTATTATTTCAATATATCGATTTGGCGGGTCTCAGGTCGGTCTCTTATTATTTAAGATTTAAAAATTAGCAGAGCCATCTGATGAGCAGGCTGGGACGTAACACCCCCCCACCTGGTGGATAAGCGCCCCGCTTGTTTCGGGCCTTACCTCTCGTCAAAAAAAAGGTTTTTTTTTTTTTTTTTTTTTATGCAATAGTTTTATTCCGAAGTTGAGGAATCTGTGTACCGACCTGCAGCCCATTGTTCAAATTCTTATTTGAGTTGAAAAACATTGTACGTCTTTTAAAATATTAACAGCTACTGTGTTAATATTAGCAAATAAATTCTTACTTTAGACTGTCGTGGGAAATTCGAAACAATTATGTGTCATTGTAAAGAAAAATCTCGTAATATTTGAATTGTTGAAGTTACTTTAATTACTTTTCGTATTTCAATTTCGTTTGCAATTTATTAATTATAAGGTACAAATAATATGATAAAGTCTTTGTTCGCTGAGAGCTAGTGGTATCTCAGTTTCGGATTTCTGGTCAAAAACTTATTTCGTTCTAGGTTTACATACGTTTATATATACTTGTATATGGATTTTTAATTACTATTTCATTTGTTTTTCTTTCTTATCTACTCGATACATATTCATAATTATATATATTTTCTTCGTTAGATATTTTTTTGTTTTTGCCTTATTAATTGTTTTGTTTAACATGCGATTAAAATTTTAACTATCTACATTTCGTGCATGTACTTATTTATCGTTTTGTTATGAAAAAAAAAAAAAAAAAAAAAAAAAAGAATTGTATATTTTCTTGTTGTACAATGCTATTCTAGATGTTGTATAAAAAACGAAATTTCCCTATCTTTTAATTTCTAATGATTTTCAATTCTATAAAAGAAATTGATTAGTGTTTATGCTATTATTTCGTATATACTATGTTCGTATATGCTAAAAGAAAAAAAACTTGTTACATTTTTCTTAAGTCTATATGTTATATTTCTATTGAAGTCTTTATATTGTTAAAAAAAGATTGCTTTTCTGTCTTTTCTTTTATATATAATTTTTCGTGTTAATTATATAATCAAAGAAATTATTTTTTTGAAATTTTTCAGCATTATGAGTCGATTTTGATTAATAGCAGTTTTTTTTTTTTTTTTTTTTAATTTATTTGTGTATATTTTTTTTTGTTTTTTTTTTTTTTCTTTAATTCATTAATTTCAACAATTCGAAAGAAAAGTTGTCTCGGCTCGTTTTCGCAAATTTTCATGGGGTTCGCTTGCTCATATTCTTTAAATTGAGAATGAAGATTAGTAATAGGACAGAGAGGTAAAAGAAAAATTTATATTTTAGTGCGCTATTGTTGCTCTATCGCAATGAATAATTTTTTTTTCCTGGCTTAAATTCTATTTCTATGTCATTTTTGTCCGGTAAGATGTCTGTCACTTGGTAAATACCTAAATAATTGTCGTCAAATTTACCGTCTGTCTGATTTTTAATTAAATAAATATTTTGACCTATTTTAAACTTAATTAGATTTATGTTTTTATCGTAACGTTGTTTTGATTTTTCCTTTGAGTTTTCTAAAATCTGTCTTGCTTCTTTCCGAGACTCTAATAATCGAGTTGCAAGTTCTTTAACAAAATCTGCGTATGTCGGAATTTCATCTAAATATGAAAATTCTGATGGTAAACGTGCTTCTTTACTAAAGACTAGTCTATACGGTGTGAATTTCGTACCTTCGTGTACACTTGTTTTATAGGCAAGAGTTGCATGAGGCAACTATTTATCCCAATCATCGTGACTTGTAAAATGTTTAATATAATCGGTTAAAACTTGATGGCTTCTCTCGAGAGAACCATTTGATTGGGGATGAAAAGCTGTTGTTTTTATTTGTTTCATTTTAAAAATTTTGGCTACGCAAACCATTACTTCACCTATAAAAGCTTGACCATGGTCTGTTAAAATAACTTTCGGGCAACCGTGTTTTAATATAAAATTCTCGACTAATGCTATCGCGATATCTTTGGCCGCCATGGAAATTAAAGGTATTGCAAAACAATATTTTGAAAGGTCATCTTGCATTGTGAAAATATACGAATAACCGTTAGCAGATATTTTATTCGGAACTACTATATCTAATACTAATTTATCCCATGCTTCTGCGGATGTGTCTGTAATAACCATCGGTTGTTTCGTTTTTATTCTAACTAATTTCTTTTTTCAACAACTAATACATTTTCTAGCAAAATTTTTTTCGTTTTTCTTTATATTATCCCAATAATATCTTTGTCTAATTCTATTATAAATTTTAGTTACTCCTTTATGTCCTGGCTATTGAAGTTTCGTGATTTTCGGCTATTATTTTTTTTCTTTCCTCTACTCAAGGTATTATTATTTCGTCTTTATAAATAATTATTTTTAAATCGGTACCTTTGAAAATTTTTGAAATAATATTTTTAATTTTTGTCCAAATTGTTTTTGATAAATTGCTTCTACCTTGAGAAATACTAACTGATTTAATTTTTGTCTTTTCCATGTATAATTTAAAATTTTTAAAAGCTTTAGTATAATCGTTTTCAGTAGGTGTATCTTGACTATCACTTTGTGTTACTAGCGCAAGTACTTTCTTTTTTGATGTTCCCATTTTAATTACCTGACCTGTTTTATTTAAAATTTTTGATTTTAGAGTAGAGACTTTATTTATTTTTACTCCTTCGTTAGATTTATTCATAAGATTTGAATTTTCATTATAGTTTAATTTATTTTCATTATTTTTATTTTTATTATTCTTATTTGGATTGGAATTTAGTTCATGAGGATTATGTGTATTTATTTTATCATTTTTATTTTTACTGAAATCATCTCCGCTTAGTGATTCAGTACTCGAAAATTTTTTATATGGATTATATCGTCTGAGCTCAGATTTTTTCTTTTTTAAATTTTTATTTTTACCGATATATCCGTTATTATTATCTTTAACTAATCGCCGATCGATAGGGTAGCTAATCCTATTACCGTCGCTAGTGGATTTGACGACTGGGTTTGTGGGTCCAACCGCTTGAGTTCTTGGCTCAAGAATTTTACGTTTTTCGACCGAATATTTGAAATCGACCGCTTGAGTACTTTGCTCAAGAATTTGAATTTTCGAATTAATTTTTCTAACTCTGTCGACTGAGTTAGTCGCAATTTTATTTTCATCGCGAATTATTTTATTACTTGTAATATTTTCCTCTGAACTTGATTTATTATAATTTGTGAATAATTTATTTTTATTATTATTTTCCAATTTTAATTTTTCATTCGAACTGTTTGACCCTGAATTTTTAGAGTGTTTATATTTTTTTGTAACAACTCTACCATCATCTGAAGGATCTGAAGTTCTTAACCTAGCGATTCCGGGCTTACCAGACCGCCATTTAATTTTTATAGGATATATTTCCCTGTTTTTAATTATTGGGTTTCGTGATAAAGCGTCTGCATTTGTATTTATTTTCCCCGCCTTATATAACACGGTATATTCGAAATCTTTAAGCCGTTCTCTTCATCTCATTACACGCGATGTTGAGTCATTCATATTATTTACCCAAACTAGCGGTCTGTGATCGGTGACAAGAGTGAACTCTCTGCCATAGAAATACGGTCTAAATGTTTTCATACCAAATAAAGCTGCAACCATTTCTTTTTGTGTGGTTGAATAATTTTTTTCGTGTTTATTAAGCCTACGGGAAGCTGCTTTATTAAATTGTTGATATGGATTTAAATTTCGAATTTGATAATTATTCATTAAATAATTAATAACTAATTAATTATAAGATGAGAGGATGAGAGGATCTGGTGTGTGTAAATTAGTCGGGTAGTAATAATTTTATTTAACACGCAATTTAAGTAAATAATAACAATAAATATTTTATTTACACTATTTACACTGGATGAGAATTTATTAATATGAGATATATACAAAAAAGCAGTTTGTTTAATTTATTTAATGCAATTTTACTCGCGTCCAACACGTGGCCAAGATGGCGTCGCGCCGGGAATAATGCCGGTACACGAGGTGAGACTGATTTTAATTGAGAATTCACTGAGATTTAATATGAGAGCAAAAATAATATGAGACATAATTACTGATAATTATTTTAAGCATAATGCTCTAAATTATATTATGAGAACGCAACTGATTAATAAAACGGACTGAGATTAATAAATGCACGAGGCGTCAGCCATGAGAACACTTTAAGCGATATGAGTGAGTGAGAGCGTTGATTGTGTGAGAAAGCGCGAACATCCGTCTTCTTCATCCCCACTTTTCGGTGAGAATGCGACTAGCGGAGCCGCCTATGATTGATTGGTGATCGACTGTATTATCGATCACTTATCCGCCGTGAGAATTGGTAATGAGAGCGCGGGAGATTTAAACAATTATTTTGGTTAATAGTATGATGTGGGTTTGGGTCTTGGATCGCGAAACAATTCTTATTTGGATTGTTATCAAATGTTTTGAAAATTTTGTTTATATTTTTCATCTGCTGTAGTTTTCGTTCCGTTTTAATTGCTGCAATAGCGGCTGTAGCAAGATCCGCAAATTCGTCATTGTGTATAAATGAAGCGAGTCTTGGTTCTGAACCCGAAATAAATGCTTGTACTGCGGTTTCATTAGCTAAAACTATTTTTTAATCTTTACTATTACCGCCTGTATCTGCAATTTCTGAACAAGTATCTTGTAAATGTTTATTTACTCTATGATAAAAGTCCATTACACGTTCGTTTGACTTATATTCTAAGCCATTGAATTCTTTTAACCAAACTGAAACTTGTTTGCTTAATCTAAAATTCAAGTTTAAAAATGCAATAAATTGATCTATTGTTTTTACGTCTGACCCACTAATTCTAATTAAAAGTCCGCTTTTACATTTGGATTTTAATATCCTGACAAGCGCGTCTTCATTTATTTTCCTTAAATATTCTTTCGCGTCTTTGCAAGCTGGGATAAATGATTCTACTGGGTAATTTATACCGTCAAAGTCTGGTATAGTTTTGAAAAATTCTTTGTAATCAAATTTATTACTTGCAATTAAATTATTTGTTAAACTAAGATTTGGAGGTTATTGGTGTGAAGCACCTACGGGTGGATTTCTTTCAAAATGTGTTTTTATTTGTTGTGCAATAGCCGCTTGACAATTATCTTCAAATCTGTTTTTCATTTCTATTTTTTCTGCCATTAATTGTTGGATTTACGTTTTTAATGCTGTTATTTCATTCCGGGTTTTCATAAGGGAGGTTTCAATTTTTTCGGAACACATTTTTATAAATATTTAAAAGACAGAAAAAAAAATTTTAACAATATAGTAGACTTACTACTTAGTTGAATGTACAGGTATCAGTTGCCGGTGCGCCGGTGATCGTAATCGCTGCTGCCGTTGTTATCGCCGCCGTTGATCTCGCTGCTAGTGCTGTCGTAGTACTCGTTGATGTTGATAATGATGACATAGAAAATGTATTTTAATGTATATATTTGGCTGTTGTGATTGTATAATTTTATGATCTCTTGGTGTTTGTTGATTAAATTTTTATTTTATTTTTAAAAACTCTCACTTTTATTTTGTTGTTACGTCGGACTTGTAATAAAAGCAGGCTTTGAGCCTTCAATATAATATGACAACGGTGTTAAGGATGCCAAATTATAAGCGAAGAACTCGACCTACTTTAAAAATCGGACTTATAGAATATATTTGGTCCTAGTCTTTCGACCAATAGACCGGGGACAAAAAAAAACCTTAATGAAGTAATATACAAATTAAAACATGAATTTAAATTATAAAGGAATGTATATATTGTTACAAAAATTTAGATTAAAAATATAGTTGGTCCTAGTCTTTCGACCAATAGACCGGGGACAAAAAAAACCTTAATGAAGTAATATACAAATTAAAACATGAATTTAAATTATAAATGAATGTATATATTGTTACAAAAATTTAGATTAAAAATATAAAAATGAAAATATTGAAGCCAGGGTTACAATACAAAATTATTCGGAGATTCAATGTACTACTTTGAATAACTAAAGTTTAACTATGTATAACTAATATTTCTGTTACATCAATTATTTTAAACGTGTCGTTAATTAGGTGGCTTATTCAGCCTACACTAGTTGAATTGACGTTGGGGAAATTTTCTTAGAGATGAGTCACAATATTTATATATATAAAAAGGAAATGTAGAAATTAATTTTTGATTGACTTGCTCGATAACGATGATTAATCTTTGTTATGTTGATTAAGGTCCTTCTTTTTCCCAAGCTAAGTGACTACCAGTCTACTTTGTATTATTAACTGGTTGAGGACGGCTACCAGCCTATTCTGAAATAGTAGATAACTTGGAAAGTGGGAATAATGGGTACGTGTTTGATAGTTCGGGACTCACGACACAACTGACTATTTTTGGGTCCGTTCGTTAGACTTTCGGAAAAATGGGTGGTTTCTCAAACTTCTATATTTGGGGGAAATTCTCTTCCCACGTTCTTCCACCTCTACCCAAACGTTTTCCACTTCCTTTCGGAAAACCATTGTTTCGGGGCCGCACTATCTCTTCTACATTGATTTCTCGTTCCCTTTCTTCCAGCCCTTCCCAATTCACCCCTACTCTTTCTTTTTATTAATAATCATTGTAAGAATAGTAATAATAATAATAACAACAATAGTAATAATAAAAGTGATTGATATTATTATTTTTATAATTCTTAATAAATAATTTGATTTATTTTCCTTTAAATTATTGTTGAATGAAATTTATTACTTTTCTTTCGTTTAAGTGTTATCCTAAATTTTTTATATGGTTTATTTATTTAAATTACGATATTTTAATGTTTTAATTAAAATATTTCAACATTATAATCTTATTTAAATCATAATATTTTAATATTATAATTTTATTTAACTTATAATATTTATTAGAATTATAATATTTTAATATTTTATTTATTTAAGTTCTAGTATTTTATTTTATTTATTTTATTTAAATTCTAATATTTTAATGTTTTAATTTTATTTTCTACTTAAAATTAACGTTTTATTCTGAGTTTAAATATTATAGTTAAAATTTTGTAATAAAGATTTTATATGGTTCTTTCCCTTTTTCTTTCTTTTATAAAGTTTTATTCTATTATATTTCTACCTTAATATTCTAATCTTAGCAATATTTAAAAATTGTTAAATTTTATTATCCAACTAAGACCTTTTACTTTTTATTTATTTAAACATTCATTTGTCTAGACACCATAATTTATTTTTAAGTATGTTTCAATTTAGGAAACATATAACGTAAACCGTCTTATTAATTACGCGACGGAAACGCGAAATAAAACCCGGAGTCGTATGTGGTCACCCAAGTGTATTAAAAATTATACATAATAATAATAAATGTAACTCAAAATAATGAATAATTATAAACAAAATACAGTTGTGCCTGAACCAGCTCCGCAGGCTGGGTTAGTGCACGAGGGCGCCAGTCCGTTTTTACAAAACAAACAAAAATAATAACAAATCAAGGGAGAGATTACGGGACAAAATCTTGAGTGAGAATGTATGCACCAAGCGGAATGACAACCAAATAAATATAATGAATACAATAATAAGGAATAATATTACTAAAATATATCCAGGAAATAAATAAACAAATAATGGCTATCACTGGATTTCTTTTACTAAATTATTCAATTCAAATATATTTATAAACGCAACACATTATTACAATATCAAGTATAATTTACTGTTATCAATTTTATATAATAAATTTCATCAAATTAACATATGCTCATTATAACCAAATAATAATAATAATTAATTAAATTATTTTATTAAGTTATCCACTGGGGAATTCAAATTACAAATTAGAAATTTTTACTCTTTAAACTCAATATAAAATTTATACAAATAAAATAATAATTTTTTCTTTATATTATATTATTTTCTCTGGGGAGAGATAGACACGGGAACTCAAAATACGTTTGGCAACACTGGGTTGCATACCTTTAAATTACAAAATAAATTTTACCCAGAGCAATAATGTTTTAAATACTCAAATATAATTTTAAAATAAAACGTAAAATTCTAGAGTAAGATAAGGAGCCACAAATGCTATCCTTGTCTAATCTCCTACGGAATTTATTCGACGCGTCTACGTGCATGTGCACCAAACTCTGGGACGCGCCGAATATATTCAACTTATAATTACAATAATAACTCAGTTTCAATTATTTATCAATCAAACACCGCGATCAACTCTACTGAGGGTCCAGCGATAGCCGATGCAACAAATGAAAATACAAGTGACTTACCGGCGTTGACAATAATTAACTTCTTGAGATTTTTCAATTATAAATAACACATAAACTATACTTTTAATTCGTATAACAAAACGTTAATTAACAGAATTTACTCTCTTTACTATTGAATTATGGCAACTGGGCCAAAACAATTTTACTTAAAATAAATCACGGACAACAACACGTCCTATCTTTACAAAATCCCGGTCCTCTCTCACTATTTCACGTCGTTTTTCCGAGGGATGGGTATCACTCACGTGTTATCCCCTCTAATGACCTCGGACCCGAAATTATCAATTAAAATAAAATATTAAAAATTGTCACACGACCTGAGTTATATCATGATAATAAATTAAATAATATTTCCCTACAATAATTATAAACATAATAATTATTAACCTTTTTAACAATAAAATAATAATTATTTTAGTGAACCACGTGGCCGGAGAAAAATATGGATTTTTATCCCCACTATATCGACTTACTCTCCCTTCGGTCGATATTTTCATGTATGTTCTACACACACACACGTGTGCTACTGACTGAAATAAAAATATTGATCAAGCACATAATATTCAATATAATTATCAATACATAACTATAAACATAATAAACAATAATATCAGTAAATTCATAATTAAATGATTAATTAAATAATATAAATATTTAAATGATAATAAATTATTGCAAATAAATGTGCTTTATAGTAGCTAGGAGGTGTTGTTAAACTCACGGTGGGATAGGAAAGCGCGCGCAGCGATTCACGTTTGAATCGCTACGTGACAAACATATTAAAAACTCATTACTGACGTGCTATTTACTCTGGAACTTATTTTAGAGTGCAGTTGCGATAAGAATGTGCGTCAGCTGCCACTCTGACCTTGGTGAGGATTAGTAATCTTTTTCACCTAGTAAAATATTTGGACAGATCTTACCTGTCCATACAAATTTTAAATATTGGAATAAGAATAAAATAAAACAAAACAGAATGACATAGAAATACTAAAGCAACAAAAAAAAAAGAAAGCTGAAAAATAATTCGGACGTAACATGTTTTAAAGAAAATTTATTGGTTTTCCAAAAAAAAATTTATTTAGATTTTATTTCAACTTTATTATTTTTATTAAATTCTTGATAGTAGTTTTAATTTTATTTAATTTTTATTAATTCAATTTTATTTAAACTCCGCGATTTAATTTTTTAATTTTAATTTTTAAATTTCCCAATTCACTTTCTTGTATTAAAAAAAAATTTTCAGAAATTTTTTTGTTTCATAAATTTGTGTATTTAATTCAAAATTTTGAAAAATTTACTCACTTTGATGAAAATTTCTGACTTACGAAAAAAAATTTTCCGGATTTTTGAATCCTTCGTTTGAAAATCACTAGGCTACTTCGGGGCTGTTCGAGTCCGTCGCTGCCACCAATGTTAATTATATATAGTTGTTACGTCCTGGAGTCGTGTCGGCTTGAGATCTGCCGGCGCGAATCATTTGAATTGGACGTGACTGTAGATCTTCGGATACATGGGTAGTTCTCGAAAGCTCGAAATAACTTGGTCGCTAATCTTTTTGGGAAGGCGGCGGTTATCGTACGTAAGAAGTTGCTAGGGGGGAGGGACTTGAAATTTCTCTAGTCGGGATGCTAAGTAACAAAGGGGAAAACATAACTTAAGTGAACGTATTCTGGGAATGAGAGGGGTCAGTAGGTCAGGTGTGTAAGGGACTGGATCAAAAATGGAAATAATTTTTTAGTAAGGATTGCTCAGTAACAGAAGGGAAGATAGGACTTATAATGGAAAGAATTCTCTAGTAGGGATTGCTTAGTAACAGAGGGGAAGGTAGAATTTATGACGAGGAATTCTCTAGTAGGGATGGCTTAGTAACAAAGGGGAAGGTATAACTCACAGCGGGAATAATTCCCTTGTAACAAGAGTGAACAAGAACTTCCTAGGATGAGATAAATAACTAGATCATAGGTGCAGGGGGCTGGATCTTATAACGAAAGACAAAGAGGTATGATTACAACCAGCAGGCTTTGAAGTTACAGAATATTTTTAAATTTTAACGCGGGCTATCATAAAAACTCGGCGCCGGCATGGCTGCTTCTTGTTGAGTAACTCGACTGATAGAGATACCGAGACAATATTATGTTTAACATAGATCTCAACTATGACTTGTAGTATTTTGAATAAAACAAGGAATTGTAAAAATTTATTGTAGGGTATCACATGTAATAGTTTTTATATCGCCGGATTCTAATAAGCCTCGACAAATATCGAGTAGCAGCCTGTTAAATTATCACGACACAGAGACCGACCGAAAGATTCTGACTATTATCATCATACGTACATAATTTCATTTTTATTATTTTTTTTTATTGAAATAATTTAAAAGAGCCGACTATTGTGTTACGTCCAGCTTAATGCTGAACATCATATTTTTATTCTCAAATTTCATATTTTGCATTTTATCATATATTTAATTAAATTTCGACTGGCGACCAAATTTTATTTCTTAAATAACTCTAGAGAGATAAAAAATAATGTATTTCTTTAAAAATGCTTTTCAAAGATTTAGATTCGTTGTTCAAACATCTCCCAGAAGGGGTTTTGGCGCCCTCTAGGGGGCACCAGACCAAGTACGTACCACCCTCTCCGTGGGTTCTGGGACCAGTACTCCAACCGTTAGCGGTGCCCGCATGTTTTGCACCTTGTAACATGCGGCAACTCCGTGGTTGCAGGAAGCCAATAGGTACCGCTGCGCGGGCGTGAACCCCTTTTCAGGTGTCAAACGCCTGAAAGTGATAATAGCCCGTAAACAAGACTTATCACTAGCATATAGTGATAATCACTCGGAGGACAACAGAGGGCAATCTTTTATAGCTGCTGTCATACATCCGAGTGAGTATAAGTGCAAGTGGAGGAAGCCCTTATGGGTATGGGAAGAAGTTGCGTCCCACCACTAAACCTACGCAACCGGTTGACCAGAGCTGAAGTCTGGTACCACGGGGGGCCACTTTCCAAGCCCTCTGTGACCAGAGTCTCTCTATTTCCTGAGATGGAAGCAGTGTTTGGCCCAAAAAGAGGTTGGACTCGTGGTGGCTGATGGTAAGGCACCCACATGCACTGCATGCCTAATGGGTAAGCTAATGTGTGCTTATGCTCACATTTCGCTTTTATAATATTATGGTAGAAGTATAATAGGGACCGCTCGCAACGCGTGTATGCCCAAAAGGGCGAGGAAACGGCTTCCGGTCGGCGGAGGTGGACTTAGGTCCCGTTACATTAATTAATTGTTCAAACATCTATTGAAATGTTGGAGCAAACTCTAAATGTAGTTATAATGACCCTCAAGTAATTACCAGGGTCAAAGGCAATCTGGAAGTACTTTCCTCTAGAAAAACCGAAAATATTTATCAACAAGAGAGTACTTAAAATGAGTAAAAAGTAAATAAATTTTAAAATGAATTCTTTTCTTTTTTAACTTCCCGCTAAGAAAATTGCAAATTTTCAAAAATTCGGGAAGTTATTGGTTTCAGTCTGAATTTCAAAATCGGATTTCTAATAGATTTCCACACTAGTTCCGTACTAGTCTATTATTATTACAAGTGTTCTCGCACTTCCACACTAGCTCCGTACTAGTTTATCATTATTACAACTGTTCTCACACTTCCACACTAGTTCCGTACTAGTCTATCATTATTACAAGTGTTCTCACACTTTCACACTAGTTCCGTACTAGTTTTTTTTTATTGTACAAGTGTTCTCACACTTAATTTTATTAATTAATTATTTTTTATTAGTGTATAAATCAATATTGTTTAGTGACTAAATCAATTATTAGTTCAACGTTAAGAGAAATTGTAACCGCGAATAGTACGTAGAATCAGTGGAAACAGTGAAAATAATAATCCAGTCTCCAAACCTTCAGGTACTGTAAACTTAAGTTATAATTTTTGTATTTAAACAAATTTCCAATCAATTGAAACCTTATACGATTTATTTCAATTTTAAATTTATGGTTTTGTTAATGGAAGTGAATTATAAAGTATATTTTATTGTAAAATTCTAATTATACGAGCAAGTGTAGGCACGTGGCTGCCTTGTAACTCTGTTATAATTTTGAATTCAAGATAACAACTGTTTGTACGATTAACACTGACGGTCAGCCACCGAATACTTTTACAAAATAATTTAATTTTGAGATCTATTGTAATCATAACGTTGTAGCTTTAGTTAACTTGTTAGTTAACAAGTTAGTTTTGACATAACAATAATAAAACTTTGGTCGCTCTGATGAAGTAAAATTCTTCAACAGAGCAACTACAGCAGATAAGCGATTTCCGCGAACACCGCCGTGGCCCGTAGTCTAAACTCATGACGAAGCATGAGACCCGGGCCTCGACGACGTTCGCTAGGGTAACCTGAGATGCTACGTTGGACAATTTATAATTTTATAATTTTTTGTACTGGATCTGCGGAGACAGAGCAGTTAGCCGACAAACATCTAAGTCACCGGACCTGGGTCCGGTGACTGACTGACTCAATAATTAACTTTGCTAATCAAAACATACCTAAATGTATTAAATGTGGTGTACCATTTATTATATGACCCTAATCAAATATTGAAAAAAAATTCTTAATCACTAATTATCGACGACGGACACGCCTAGGGTCGATTGATGCCTTAATGATGTCAAACCTGAACATTTAAATTATTGATATAATTTTATTTATATTTTTAATTATTCTGGGGTAATACCCCAGAATGTAACACTGTATAAAATTTAATTTCTATAAATAAAGAGACACCTCCATATAAATTACCGTATAAAATTTAATTGCAATAAATAAAAACAAAAATTTAAAATAACTGTAATTAGAAAGGTATTGTTACGTCCAGATTATTGGACTTAATTTAATATTTATTCTAGTCCAAGCCAATGGCTTATAGACTAGGAATCTGTGAGGATATTTGTCTGGTCAATCATCAATAAAAAGTTGTTACAAATAAAAATTTATATATTGAGACCCAAAAATATTTTTACAATTTAAAAGTTTTACAAATTAAAATCCTAATACTATGAATACGATAACTTGATATTATTCTATAAAAGTATTAGGTGGCTACCTGCCGATGCTAATAACTACGAGTTCGAAATTATTATTATGTGGCTACCAGCCGACACTAGTTCGTATAGTTCGAATTTTATTCGATTGATTTCAATAACTCAGACTCATTAATTTGGATATAAAATAATTTGTTTCATATAAAAAGTAAATTACGTAAAAATCAAAAATTTACCTGGAGTCGCAGCAACTGAATAGATTTCTAATTGATAACACTGGTTCTAATTTGCTATTTGTGGTATATAATTTTATTTTATTGTTAAATTTACTTCCTTAAGCAATTAATAATTGAATTGATATTAATAAAAATTACTCGTGAAATATTGAATAAATTTAAATGTGAAGACACTTGTAAAATAACTCGATGAACGTAAGTGTGAAGACACTTGAAAAATTGATTGGATGAACTAACGTGTGAGACACTTAAGTTTTCCTGTTATTACTGAACCGGAACTTAACTGGACTGAGCCGAACTGCGTCGATTTTCAGTTCAACGACACTTTTTATAATTTCTTATTTGGTCTATTCGATGTATTGTTTTGGGGGAAGACTGTCCAATCAGAGCACAGTTCCTATAGGTCCTTTCCCTTCCTCTATGATTTTCACCTTAGGAAAGTAGTAAGGGCACATCCCGATGTGGGCCTATGTGCGTACGCACCTACATACACCCACATGTACAATACAATATTTTAAGTTTAATATTTTAAATTTATTTATAATAATCAAAATTTAGTTATTGTAATAGTTTAAATTTATTTATAATTTAAATTTTACTTACTGTAACATTTTAAATATATTTATTACTATGATTTAAATTTTACGTATTATAATTGTTATAATAGTTTGAATTTATTTATAATAATAGTTAAAATTTATAATAGTTAAAATTTATTTATTATAATAAATAAATTTATTATAATCATATTTTAAATTTATTTTGTTACGTCAGGATTTGTAATAAAAGCAGGCTTTGAGCCTTGACTATAATATGACAACGGTATTAAGGATGCCAAATTATAAGCGAAGAACTCGACTTACTTTAAAATCGGACTTATAGAATATTTTTGGTCCTAGTCTTTCGACCAATAGACCGGGATCACACTGAGTATAATTATCTGGAAGGTTTGTTGAAATAAATGACTGTATATACGTATTAACTATTATATATTATACAAAAAAAATAATTTCTAACGTTATGATTACAATAGGTCTCACAATTAAATTATTTTGTGAAAGCATTCGGTGGCTGACCGTCAGTGTTAATCGTATAACAGTTGTTATTTTGAATTCAAAATTATAACAGAGTTACAAGGCGGCCATGTGCCTACACTTGCTCGTATAATTAGAATTTTACAATAAAATATACCTTATAATTTACTTCCTTCAACAAAATCATAAATTTGAAATTGAAATAAATCGTATAAGGTTTTAATTGATTGGAAATTTGTTTGAATATAAAAATTATAAATTAAGCTTACAGTACCTGAAGGTTTGGAGACTGGATTATTAATTTTGTTGTTTCCACTGATTCTACGTACTACTCGCGGTTACAATGTTTCTCTTAACGTTGAAATAATAATTGATTTAGTCACTAAACAATATTAATTTATGCACTAAAAAAATATGATTAATTTAATAATATCAAGTGTGAGGACACTTGTACATTAATAAAAAAAAACTAGTACGGAACTAGTGTAAAGTGTGAGAACACTTGTAAGAAATATAAACTAGTACGGAACTATTGTAAAGTGTGAGAACACTTGTAATAATATAAACTAGTACGGAACTAGTGTAAAAGTGTGAGAACACTTGTAATAATATAAACTAGTACGGAACTAGTGTAAAAGTGTGAGAACACTTGTAATAATATTTTCCCGTCGACCCGGAACTGGGAATTGAAAATTTGAGAATAGGCATTGATTGATGTTCAACCATGCTTTTTATATTTTCTTATCGGGTCTTATTTGGTCTATTGTTTGGGGGAAAACTGTATCAAATCGGGACACAGTTTCTATGGGTCCTTTCCCTTTCCCTATGATTTTCCGTTAGGGAAGTGGAAAAGACACACCCCGATGCGGGCCTATGTGTGTGCGCATCCACACATACACTCACATTTACAGAATTTTATATTATTATACTTTAAATTTATTTATGATCATTAATTTATTAATAACTTTTATTTATACAAAAAAAATAATTATCGAATGGCTTTGTGCCTATTCTGATTTTTTATAACTTTGTTAATGTATTTATTTGTATATTACTTATTCAAATTTTATTTATTTAAATATTATAATTTTGAATATTTAAATATTATTTAATTGAATAATTAAATATTATTGATTTAAATATTAAAATATTATTTATTTAACTTTTATTTATTTGAATATTTGAATATTATTTGTTTAAATATTATTTATTTAAATATTATTTATTTGAATATTTAAATATTATTTATTTAAATATTATTTATTTGAATATTTAAATATTATTTGTTGAAATATTATTTATTTGAATATTTAAAATATTCTTTTATCTAATGCCTATCTTATCATTAAAATCTATTTTTTTCTATTTATTTAAGGATTCCGAAAATGTTCGAAAAAAGTGCACTTAAAATGAAAGTAAGGCTTAAGATAGTGTAAAGATTACTCATTTGTTTAAAAAAAATAAAAAAAGAAAAGAATTCATTTTAACATCTATTTACTTCTTACTCATTTTAAATACTCTTTTGTTGATAAATATTTTCGGGTTTTCTAGAGGTAAGTATTTCCGGATTGCTTTTGACCCTGGTAATTTATTTGAGGGTCATTAAAACTACATTTAGATTTTGTTCCAACATTTCAATAGATGTTTGAACAACGGATCTAAATCTTTTAAAAGCATTTTTAATGAAATACATTATTTTTTTATCTCTCTAGAGTAAAAAAAAAAGGAATTAAAATTTGGTCGCCAGACAACATTTAATTAAGAAAAAATATGAAATATAAAATTATAAATGAAATTATGATAGTCAGTATTTTAGCTGGACGTAACAATTTGTTGTTGAATTTATTTATTATAATAGTTTAAATTTATTAATTATAATAGTGTAAAATTTTCTATTAATAGTAGTTTAAATTAATTATTTATTATAATAATAATTTAAATTTATTTATTGTGATTATAATAGTAATTAAAATTTTATTTATTATAATAGTTTGAATTTATTTATAATAATCGTTAAAATTTATTTATTATACTTGGTAATAAATTTTATCGATTGGCGCTGAGCCTGTTTTATTTATTTATTCTTAATAATAATTTAAATTTATTTAGTTTAAATTTATTTATTATTATAAGTTTTATTTATTTAGATTTTTAATATTTCTTTACTTATTCGAAATTATTTATTGAATTTTTAGTTATTCTTTTATTTGAATGCTTCTTTGTCTATTAAAAAAAATTATTGCTTTTAGAAATTATTTATGGAATTTTATTTCCTTAATGACTCTTTCGTCATAAAAATCTATTTTTGTCTATTTGCTTATTGATACCGAGATGTCTCGACAAAAGTGCACTCCAAGTGAACGTAAGGGATTAAGATTGTGTATATATTAATTATTTATTTATAACTAAAATTTATTTACGGTTTACTTATTCCACGTACACTTTTGTTGATAATTATTTTGGTTTTTCTATGGAAAGTGTTTCCAGATGGCCTCTGGGCCTTTACAATTACCTGAAGGGTCATTTATATTACATTTAGTTGTTTGCTCTAGCATTCCAACAAATGTCAAAGCAAACAAGTCTAAATCTTTTAAAAGCATTTTATGTCTTATCGCTCAGAATTTTATAAATAGAAATAATAAAAATAAAATCTGGTCGTCGGCTAAATTTTAATTTAGGAAATAAACGTTAAATAAAATGTAGCAATAAAATATTAAGTTCAGCATTTAGCTGGACGTAACAGTATGAAATTATTTAAATATATTTAGAATATTTTCTTTATTTGAAGAAATGAATGAACGAAAGTGTGTAATTTCAAAGAGAACTAAAAAAAAATTACTATAAAAAAACAAATTCTAAAAACAAAAATTCGCATAACTAAACATGTATATCAGAAAATTAAGTAAAAATGAACATCTCGATAAATAAAACATCTATAAAAAATTAATTGTTGTTGAACATCTCGATAAAATATAATATCAAATTAAATTTGATTATAGATATAATATTTTATAGTGATGTCCAAAAACAGTTAATTTTTTATAGATATTTTATTTATAGAGATGTTCAATCGACATAATTTTTTTATATTCATGTTTAGTTATGCAAATGTTTGTTTTTAGAATTTTTTTTTTTCATAGCAATTTTTTTTTTGTTCTCTTTAAAATTACATACTTTCATTTATTCATTTATTCGATTAAAAAAAATATTTTAAATATATTTAAATGATTTTATACTTTTATAATTACAGTTTTATGAAATTATTTCTATTTTTATTCATTGAAATTAAATTTTATACAGGAATTTTGATGGAGGTATATCTTTATTTATAGT
>OZ024712.1:14509876-14536960 GCA_964016945.1 Microplitis deprimator
TAGGACACGATTGCGTCTACAATTCTCATCCGATCTTAATGAAATTTCCTACACTTATTCTATGTGTGATTACCACGGTTAAGTTCGAAGATGGGCTGATTCGGTCGATTAGTTTAGAAGTTATGCAACGACTTTTCGAAAAAATCAATTTTTAATCACATTCAAGTCCATATAACTTTAAAACTACAACTCATAGATAATTTCTGCAAAAAGTATTTTAAAGCGTGACTAATAAGCTTCAATTTATGACCTCAAACTTTATATTTTGACCATTTCTTCCAATAATTTCATAGCCTTGAAAATTTTAATGGAATCAAAAAATGTTGAAAATATGGTTTTCAGTCCACAGAACTTATGCTTGTTCCATTATAATCGAGTTTTGTCAGTTGTATTTTATTGTGCACAAATTAACCTGTAAATTTCAGTGCTATTTTATATTTTAGAAGTATTTCTTTTATTACTTATAATGTATCAAATGTACCTCTACTCCCAATGATTATCACTTGTCTTGTCATTACGATAGCACCCACAGTTCTAATCGGATCTTGATGAAATTTCTTACACTTATTCTATAGGCGGATACCTTGATCAGGTTCGAAGACGGGCTGAATCCCTCAAATAGTTTTTAAATTATGGCTGTTTGAAATTTTCATGATTTTTCGTAAAAATCAGTTTTTAATCAACGCTAAAGCTCATATAATTTCAAAACTAATATTTATACACAAATTCCGTAAAAAGTATCTAAAAGTTTGACTAATAATCTCGCATTAATGACCTTAAGCTTTATGTTTTGACTATTTCTTCCAATAATTTAATACCCTTGAACTTTTTAATGAAATCAAAATGTTGAAAATATGGTTTTCATTTCACATAACTTATGAATTTCCCATTATAATACAATTTTGTCACGTGTATTTTATTGTAAACAAAATAACCTGTTAATTTTACAGCTATTTTATATTTTAAATAAAAGTATTACTGTTATTTTAACTGGGCTTGTCATGGTAACAGCGATTACAATTATGATCTCATACTAATTAAATTTTTAATTCTTTATTTATGTGAAGGTTAGTTTGGTACATTACCTATATAATGTTATGTCAAATTAACTATCTGAAGTTCTCTATCAATAATAATCGTTGTCTTTTTTTACCCTCACTCTTAGAAATCGAGTCTAATTTCATATCATTACTATACACTACTAAGATATGTATGTATAAAACTATTTTTTTATATCAATTAATTGAAAAATCTACCTTCCATTTCGGCTGCCGAATGGCCTTTTTTTATTTAACATTTTCTTCACACGCACACGTATACTTATAAAAACATAGATTTTATTCGTCGTATAATTTAATAGTACATTTCTTATTATATTTATTCAATGGTGATATTATCATTCATGGAGTAGTCGACGTGGTAGTAGTTCACGGTTGAGCGACGAGTTTGTTGTAAGTCGATTTCTTTGATGATGAGTTGAGCCAAATCGTCATGGAAATGAATTAGTTCCCAGAAGAATAAAAATCCATGGTCGGAAATATTTGCTTCAATTGAAGTAAATCTTCCATTGAATTTAAAGATTTCATCAAAATGTTTTTCTAGATAATTTATGACTGTAGGGGTGTTTGGAACGTCTCTGGTATTTACGATCAGATTTTTCAAAATATATTTTGATATATTATGGATAGTAAAATCAACATAATATTTTATAGGTAATCCTTGTAGATGGTTTAACCAGTGGTTGACTCTCGTACGGTATAATTGATTAATCGATTATTCTGAAGTTGTAGTATAACACAGCGTTCATTTTTAAATTCAGAAAACTGTATTTTAAAGTCCCCGTGTTTGATTTGACAGAACTTGCAATAAAAAGTAGAATTTTCTTCATCGTAAAAATAATTATTGATGGTTTCCATGGAATTACTTAATTTTTGCCACTCATTTAGATTTAATTGTATTTCACATTTTGAATGTACACTAATGATTTGTACGACGGGTTTAAAGTCGTTGTCTTAATATTTCAAGCCGCAACGTAACTGCTTGGTATTCGATTTATTTAATGAAATTTTATGAGCTTGGTACACAAAGTCTTGGGATGCCATGGCTTAGAAGTGATTGTTGTGCAGTCACAATTTATATTGATTTATATTTTTTATTAAAACTTACACACCCAATAAGAAAGAGAGAGAGGGGTGATAGACCAGAGGTCTGATTTTCTGGAAAGGGTAAACTAATGGAGAGGGAAATAAACAATTTAGAATTTGAGTACTTTAATTTATAGTTATATTTCATTTGACTGCAGTAGTTTTACTAAAAAATGTATAATTCAGACCTATCGCTCGGGCAGCGGTATATAAATTTAAAAAAGTTTTTTCAGGAACGAAAACGCCTCAAAATTAGGAAACAAAAAATTTCAAAAGTGTTTTATAAAAGTGTTATCGATGAAATACTTGATTTTAAAAATGTTAATGCAAATAGTGAAAAACAATGTAAATTATGTGATGATTATTTAAAGAAACCTCCAGTGAATCTGTGGAAATTTTCAGCCTTCGTAAGCGAAGACTTAGACTTTTTCAAATTGTGTATTGCGATACCTAGGGTATGTATACCTGAGCGTATGACACAAGAATATTATGAGCACGGCTCCTGGGAAATTAAGTATTACCCACCATCACTTAGAAGCATAGCAAGCACTAGTATCCTTACGAATGCGGATACATTATCTCAAAGTCTCGACTTAGAATATCTTATTCACTTATTGAAGTTCAACCCGACCACAAAAGTGTTAGCTTTAAGCCCCCCATTGAATCTTGACTATGAAATCGAAGAAAAACCAATTGAAGAGATGCAGTTATGTGAATTACAGTGTTGGGGAAGTGGTCAACATTACATTCCTTTTTATTCAGCGACTTTATATTGTTGTGGAAGAGAGATAGATTCGGTCAAATGAACATTGTACACCATTAAAAGTTAAAAAACTGGAAATTGTAAAGTCATTGGTGGGTGTACAGAGATAGATTTTCTATAAAGAGCAGGAGGATTCAAAACCTAACAGTCAGTGGTTGTATTTGGAAGTAAGAACTACAGTGTAAAGGTATCAAATATTAACGATGTCAAGTGAATTTGGAGCAATGCATCCTCTATTAAATGATGGTTTAGATGAAAAACTCTTAGCTATTTGTGAAGAGGTTGAGAAGCAGCAACAGCCTGCGATGGAGATAAATGGAGCTAATGTATCTCCAGATTTATTTGAAATCTCGGGGGAGGATATATCTCCTGCATCTCAGGAAAAATATATGAAAATGAACGGTTTACGTGGAAATTTGTCTCAATTCCGTGAGCAGAGTTCGCTAGCCCATGACTGCACGAAGTTTTGGCGATCTTCATGTACAGGTAATTACATAAATTAAATTCATATAGTTCTTCATCATATAATTATGTATTAATATTGAGTTTATTTTATTGTTGAAAACAGAGAATATGTGCAACACGCACCGTAGTACTGACGGAAAAACGTTAGCACAAAAACCTCATGTTTACGAAATCATAAAAAAAATTACTTCAGAGACATTACAAAGAATTAATAGTGAGTTAGAAGCTCATATGAATATTAATCTTGAGTCTGTCTATCAAATGTGGGAGTATAAGCGCTCAGGTTCAAACATTGAAATTATAACAAGTTAAAATTTTAAATCAAATTTTACATAATTTTTATTTTTCATTCTATTTTTCAGATGAGCTTGGTAGGAGAGAAATTCTAGAGGATATAGAGAATGAAGTTGTTTTTGATTTTTCAAAGTAATTTTTTTTAGATGGAAAATGTTTATACAAGCACTCGATTCATGATTATTATTATTGAAATTTTTTAAAATTTAGATCTCATTATTTTCTATCTGATATTAGAATATCCCTCTTCATCAACTCCGATCACTCAAAGCCAAGAACCAGCTATAGTAAGCGTAGCTGAAAAAATTGATGACTCTCAACATGAAGATTTGACGTTGAGGAAAAGAAAAAAAAAAACTACAAAAGCTGAAAATTCGACAGGTCAAAAAAATTGATAAAAAAATGAAAATTTTAAAGAACAAAACAATAAAAAAAAAAAAAAGTACGTTAATGTTTGAGTAAAGATGTATGATATTTATAAAACAATAATAATTTGTAACTCGAATTGTATTTTAATTTAAAAAATATATTAAATAACAAAATAATGAAAAATATTTCTTCCTAATTAAGATTTCTTCCACACCCTATTCCCGTCATTAATTTATTTTACTTTAAGTTAACTATAAATATTCTGAGTAGGATAAGTAGAAAAATAGTAGTTTGAAATAACGATAAAAATGATTTATATTTTTTTCATTTTTTTATTACAAAATCATAGCCTAAAGAATACATGTTTTATCGTCTACAACTTTGATTATAAATTAACCCTCTTCCAGATAAATTTGTAAATGGTTTACTTAATTTATTTTTATTTCGCTTTTTTCCATATTTAACAATTTTATCAAACATTCTCAATACAAGTCAATCGTTCTGTTTTGTGTCTTTATTAAACAGTTTACAAAATGATGATAGGGAATTGTTATTAGAAAGTCAATGAAGTACAAAAATACAATATTGACCACAAAAATTAGAAGCAATATCTTGTAGTTGACTCCTCCAGTGCAGGCATCGGTATATCGTAACAGTTTTAATAACTGACGAGTATCCATAAAACTAACCGTACAGTGTGGTATCTTGCTAAATACTAAATTTTATCTACTACTTCTCTATCTCATATACTTTTTTATTAATCAATTATAATCTACAATAACTTGTCTTGAAGAATCTATTTCTAAAATATTATCGAATTCCAAGTATACTGCGCAGTTCACATTAACTTCAAGAGCACTAGCAAAACGTGCTTCTATTCTCAAACTTCCAGTTTTTACCGAATTCCAATAAGAAACTAGATTTGCTGATAGATCAGGTGTTAAATCAAAAGCATAGAGAGTGTATCCGTGAGTATACTCAATACGTGAGATACAGTTCCCCGTATTTCCAACATGAACTCCAGTACCACTAAATAATGTATTAAAAGCTTCCACCTCTAAGTAATTGTCCCCGTAATTCGGCTGTAACGCTCGGCCCAATAACTGTTTCCCGTCAATGTATAAGAAAAGATAGTTTAACGAAAATGTTTGGAAATTGAATGGGTTATGAATTTTTGAGCCATTATATGCTCGATTATCCACAAAACCAATTATTATTCTTTGAGGTAACTGACCCAATACAACATTATCATTGGTATTACCGAGTATACCCTGGGATATAACAATCGATTTTACTTCAACTCTAGTTAGTGGATACTTTGCTGTCGTTTGACCCAAAGTTCTTGCATGAGCATTAAAAATACTCGGGCTGATTTTCACTCTTCTGACAACTAACATTGCTTCCGAAATCTTGACAATGTAAGTATTTGCACTTCCATCCATAAGACAAAATGCGTTTTTTGAGCGGATTAATCGAATTCTCATTTCAATTCCATTAAGCAAAAATTTATCTTGATTAAAAACATCACAATGTAAATGTCCCATCATTTTAAACTCTTTTCCTTTAGACGAATAAGCGATCCGTTCATCTAGACCGGTATTTTTTTTTGATACTATAGCATCCATTTCATCCCGGGTATCCATAGATCATAAAGACATTTTTAGATGACTTTTCTTTGCGTCAACTCCATAATTTAAAAGTGTTTCCCTGTAAGCCCTATAAGCGTAGGCATTATTGGGTGGGGAACTCATTTTTTGATTGAAAAACACATCTACTTGAATAAACATTGAATGCAAAAAATTATTCACTGGACCCACATAAACTTTTTCGTCTATTTTGCCATTAGATTGTATAATTTTTGCTTTAACTTTTATCTTATTATGAGATAAGTCAATGTATTCCTTGCCATGTCCAGGTACGATAAATTCTATCGGAGCGTCGTTCGACAAAGATGACATTGGATTGTAATATGTCCATTGGGATTGTTCAATACTTGTTTGTGTAGGCGGTAATGTAAATAAATCTAGTTCTGATTTCACGCACTCAGCCGAATGTGAATGTAAAAACGACATTTTTAATTAAATATATCGTACACGTCACGTTTCTTTCGAGAATTTTTTACTTTACGCACGTTTTTAGTCGATTTTTTCGTCTTCTTAGTGGGTTTCCTTATTCTTTTTGCTGTTGTTTTTTTATTACTGTTCCGCTTCTTCACCCTACCAGTTCTGGTAGTCTTATGAGTAATTTCGCGTATGCGCTTTCTTTTATATCCAGATCCCCGTATGATCTCTTCTAATTTTTCTGATGCCTCTCTTTTAAGACGTAATCCCGATTCTGTAAGCCTATGTTCCAATGACTGTTTTAAAGGAATTTGCCCTGTTGAGGAATCACTTAACACATTAGCACCTGCATGAAGTGCCTCTTTTCCTATAGCGCGGGCTGCGTTACCAAGAAACGGGACTACTCTGCAAAGAAAAGAGTCCTCCGAGAAAGGCCCCTATTCCATGTCCATGCTGATAAGACCCAGCATAAACTTTACCGAATCTATTATATTTTTCAACGTGACCTCCTCCCGCCTGATTATTGTAATACTCGATATAATGAAACATTTTTAATCAACTCTTAAAGTGTAGTGTAACGTTCAATGGTCCGTAGTCAAATGGTACGGGATCTCCGCCATTATCTCTTATATCTATTTCAATTGTTCTAAACGTATTTGATAAAACCGGAATATAGTTAGGAGAACCATAGGTGTTGGTAATCATCATACCATAGGTATATGAACTTACATCTATAGGTATCATACGTAGCAGTGCAGAGTTCACATCCCCAGTTACATAGGGGGAGCATATATTTAAATATATGAAGAGACTGTTGGGTAAACCTCGTATTAAACTCAGAGGTCTTTTACTTATACTTGTAAATTCATAACTCCTCCCCTTTCTATTACCAATTATAAATTTTTGTTGTTGATTTCTATCGGTATAGCGCTCAAAGCCTAAAATATCTAATAAAGTATTTGACAGTTCAAGACGATGACTAGTGTCTTTACAAAAAGGAGGTTAACAAATTCGCTTTATTTTAGTATATACTGCATTATTTATTTCTAAATGAAAATGTTTCATCGTAGGAAGAAAATAAGTCAAATTATGTGTCTAGCGGTTTGAATCATTATAAAGTCCAGGCGGAAAATAAAAATCATCACATATATCATTTTCTCCCTCAGCTCTGATTAAACATATTTTACTTTCTTTTATCGATTGTATATAAAGAAAACTTGCCGGAAACTGTATTTCTTTCAAGCCAACAACCCATTGACCTTCTAATTTAATATGTTCAGGTAGCATTGTTGTATAATTAGTCGCTGTGTTGTTAGGGTAGTAGTTCATGCTACTATTACTAGGTAAAACCATATGAAACTCAGTTTTATTCGCGCACTAATTCTTGTTCATAAAAGAAACCATCAATTTTTTCACCATTTAAATCTCTTAATTCATAAATAGGAATGTTTTGGCGAAGTTTTGCTTTTGTTATTCGAAAAATTTCTTCAGTATAACCAGCCTCATATCCTTTCTCGAACACTGACTTATATTTACTGATCCGTACATAGTCATTCACCTTATATTTAAAGACTCTTTTTCGCGTTGTTGATGTTAGAAACTGTTTTTTAATATTGTTCCATGCGACTTTAACATTGTATATAGCTATATGGTTCCATTCTGATTGAACTGTGCTTTGTATTATTTTACGCATCAACTAATTGTTGTAAGATATCTAAATAACGATGAGTCTTATGATGATTAAAATATCGCCACATACGTTCTTTCAGGGTTCGATTTACTCGTTCTACTACTGCACATTTAACATCAGGATTACGAGCTGTTCTAGAGTTTATATTTTTTGATTTCAAAAAGTCCTGAACACTAGTAGCCACAAATTATTTTCCTTTATCTGTTTGTAGCATCATAGGAGCCCGGTTATTGCTGCGATTAAAAATATTTTTAAAGCCTTGAAGTACAGCTGATGCAGACTTATCTTTTAACGGATCAACCCATAAATATTTACTAAGTATATATATTACTACTAAAAGAAATGAAACACCATCGTTATATGTTTTTAAAGATTTTAATTCAACTAAATCTGCTTCCCATACATCATCAATATTTGAAACAGTATAATGTAACCGTGGAAATTTACGTTTCACAGGTCTATGTCTAGTATAACTATCTTAAGCTGCTAACCACTTATTTATTTTTTCTTCAGGTATCTTATTTTTAAATTTTTCCAATAAATTTCGAGCTCCAGAATAGGAAACAGGGTTAGATGGATCATAATACTCTTTTTTGAGTATTTCTTCTTTTTCTACAGTCGCTGCCGTTTGAATAAATTCTTATAAAACTGCTTTTTGTTTCCTCCTTCTTGTAGAGTAGAGTTGGCCTGGCTAAATGATCGAAAACTTTTTAAGTCTTCTGAGGAATTATTTTTATTTGTTCGTGTTGGGGTAGAGGTACCAATAGGTAATTCATTTAATCCCACTAAACTTTTATTCCAAAAACTACTATTTCCTACAAATCCACGGGGAGTGTTAATCTCTTTCAAGTAGGTAGCGAAAAAATTTCTACCAGTAGGTTTGGTATTTTTTCGATGACGTACCGCATCATTGATAAGATCTACAATATTACTATTAGGAATCTTATAGCCATCTAATGTAACACTACCTTTTTCATCCCACGATAATCATTTATCGGTATCGATGGAATCAATATAACGTAAAATGTTTGCTGCTAATGATTTATAAGTTTTTGGAACACCCTTTATTATGTCGTGGAACTCGTATGATCTTATTCCTTCACTTCTAGTAGTCCTTTCTAAAATACTGAGAGGTTCTTGAGTGTCAATATTTTCTAAATTACTACTAATGTCGTTTTCCTTAGAAGGGGTGGATGACTGTGCAGAATTCGCCAGTTCGCTGTTTTTAATTTGTTCACTATTCACATCCCTCGTATGTTCTTTCTTTTTTAAAAATAAATATCGTCTGAGTATTTCTGAATATTGTTTCACTTTATCATTATTATTTGTAGAATTTTCGTTTAAAATTTAAGATAATTCAGCATCAAGCCGAGAAATAGGATTTCCAGGTGTCTGTGACGTGAGCAGATATTGACTCGATAGTAAAGATCACGGCTGATACGTTCAACTCGTATCCTTACTAGTCGCTAAAATAAGTTTTTGAAATTTTGTAAAGAAATATATACATGAGAAAATAATTTTTCTCAAGAATTATGGCGACATAGTCAGAATACAGTAAAGACACAGGCGGTAACACAAAACCCGATGCGTTCCGAATAGACCTTCAGTTTTTTTTTATATATAATAATTAACAGGTAAAATCAGTAGAATAGATCGCATAAGAGAATATCCGTCCACCTAGTACGTGAGAACCTGAGATCTCTTGCACTTAGACCTTTTTTTTTATGACACCCGACTTACTGACGCCAGCAATCGTACGGGAAAAACATACCTCCCTGAGCGTTGACATTTAAGTCGTACTGGCCTAAATAGGAAAGGTACTAATGGGATAAATGTACCATAGGTTTCTCTTATTCTCTAAATTTCGTCATTTTCTCTTAACGTACTTTAAAAATTTATGTATCTGTTCCCATTTAATAATCTAAGCATAGAACGGTAATCTTTTCTTTGATTTTTCATCTTAAAACTATAGAACACCCAACTCGTGTGCACCTGCATGTGATTCTTGGAAATTAAAGAAAGCTAATGGAAACCACCAAATTTATGGCTTCCTTGGCGGCAGAGTGGCGCCAGGTCATCGGCCCACTTAATAGTCAAAATCTATTTCCCAGGGATCACACGTGTGCATGGGCCTAGAACTTTCGGGCGAGTCCGAGTCTTCTCGTATGGGAAACAAGTTACCACCACTTTTCATATGTGAAGACCATATAAAAAGACCATGGACTTTAGCTCATTAGTTCTTTTGGGAATCAAACTCTGAACCATACCGAACTCCGGACACTTGACGGTGTTCGTGGCTAGAGGATTGATATCCCGATTGAGCATTCGGTCACGTGAGTCCAGGTCATTGAATCGGTCCTTGATCGTCGTAAGCACTCGTATAATCGGCATATTATTTTCTACTAGCTTCAGAAGCATAATCAACGCGATGTAGCGTATAGCATCCGATCACGTGAGCCCAGATCGTACGATTGGTCCTTGATCGTTGTAAGTCGTGAACTAATATCAACCATTTAGCACCGGTACAGCATTGAATATCTTCATCTTATTTTCAATCCATTTAATTTCATTTCATTTTAATATCGAATTTTGCCACGAGAAACGTGAAGAATCAAAGAATATTTTACTGCGATAAATGCAAAGATTTGAATAATATTTTACCGCGAAAGTACGTGAAGATTTTGAAACAAATTTACCGTGAAAATACGCGAAGATTTTATAAACAAATTTATATTTTATTTTACTGCGAAGACGCGAAGAATTTAAATACATTGGAATTATTTCACCCCGAGAAGCGCGAAGACATTCATTTTATTTTAATATACAAAGATTTGGAAACGCATAAACATTTAAATCAATACAACAAAGCATACTAAATAAATAAATAAAACGATAAATTAGAATCATATTAATTAACCGCGAGAACGCGTTGTGAATAAGTGTCCTGTGTTACTGCTGACAGTCCTGACACCTCACCAAAACTTGTTTAGGGTAAGTTTTAAACATTTGTTACGTCAAAATAACACATATTAAGAGTAGCGCTCCTGTTTAGCCTTCGCCTAGCGAAATAACTGGGACGGAGCTATAAGGATGACTGTTTATTTAAAATTAAAAGAAAATAAAAATTAAAAAATGTTTCGTTGTCTAAGAGATAAATTAAAATAATAAAAATTAAGTAAAATAAAATTTAATTAATTAAGTAAAAAAAAAATAATAAAAGCAAAATTAAAACAACTTCCAAATTTATTAAAATCAAAACAATTATTTAAAAATTATTACAAAACAAAATTTAATTTGCATTAGACAATTAAATGCAATTTACAATTTTAACACTTTTATAAAATGGTTTAACTCTCGATTTCACTTGTTATTTAATTTATTTAAAATCAATCAATTATTATTTTAAATCTGATAATTAATTATTTATTTAATTAAATTGTTACCTTGATTTATTTGACGATTATTATTGTTATCAATAGTTATTTATTTGATTTTTTATTTATTATTCTTCCTTCTTAACCCTTGATAATTGATGGAATTTTATCAATATTGAATTTTATTTATTAACTGAATTATATTTAAATAATTCAACTTGAACTTGATAATTGATGGAATATTTATCAAAATTATTTTTATTAAAATGAATCATTACCTTCAATAATTCAATAATTATTTAAAAATATTTTGAATTATATTTTTATAATTCAGTTTATAAATATTTAAATCACATTGCAATGATTTAATAAAATTAAGGACCGTGCCTTTAAATAATTAAAACTTCGTCGATGACGAATAAGCTCACTTAGGAAACTGAAATCTTTTTCGATTTCCAGAAGAGCTGTTACCAGGTAGTAACATCCCTTCCAATAATTATTTAATTATACCAATTATTTTATTGGCTATAATTAAATCAATATTTTTTCATAATTATTATTTATATATATATATATATTTTTCATGACTTCCAATGCAGTTAGCAACATACGCATAAAGCATTGGAGTCGAATTCATAAATCAATATTTATTGATTCTTATTTTTTTCTTTTATTGCAATTTATTCTTTTATTATTTAAGCATTTCATAATTTATTTTATTTTAATTATTAATAACTTGTTTATTAATAATTATTATTTCTTTATAAAAATTTCATAATTTCATTTCATACTCCTTCATTCCTTTATTATTTTAATTTATTATTAATAAACTTATTATTAATAATTATTTTTCATTTATAATTTTTCTATAAATATTTTATCATTTTAAAATTCTATTTCATACTTTACAATAATATTCTTTTCATATTTCATAATTCATTTCATTTTTTATTATTTATTTAATTATTAATAAATTTCATTTTATTATAAAATATAGTAATTTGAATTTATATTCAAATTTCATAATCATTTAATTTTTTAATATTGAATCATTTTATTTTCATATTTATTTACAACAATATTTCATTATAAAAATAATTTGAATTTAAATTCAAATTTAAAAATCATCAGCCGTAATAATGGCTGGAAGTCATTTGCTAATTAATTCATTCATGCATAGCCAGATGGCATAACATGTACGATTTTTTTTGATAAGCTGATTGAAAGTAAGAATACGACGTCGTGACGTCACACATTGTAACCATTATCTGGTATTTTCTAAATTTACTTTGAAATATTTGTAAAACATATGCATGAATCATTCACGTTTATATTTACTATTTTGAATATTGCCATTTGTAACCCTTTCGTATTTTGAGAATATTTAGTCCTCAATAAATAAATACTCGTTAACGTAAAACAATTGAAAACATTATTTCTCAGACAATTTTACTTTAACAATGAGATACTAGCTTCACGAGGCTTTTCGGCAGCCCACCTTCCTTAATCCCTTATTTTTCTACATGTCTAGCCGCTCAGACCGATAGTTAACAGTAGGGGGTACACAATCTTACGTTTACCACTCGACATTTGATTGTGAAAAATAAACAGTCACATCACAAATTTGAAATCATTTTGGGTTATTATCAATATTATCTTCAACAATATTGTATAGGCGCGATTTAAATATAGAATAGAATAAACTGAGCATTCGGTTAACGGTAGCCGGGCATTCGAACTGGACCTTGATCAATGTAAGTACCTTTTTATTCAATACTTTTATACGAAATCTCGTACCTACGCCCATTACGATCTCCAATCGTGACAATAATAACTGTTCAAAATTTTTTCTTTCCGTAGAATTTACAGAATTAAGTTTTTCTATAGTTTCTTGTGGTACTAAAACCATTTTTCTTGCATACTCCGTATTTTAAATAATATTTGATAATAATGTACCTATTATCGGACCCAGTAACATAGGTAAAAATGCACCACCTTTTTGATTGATAATTTTTTTCTTTACTGACCAATTTTTATTTTTTTCTGAAAGTTTTCGTAAAATTTTCTTATGTTTGGCTAGTAATTTTTTTTCAGAATCTTTTATTGGTATATTACAACGTAAAATGTTTAAAAAGCATTCACAAATAACACGAATGAAATATTTTTTTTCGTGACGTAGTATAGCGCGACGTTGATCAGATGATGCATATACAAGAGCCTGGAGGAAAGCAGCGTTTTTACGTCCAATAGCTTTACGCGCAGAATGACTGCTAGAAGATCTTTCCGATGCCATTAGAATCTTATAACTGGGATTTTATATGAGAGTCACCTCCTTTTATATCATGATTTTTTCGCGCAATATAAACATAATGGATTGGATCTGATGGAAAAATACATGTTCTGAATCGACAGTTTTCAGGTGTTGATTGTTTAAGGTCAAGAAGTAAATACCCATGGAGCTTAGAAGTGGCATGAAAATATGCTTCTTGTAAGAACTTGTGATTTTCTGGATATACCTGGCGCGCTAAATGAGAAATTTGCGCACGGTCACGAGGATTTATAAACACTTATATAATTTGTGTTGAGTGATATATCTCGTTGACCTTACCCTTGATGCAACAAGTTTTGAGATAAAAATATTACACTTAAATTTTTGTGGTGACTACCTTTGGTGAACAAATCTACTATTGAACCGCTAGATGCTTCACGCATTAAATCATCAATCACCACTAATGTTGGTAAATTATCGTCAAAGTCTCCAGATTGAGGTAAATCTTCACGAAATTCAACAAACGATTTATCATAATCTGCATAACCATATTGCCACTCTGCATAATAGAATATGACTTTATGAAGTTGAGTATCACAAATTTCTTGGATTTCTCGTAAAAATCTTTTATCAAAAATAGTTTTTCCACATCCTGTTGGACCACAAACCATAGAAGTGAATGGATGTTTCAATCTCGGATCCATGTTTCTTTCTGAAATATAATTTAAATTGCAGAGAAATATATTGGAAATGAAAAATTTAATATAGTATTAAAATTTTTTTATTGAATAATTATTACATTCAAAATTTGATACATTAAAAATACACTCACACTTTCAAGCTTTACATATTTCACAAAAAATTCACATACTTCACAAAAAAATTTACATACTTCACAAGAAATTCACATACTTCACAAAAAAAATTCACATACTTCACAAAAAATTTACGTACTTCACAAGAAAATTTACATACTTCACAAAAATTTTTTTTTTTCCTTAAAAAATTTGTAAAGAATTTTCATCACGAAAAATTTTCATACATTCTCATACTTTACAGAAAATTCATGAGAAGATCCCATACTTTACAAAATATTTATAAAAATGTTATCTATTTATTCTGTTTTAACTCTTTTGTATCCATATGGGAGGCTATCTGATTCTCCTACTCTTCGCCTTTTAGGGCCCGTCGGTCGGATAACTTTTGACTCTTTTTTTGTCAAGACCTGATGATATTGATCCCTGCGTATACCTTAGTAGTGCATATCAAAAGGTTCCAAATTATCAACTACAATAGACCGTACAGTATTATAGTTAACTAGCTCGGATGTTTCAGAATTTAATCTTACCCCTTTTAATTTATAACACTCGACAGTAGTTTCGTCGGGCTTTTGTACAACGTACGCATAAAATTTGGGACCACCAGATACAAATGATGAAATGTAACTACCCTCTCCGTATCCTTCTAACTCGTCAGTCAGATCACCAAGAAAATCACCAGTTGGCAAATCTCGTGAACCATCACTAACGTAAATTACAGAGTCTATATCATAATATAAAACCTGTCTATCTAACTATTCTAAATAACTATACAATTTGAGTCTAGCCTGGGCTGTTGTGAAAGCAGCAATAACTACATTTGCCCTGTCGGAGGGAGTAAAACTATCTAAATTATTGGCAAAATTAATAAAAATCGTATCTTGGTTAATCGGTACAAATTCAGATATTTCTATTTCAGGATTGAAAATCAAATCAAAAAATTCTTCATACGAATTCACAATTGATTTTTTCTTCATATTTTCCCGCTGACCAAATTTACCTTAAAACGAATTTAAAAAAAGATTAGCTAAAGATCTCAAACCAGGATTTTTTTCAATTTTTGTAGGATCTAATTTTATACCCTCTCTATTCTCGTACCTTGTTAGATATTCATGCTTAGAAATTTCATTATTGCATTGGCTTGGCCAGCCAGAGGCCTCCTGCTTAATCTTTAAAAAAGTATTTATATATTCTACAAACAGTCCCGTAGTATTTTTATCTTTTGGGTTATACTGTACTATCTGATAGTCCCAAACCTCGTCAATATTTTGAATGACGTAGCCCTTTTCTACCACCTTACGCAGCTCACATGTCAACCAGGTACCGTATAGCTCTCTATCCCTTTCATTTTCATGCGGACATTCAGTTTGAATTTGATTTTGGCAACAGCTCATACATAGAGGGAAAAATAATTTGATATGCGCTCTAACAGGTAAAACTGGATGGTATAGACTTCTTGGAGGTAATACTCTGCATTTTATCAGCCCTTGTATGTTATCAATATTATTATTTGGCGCTATATTTTCACAATCCCCATTTACGTAAACTTTGGGGTGTCCAACCGGAAAAAAACCAGTTTTTAAAACCCAAGGATATAATGAACATACATCTACAAAGCGGATCTTTTCAATATCTTTCGCGAAAGAATTTTCCCTAACATCATAATATGTTTTTACGTTACCTGTACGTCCTCCGAAAAACGCATCACGTGGATTTAATGGTTTAACTGACATAGCTTTTGAGCTATCAAGAAATATCTGTAACTCTACATTATTTTTTTTTTCAAGATTAAACTCACATTCCCACATCTCTGTGAGTTCATATCCACATTCTCTAATTTTTGAGGATTGCAATTGCGTACTTTCATACCGTGAATTGGGAGTTGATGATTTCTTGTTTTTATCTTTATTTTTGAATACTGAGCGATCGCGATTATTCTTGAAACATTTTGGACACCCATGCCAAAAACAACCATGGAATTGATACGCATATTTTATACCATTTTCATCTAGTCTATAGCCATCTAATTTTACTCCGTTAGGCGTTTTAATTTCGCGATCACGTAAAGCCTGCGTTATTGTGATATTATTTTTGTGCTCAAGCCAAGTAAGCCATTCGATAGCGACTCGTGATTGTTTATCCCCTAAACGATACCCCATACGCGGTACAATACGAATTTGCTGATCTTTTAAAAAGTTTCTTCTGAAGAATAGCATACAGGTTGATGCAATAGTTGTACACTCTGCAAACAGACAAACGTTATTACACTTTAAAATTAAATTACGGAATTTACTACATGCTAAGCGTAAAATGCTGACATCCAAGCGGAAATAAAATATAATTTCTTTCTTAAAATTAAATAAATTATTATCATTCACTCTCTTTTCATACCATTGTAAAAAAACTTTTTTCTCTATCACACTCATTGAGTCTGGACTATAATACTTTTAGTCAGACATAGGCCCAACATAGTTTTGATTTTTTGTGGAATTAAATAAATGAGGAAAGTATCCTTTAGTCATTTTCTCTGCAAAACCTTCTTTAGGAAGCCCCGATAATGCCATTGGTATATAATTTAAACTATCAATGAATTTAATTTTTTTCTTATTCAATTCCATTAATGTAATACTCGTACCATTTATGGTGGTATCTATATCATCATACTGCTTTGTAATTATTTCAGTAAGAATAAACTGTGCATCAAACCCTTTCGCATTGTGGGCTATACACACTACTTTTTTAGAATTTTTTAATTTACTTAATTCAAAAATATAATCTACAAATTTGTTAACACAATCTTTGCCAAAAAAAATAGTTTCACTCATTCCACAATTAATACAATTAACTGAGTTAGGATCAAGATTAACTTCTTCAGTATCACAACATAAGTCGCAAACAGCTTGAGCGATGCATAACGTAGGTATATGAATATTTACAGATGCGTAACGTAGGTATATGAATATTTACAGATGTATTATTCTGAAGCTTATCGTCCTGGCGCGTTTCAAAGTCATAGTAAATGAATTTTGTATATTTTTTACACTCAACTGCAGGTTTGGCCACAGGTATAAAACATAAATGCTCCACCGCACATAACTTATGACAGGTATCGCACATTGCCTTACCGCACCCATGCTTTGAAGTTTTCGGATAAATAATAATTTTACATGTTGAACAAAACTGTACATTTTCACAAACTGATTGATTACCTTGATATGACCCCTGCTGCCGATGATAATTAAAACACTTAGTACTGTAAAATAGACAATTACAAATATCACACATTTTTTTTTTAGACGTTGTGAGCGCACACGAAGGCTTTGCATAGCATTTAATACATGCAAGAGGACAATACCTATGATCGTACGGATTTTTATAGATCACACGACATGGTTCACAGTAATGTCTGGCCGCTTGAAAACTTAAAATCGTTTGAATATATTCAAAATGATTCTCATCTGGGTAGTATACTAGTCTTAATGCATGTATCACACTTTGAGACAAATCGCTTATTCTCTTCGCGATTTTCACCAGCAGCCACCAGAATTCGCGGGTTGAACCCTGGCTTAGGCTGGCCTCTAACAAATTTTATTTTTATGCTGGACAGAGCAGTGGGCTGGGGTTCTTGCAAAGCGAAGACCCGCACTTATTCAAACTCGGCACCGTATATAAAAAAGGTTTATCAACTTACCTCACGGCTGATAATTTTTATACTACTTTCTTACAGCTGACTTACTTATTATTTCTAACTTAATTAATAATAATTTATCGTATTAAATGGTCTCACCAGTATATTAAAATAGGAATAGAATAAGGTGGTGAATAAAATAGGGAATTTATTAGGATAATGTGCAAGTTTATTGCCAATTATAATAGAATCAATTACTTACAATAACGGTTCACGCAGACTACAAGAATAGTGGTCCTGGCTGGCACGCAGGATAGGCAGTAGTGACCACGTGGAATGAATCCTTATCACACTGATTTTATTATTTAATTTAATAATATTACCGCGAATAAATCGCCGGTAACGTATAATATTTCATATGCTTAAATTTTAATTATAATTAATAACTAATAAACAATACAAAAAAAACACTATTTCGCAAGTGAATTGCCCGGAAAATTATGCGGCTTACAAACTACAAAATATCGCAAGTATAACAATTAATAACGTCTGAACGTTAACGGATCCAGGATCGAAGTGGTGACGGATAATTTTTGGGCATCGGGCTCGCCTCCTGACTGTCCCCACCTCTTCCTAACGGCATGCGTCAACGTAACGAGTTGTCATGTGACCACGGCATTATGACATGTGACATTAGACGGCAACGAGACGGAAAAAAGCGAGAACCGCAAGGCTGAAAGCGACGAAGACAATTCACATTGTCTCAACTTTTATTTTGTGAAGTTATTGTAGCTGTGCCATCGAAAATAAGTTCATGCTGCTTTTCACAAGAATTGACTTTTAACTTGTAAATAATTATAGCTATTTGATAAGGAGTAAAATGTTCTTGAAATTTTTTAACTTTCTTTAATCCGCATCCGTTTTCAGGAATTTCTGTACCTGACAGTGCAACAAGTTCTAATGCCTTGTGACGCTGATACGAGTTTTTTATATTTCTAGAGCTGCGCATACGATTCCATTCTTCCTGTAATGTCCCTGCTGATGTTTTTGCTGCCAATTCTTTGCTGACCTACGAGTGATGTTACAAGAGCTTTCGGTAAACAACGATTATCGCTGTTGCTCATTTTCAACACACCGGGTGGACGTTTTTCATCATATTCCTCATTATACTTTTGACCTGCAATTGCTTCAACTACGTGTAATTTAATTTGAAAAGTATCAGGGACATTAAATCCTCCTGCACTCTGTGAAATTTTATTTACTAAATCCCACAGCTGATCAAATTCGTATTCTGCTATTGGTCTCATACTTTGATGCGCAATTATTTCTCCCAGTGATGCAAAAATACAGTTATATGATTTACCAAATCAGAGAATTTTCCTGACTCAGCAGTAAATTTTACCTAATAAATCAATTAAATAATAATAGCACAACAATTAAAATAAAATCTTATATATAAACAAAATAATCATAATATTAATGCATGGAGAGACGTGTGAGCAACATGTGCTGCCATCTGTTGCTCACCGACCTGCTGTGAGACTACCTCGATATTGAAATATCGTGACAATACAAATTTAATTCGCCACTATTCAAATGCACTAAATTTTCCGGTAAGGCGTTTGACTCGAGAAACGCTTGTAAAAATTTGTCATCAATTTCTGGAGTATCAAATAGATCCATGCTGTAGAGGTGTGCTCGTAAGAGACTAATACATAAACTCATTTCTTCAATCTAGGAAATCAAATAAAGTTTGGAGAAACTTAAATCTTCCCCGATACCGACATGGTGTGGGTTCGATTCCCAGTTCGGGCTATCTATATTTTTCTCAATTTATCTATAAATTGTCTTATTGAGAAGGTTTGCATGTTTAGGTTTCCACTATATAAAATTGGTGTATTACCGTACGATGGACGGTGTGGCTCAATAAGTTATAGATTAAATTAAACGGAATATAGTATATTGCCGGATAGCTCAACTGGTAAAGCACTCGGCGCGATACCGACATGGTCTGGGTTCGATTCCCAGTTCGGGCTATCTATATTTTTCTCAATTTATCTATCAATTGTCTTATTGAGAAGGTTTGCATGTTTAGGTTTCCACTATATTAAATTAGTGGAGGAAAGAAAATAATCGCTCACGAATTTCGAAAATATCAAAAATGAATGGAATTCGGATTTTTGATTTCAAAATTTTTTTTTTCTCGTGGCAGCAATAGTTTATATTTGTAAAATCATGACTACGCTGAAAATTTAAACCCAAAATTAAAATATTTAAACATCGCTCAAGAATTTTGAATGTTTCCGAGTGCTGTCATTTGGACGTTTTCGAGCGACTTTTGAATATTAATAATAAAGTTTCTCGATTTTTTCACTATTACTTTACATGACAATGAATGAAATTAAACACGAGAAATAGAAATAATAAGTTTTTTACATACTTATTTATTTCTTAATTCAATTTGTAGATTTTTTCGCTTATTCAAAACTTACCAAATTTTATTGTTAAAGACTGTCCTGTATATTTTTGGTTTTGCAAAAGTTATATTTTACTGAAATGAAAATAATTGAGTTATAAAAAAATACAAAAACTAATTCAAACTATCAGTTACATATTATCACTGAATATTCAAAATTCTTGAGCGCCGTTTAATTATTTGAATTTTGGGCTGAAATTGTCAGCATAGACATAATTTTACAAATATAAACTATTGCTGCCACGAGAAAAAAAAAATTTTGAAATCAAAAATCCGAATTTCATTCATTTTTGATATTTTCAAAATTCGTGAGAGACCTCTTAAAAATTTTTTATCGAGCTGATTTTTGGAGAGGCTTCTTAAAACATCGTAAACAAAAAAATTTTCATGTGAGATCGAAAAAAAAAAATCGGTCTGTCAGTTGACCCTGCGGGCCAGCTTCAAAACTTCCCGCAGTTTTCGAGCTCCTTGAGCTCGAAAACATTGTCGAGAATACATTTTCGAGCTCTTCGTGCTCGAAAACACGTTTGTATGCCTTTGTTTTCGAAAAATAACGTTTTTTACCATTTTTTCTCCAACGATATTTCTCGAACGAATAAACCGATTGAGACGGTCAAGGTGGCAATCGACGCACTTTATTGAGTTCTACAACTGATCAGATTTTGAAATTGATTTATCGAGTCGTTTTTGAGAAATTTCCAAAATACTAGAAAAAATTTTTTTTTTAATTCTTTTGACAACGGTTTCTCTGGAAAGAGTCAACCGATTTTGATGGTTGAGGTGGAATTCGACGCGGATTATAAAGCTTCAGAGCCTAGTTGATTTTGGAATCAATCCATCAAGCCCGAGAAAAGTTATCCGAAAAAAACATTTTCGAAAAAAGTTTATTTTTGGAATATCTCCGAACGAGCCCTACCGATCAAGCTCAATTTTTTTTCAGCTTCGACATATTGACGAACCGCGTCGAATGACACCTTGACAATCGAAATCGGTTCATCTGTTCAGAAGTTATAGATATTTACATACGTACGTACGTACGTACGTACATACATACATACATACATACATACACTCGGACATCATCGTGAAATTAGTCAGAATAGCTTCCTAGAACCTGAAAACGTTAATATCTATTAGAAATTCGATTTTTGAAAATCGGACCGAAACCAATAACTTCCCGAATTTTTGAAAATTTAGAATTTTCTTAGCGGGAAGTCAAAAATAGTCGGTTTTTTTGCGCCACCCCAATAAATGTATATAAAATATTTTTAGAAAATCTATTTTAAATAGCTTACTTTTGGCCGATTTTCGTATGTATTTTATATCTTTTAAATATATTAAAAACATATCTTAGAGTACATAAAAAATATAAATAATGATAATATAAAAAACAAAAAATATATTTTTATAAAAATATCATATTTTTTTCCTGCACGGAAAGAAAATTCTACTAAAATTTACGATGTTAACATATTGTAAATATATATACTTTTTATCTTTTTGTAATTGTATTCTTTATATATTTAAAATATGATGTATTTTTATATATGTATTTTTTATATATTCTAAGATATATTTTCAACATACTTAAAATAGATTTAAAATATATAAAATATATAAGACAATCGGCCAAAAGTTAGCTATTTAAAATATATTTTTTATATATTCATGCATTTTTAATACATTTTTTTTAGATGAAAAATGTATTTTTATTTTTTTTATACTTTAACATACATTTTTTTAATTATTTTTTTTCACGGAGGAATGTACAGTGTTAAGTTTTGAACCGTGTAAAATAGAAAATGAAGTTCTTGTGTATTGAGTACATATTCACTTTGCTTTTTCTTTTTTTTTTTTTTCCAGAGTTTATTTAATTTTTCATTACTTCATGAATTTGAATATTTTACTAAAAAAGTAAGACCTCATAACGAATAAATATAATTATGAATTAATACATCTTCAGCGTTGAATCTCAAAAGTTTAATGAAAAAAAAGAAATTCTAAAATTTCTGCGATATATCTCAAAGACTGAACTGGGGGGGGGGGGCTTTCCCATTTAAAATACATTGAAAAAAAATTGTTTTTTCTATTTTGTAAATAACTATGTCAAAAAAATTTTTTTTTGATTCTTAAATTCAGCAATTGTAGGAAATTAAATTCTCTACAAAAAAAGTGTCTTGTGTCATACGCTTAAAGTTGGTAGAAAAAAAGTTATAGGAGTGGAAACTTAGGGGGTAAAAGTCGAATTTTTAGGATGGAAAAATTTTTGGTTTTTTATTCGTTAACTAGCAGGATTTTTTTTTTTTTATTATTTTGCAATTACCTAAAGAAGGTAAATAGCAGAAATCTTAATTTTTAATTTCAATTACAATAGAATTTTGTAGAATTGAAGAAAAAATGAGAAAAAAATTTCCTATTCCCATCTTAAAAATTTGACTTTCTCCCTGCTAAGTTTCAACCTCCATAACTTTTTTCCTATTAACTTTTAGCGTATGACACAAGATACCTTTTTTGTAGAGAATTCAATTTCCTACAAGACTGCTAAATTTAAAAATCGAAAAAAAAATTTTTTGACATAGTTATTTAAAATACATTGAAAAAACAAATTTTTTTCAATGTATTTTAAACGGGAAAGCGGACCCCCATGCGCCAGTTCAATTTTTGAGACATAGAGCTGAAATTTCAGGAGAATTTTTTTTTTTTTATTAAAGTAACTTTCGAGAAGTATTTAACTGGAATGAAAAATAATTTTTTTTTTTGACACAGTCTAATGATATTACAAAATTTCGACAAGAGCGGTAAGCTTTGATGTTTATTTATACTTAATAAACATGGAATTAAATTTTTTCACCATTTATGATCTGTATTTAATGATTTAAAATTGATAGTTAAAGTATCACCCCGGGTCAAAAATAAAACTTGATTCAGGCTCACTTCGCCTTATTTTCTTTCGAAGTTATAGATTTGTCGACGATTTTTTGATAAGATCTCTAATTTTTCGACTTAAATTAAATTTTTTTTTAATTTTTTGAACTTTTTTCATCTTAGATTCAACTTATTTGTATTTTTTGGCCTTAGTTTAAACTTTTTCGTCTTAACTTCAAACATCATAATCATTCACCTTACTTTTAACTTGCTAAACCAAGACGAAAAAATGTTATTTATTCGTCTGACTTTCGCCTTAATATATAAAAATTATTTCGCCTTACTTTTGACTTTTTCGCTTTTGAATTTAAGTCGAGTAAGTCTACATCAAGTCAGGTTCGACTTGATTTCAACTTTTTCGTTTTAAATCGTGACTAAGTAAGCCAGTTAAGTTTAAACCAAGGCGAAAACTCAATGTATTTCATATCTCCGTAAAAAAAGTCGAGTTCGTTTTGAACGATCCCTATAAATAGTTCTTATAATAGGAACGATTCCTAGGATAATGGTATGGGAAATATTCTCATACTATTATAGGGATGGTTCCCATAATATATAGAAACAATCCCTATAATAGTATGGGTACAATGCCTATACCATTATGGGAACCGTTCCCATAATACATAGGAATACGTCCCATAATTTTCTTTTCGTGTATTCTTAGTTACTTTACATCGTTAAATTTTTATGAAAAATTCTAAATTAATGGTTAATTTTCAATCATTGATTGATGCAAATAGATTTATTGTGATTATAAAAAATAATTTAAATAATTAGGTAAAGCATCTAAAGTGAAAGCTGATTGGTACTCCCACGTCGAAGATTTCCACTCAAAACGACGTCAACATTCAATTGTGTCGAAGGAAAAATATCGAATATTTGGTAAAAAAGAACTTCATTAAAACTGGGAAAACAAATGTGCGTTAATGATAAGCCAATTAAACAACACGGGAACAATTAACCACAATGATTTGGATGAATTGCCACTCCACTATCGACGAAAATATCATCAACTATAAAAATTACAATAAGTTAGTCGCGAGGTGTCGATTTCAGAAGCAAATGTTACTGGCGCCGAGAAACGATACCGAGCTTTTTAAATTTTTTTGATTTTGATAAGTTGTTATGTCAGAAATTGACATAAATGAATGTTTTGTGGGTATTCGGCCCGAGCGGAAGCCTATAGACCGGGAACCCCAGAGATCTTTTATTAAGGAGGGTGAGTTTAATTTTAAATGAATAAAACAATGTTTAAATTTTAATTTCTATCTATATTGTCAACTCAATTACAGAAACTGTTAAGACTGAAATATTATTCTCTAATAACACGGTTTGAGATAAGTAAAAGATCATTTGCCGTTAAACAATTTTTTTGGTACGTTATTTAAATCAGTTCTTCACAATTTATAATAAAAGTATTAGGTGGCTAGCAGCCGACTCTAATCACACAATTCAAAAATAGTAAATACTATTCCAATTTTGAATTGCACGTGTTTGAATTTTAATTAAGTTATTCTGATATAATTAAACTGAACATTTCAAACTTTCATTTAATATTTTAATTTGAAACTATACGTGATCGAATTTTTAATTTTGTAATTCTGATATAATTAAACTGAACATTTCGAACTTTCATTCAATATTTTAATTTTGACGAATTGGTTGACGAACCAGTACTGTTTACTTTAATACCGCGCGCACTCTCTTTCTGTCGAAAAATGCATCTAACGCTCGATAGACTAGAATATTCTCAAGTTTTTTAGATTACAAATCAATGAAAATAAAAAAAAAAAACCGATACTACTACTCGACTCGATTTTTCGTGGAACGAATTTGTGTGGTTTCGTCAAATCAAATTTTTTTTTTGTGTTAACTCATTGCGTATCAAATGATTTTTTTTGGAGGCCGTTTAGAAAAATTAGTTAACAAAAAAAAAAAATTTATTACGATAAAAGTAGTTAAACAGGGAGGATTTTGGCCCCGAAATTAAAACAGTGACCTACCTTACCGATCCATGATAAGCGTGGCTGTTGGTAATGTAGATTTATTTTTATCGATATTTTGTGCTATTGTAGGTAATGTAGATCTATTTTATCGATATTTGTGGCCTTTTTTTCATTTATATGGTAATGTAGATTTGTTCTTATCGATATTTGAGGCTGTTATCGGTAATGTAGATTTATTTTATCGATATTTTGGGCCTTTTTGTCATTGATGATAATGTAGATTTTTTGGGACTTGCTCATGATAATGCAGACTTGGTTGAAACCTGATCATGGTAATGAAGATTTCGTTGGGACCTGTTTCCGCTTATCGATAAAAGATGATTTTGGGACTTAGTGGATATTCAAGAACTTTTTTAGTATATATATATATATTGAATTTTCACTGTTTTACGTAGGGTTGGAGGGGATCGAACATTCGAGAAATATCCCGAATTTTCTACGCATAAATTGGTAGGCATTTATTTTTTTTTTCATTCTGGATCGTTCTAGACCTTTTAACAGATGTAAGGGGGGGGGGGGGGGGTTATGGACAAAAATTCGAAAGTTTTTCCGAGAATATTTTCTTATTTTCATTAGAAGTAGGGGGTTTAACGGTTGATTTAACCGGTTTTGGGCCAATCATTTTTTACATTATATCCCCCAAATAATTTTTTCGTGGAAATCCCCAACACGAGGTATTTTTTAGTGGGGGTCGCTATTATAAAAACTCGGGTTTTGCTACATTTTTTACAGTTGTTAAGAGATTCGTTTTGTGAGTAGTGCACTATTAATCTGTTTAATCAGGTAAGACTTTTATATTTTTTAAAACTATTAAATATATTCAAAAATTCGAAACCATAAATGTAATGTTTGAAATACTTGTTGAGAAAAATAATGGACATTTCGAAAGTTAATAAGGCCATCAAATTAGCGGTATTTTTACCTACCAAAATCTGAACGAATTGGAAAGAAATTAGGATTATCTAATAACGGCTTTCAAAAATGTCAATACGAAATTCGGATTAAGAGTTGTTGCATCCATCAGTAACGAATTCAATGTATTTTTACCAAGAAGAACGTCAGGGTTGATAACAAAGAATCCTAATTATTTCGAAGAGTTGCTCAACCCTATACCATATCATAATCTTTTCCTCACTTTCTTTGGCGGCGAATACAATGACTTTGAAATGGCTTATAGAGATTAATATATATTAGAATTATTATCATTATTTCTGAATATTATATAAATTAGATAGTTAACAGTTATTTCTGTAGAAATTTAAACTATTTAAACTTATAGGAATGTTGCAAATTATATATAATTTTTCGTTTAATCAAAAAAAAAAAAAAAATCTCAATTTACTTTACGAAATGTATGTATAAATTATGAAATAAATACAATATTGATCAAAGTAAATTTTTTTTATTTAACCAAAAAGTCTTAATATACCTTACAAAAATGTATGTCTAAATTTAGGATAAAACTTAAAATTATTCACTATTTGGTAATCGTTGTTTTAAAATGATAGAAATGAAAAAATAATACTACATAATAATTATAAAAAATTTAAAGAAATGCCTGATTGTAAATATACTTAGTCTAATATGAAAATCGCTTACAATAATAATAATAATAATAGTAATAATAATTATATCAATATTTAAAAAAATTATTTTCTATAAAAATCTTAATATATTTAACAAAACAAAATGTATGCATAATTTCGGATGAAACTTAAAATTATTCACTATTTAGCAATTGTTATTTTAAATAATTAAAAAAAAATAATCCTACGTAATAATTATAAAAAAATTCAAAAAATGCTT
>OZ024712.1:14537160-14606654 GCA_964016945.1 Microplitis deprimator
TATCATTTTGATAATTAAAACAGTTTTTCATTAATATCCTACCTATCCTTTTAATTTCTTAATTTATTCAAATGAGTATATTATTTAATGTTAATTGTAATATAAAAAAATTTGAATAAATTATCTACTATTTTTCGAATTTATCCGAATTTTTTCAGAAATTTTTTTTCCAATTATTGAAATGACATTCTTCATTTTCAATAGATTTTTCTGAATTATTCTGAAAAACATTTTATATTGTCATATGAAAATTTTTTGCTACAAGTCTTAAAAAGTCTTAATAATTCTTCTTGAAGAATTGCCAAATTTGACTAAATATTGGACTTTTCAGGACTTTATATAATTTTTTTTGACTTTCTACGAGTTTCTCAGAGTTTTTAAGAGAAAATAAGATTTTCAAAACTGTTATTTTTAATTTGTAAGAATTATTTTCACTTTCTGAAGAGAAAAATTTCCACAAGGGGAGACTATTGAATAGTATAACAAGTTAAAATAATTCCTTGATTTAATTGTGTATTTATTATTTGCGTGGTTATTAAGCAGACCTAAGTAACAGAGAGTATACATAAGCATATATGGTTTTATAAACTTCGGCAATAACTTTTTTATATTTTACTCCATTATTTAAGTTTATAAAAAATTTTTTTTTTGCAATAACCGCAAATAATATTAATACGTTCAATTAAAAAATAATTATGAAAATTAAAAACTAACCTCTTTCAATAGCAATACTCCAATTATCCATTTTAGAAAACCGATGTAACTTTATCAGTATCATTGTAATTGATGTCAATAATTATGAATTAATAATCGATACTAATTTTATTATACAATAATTAGCAATTTATATGTATTAACACATACATATATTTATTTATTTAAATATTTGTATTATTTGTTTATATTTGTATTCTACCATACTATTGGTTTAGGCTCGACACACATGTAAAATTCCCAGCGACTTATGTTCGTACTCATGTACACGACTTCCCCCACCCCCGGAGCTGCCCCCACTACCGACCTGTGACGTCACAGTTTAATTAAATTGACATCGTAATTATAATTTTAATTTATTAGCATTAAATTTGAATATTTCGCAAAATAAATCATTGCTCTGGATAGAAAAAAAGGGGAGCAATTTAATGACGGCGATTAATATTAAAAATAATATTTATTTAATGAGTTATACACAAAATAAGTTTTGTATTTTTAATTAACGATAATTAATTAAATATTAATTTTATGACTGGAGCAATTGTGGATTCTGAAAGAGCATTTAGGGAGCAATTTTTTGGTATAACGATAATTTCCAAAAATCAAACTTCCGCGCCAACTTAATAGTGGTTGAATCAGGACACCGAAGTCCTTTACTCGGGTAACGGGGACCTCGCTATTCGGTGCCGAGCATGGATATGGATAGGAGGAATGTGTATATTCTTAAACTAGCAACAGTGTTCGCATTATTGGCCGACAGCATTATGTGTTCAGGGCCGTAAAATTATCGTTTTTTTTTTCAATTTATCGTACAAACAGAAAATTTTTTTTCAAGCCTATTAATGTGAGTTATGTAAATTTTGAATCAGCAAAATAGTAAATAAACAATATTTGGTTACAAGAAAATCTTTTTTTTTACTAAAATAATTTAATTTTTTAATAAATTAAAAAGGCATAGACGTCTCACTTGTTATTATTGAGCGCCAAGTATGAAAATAATTTATCATTATTTTCTGCTTTTATTACTATTCTTATATCTAATATAAAAAGGTAATTTTTTTGTTAATTGCAAATAATATAAATACGACTTTTATAAATACAATTATTGATGAATAAAAAATTTTATTTTTTTTCAATGTATAAAACTATCCTATTACATTTGTTGTGAATTATTAATAAATAAATAGATATATTTTAATACTTAGCAAATAGGATATTTAACATATCAATTTTTTTATTCATCTTTTACATCAATCTGTGTTACTTTCTTTTTTTGTTGGTTTTAAGTGATATTTTTTGATCTAATATCACAGATAATTTGTTCTGTTGAGTATCTTATAAAATATATAATTAGAAAATTTGCACAGTTGTAATACTTAAGATTACAAATAGTTTGTTCACTAGAATATATTATCAGTAATTGAAATATCTGCACAGTTTTAAACGTATCATCACAAATATCTAAGAAGATTTTTTTAACGAGAATATTTTATTAATAACTACAATATTTTTATAGTCTTAAACTTATGATCACAAATAGTGTGTTAACGACAATATATTAAATATTATAATTATAATATTTATAGAATTTTAAAACTTAAGATCACAAATATCTATTAAAATATCTTATTAATAATTAAAATATTAGCACCGTTTTAAACTTTAAATCACAAATATCTATAATGATTTATTAAACTAAAATATCTTATTAATTATAGTTGAAATATTTTCGAAATTTTAAACTTATTATCACAACTTGTTTGTAAACGACAATATCTTATTAATTATAATTATAATATGTTTAAATATTTAAAAATGTAGTCACAAAATCCAGAATAATTTTTTTGAAGTAGAGTATTTTTTCAATTATATCTAATTTTTGGTAAGTTTTTGATCTATCGTCACCAATATTCAAGATAACGTTTTAAAGATAATAATCTTATAATAAATTATGAATATCAATTAAAAAGATTCAGGCAAAATAATATCTTCAAAACTCAGATTACATTCTTCTGTATTTTTTTGTGCTGAAGTTTTTGGGTAAAGAGAGTTTTTCATTTTAGAATACTCTTCTTTACTAGGTTCATATCCAACACAATTAGAGTTAACTATTTGATTAGCTAGTAATAGTCCATTAATAGTTTTAGTCACAAGCTTATTTCTAGATTTAGTTTTAATCAAATTGATTCTACTGAAAACCCTCTCACAATCAGCGTTAGAGTGAGGTAGAGATATTATATTTAGCACGAATTTTGCTAAGTTTTTAAAACTCCAAATATTTTCTTTATCATCATATGTAGAAAGTTTATGCCAAAAAACGTCAACAGAATCATTTATATCAATATTGTCAGGTAGCTTGAAACTGCGGAGTTGTCGCCATTCGTTGTCAATCGCTTGGTATTCATTTGGCTTTACTAATCGAGGTAATAATGACATTAAATGTAGTAAAGAAGGTGTTGTAACGAGAGAGTGCTGCGACATTGCTTCTTTAGGATTTATCACAGATAGGTTTTTTAGCAATATATCATCGAAGTCAAATCTTTTTTTGATTCCATTGCATCCTTCAATAATGAAACGTCGACAGTTAGTTAAAAATTCTATTTTTTCATTTATCAATGGTGCTTTACTGAACTCAGGCTTATTAAAATAACTCATTGCATTTATGCCGACATATATACTTTGAATGTTTAGATATTGAGATTCATCGAAAATATCTATATTATTTAGAGGAGTCTTATTTACGTAATCAGCAATCAAAAAAGTTTTTAATAGATCCATATAAGCAGAGGTTATATTTTTGTGAATTAGAGTGATCAGAGGTTTTTCTGATTGAAATAATTTATTTAATCCCGTGAATTTGGGTAAAGCCCAGTCAAGAAACTGATAATATAATTTAATTATTGGGTCTGTCAAAAGCTTTAATATTTTTGATACTTCTGATTCAGTTTCGTTTTTTGTATTATTTTTTTTTTTCGATTCTAGATCGAAGTTCAATTGGTTGAAGTATAAAATTAAAGCATCCCACTGTTCTAATAATCTAGAAATAACTGCTGTTATTGACAACCATCGAGTTTGAGCTGGACGAAGAATTTTATGATTTTTTAAATCTAGCAAAGATTGGATGCCTTTAAAAGCAAATTGTCGTTTAGAACTTAAGGAAAAGTGATTGTAAACACTATGAGCTAGCTGTTCACAATCAGACGGTAAAATATTACATGCACTACTTGCGCAAAGGTGTAGAGAATGGCAAATGCATTTTGTGATATAAATGTCAGGGCATTTATTTTCAAACCGAGTCCGAACTGAATTTTTGCTCCCCATGATTGTGTTACAACCATCTGATCCAAAGCCAATTACATTAGTGAATGGAATTGAATTGTCATCAAATGACTTCGCTATACAATTGAAGATGTGTTCAGCTGAAGCTTCATTAGCATTATCTTCTTCATTGAATATTTGATACAGTTCCCAGAAACGGCTCACAACTTTTTCCTCTTCAGAATCATAGAATCTTACTACTATACATAAGTTTTGCGTCCGGGAAATATCCGTCGATTCATCGATAAGTATGCTAAATAAAGATGTTTTTAACTTAACAGATAAATTTTCTTTTTCACTAGCTCCAATTACATTAGCAACAACAGCAGCACATTTAGATGATTTTAAATGCATATCTTGAATAGTCTTGGAATCAGGAAAACAATCCTTTAATAAAGGTGTTAGATGATCCATTACTCGAAAAGAAATGTTGTGTTCTGCTAAGAAACTACTTATTTTAATTTCTGCTCTTGAAACTTGATGATTCTGAACAGTTGAAGTCGGTTGAGAGTATAAATTAATAGTTTTTTGATTTACTATTGAATTCATAGCGGTTTTATGGCTTTTACTCTTCAAATGGTTTTTTACCACAGTTAATTCTGCCGTAAAAGTAACATTGCAAATGGTACATTTGGCTTTATATTGATTAGTTGATTCTGGAGATAACCAAGAGCTAAATTTAGTATTTTTCATCCATTCCTTATTAAATTTTTGTTTGCGTCGATCATATAATTTTGGTTTTTTAGACTTTGGCGGAGTGTCGTTGTCTTCACTATCACTGATGATAAAGCTATACAGAGTTACAATTCGTGATTGTTTTCATTAATTAAACGTTCGTTATCAATATTACCTCGTCACTTGATGTGTCTGATGACAGAGACGAATTATGATCTTCCAATTTTTTCCGGTGTTATTGGAATGATTTCACCTCCTAGATGAAAAAAAAAATTTCAATTAAAAAAAAAATTATTTCGATTAACAGTCATATCAATTTTTGTATATATCAGTGACAAATAACTACATATGATAGATTACTTGTATTTAACCTATAAATGTATTCAATTTACATTTAATAGTCATAATACTATAGTTACCTGGTCTAAAAATAAATAAATATTTTCCACTAGTACTCAATAATATTCGACCAGAACTTTTTTCAATCAATGGTTCTAAAAAATTTTCAATATTATTATTGTGTTCTTCTTTCTTCGAATTGTCATCCGTCATTATAAATCACAAGCTAAATTGACCTTGCATGTTATTACTTAAAAAACACACTAATATATATATATCGCACGTATATAGAATAATAATAATTTGTTTTAAATCGTCGCTAATATTAATAAATAAAATCTCAAATTTTATAACAATGGTGACAACAACCATGAACTAAGAACTAAAAAGTATCTAAAATATGGAGAGTATATACTTCCCATGGTATACAGTCTCCATAATCTAAAATATTTAAATTATCAGTCAGATTGAAACTGTACTCTGTATAAAGTATACATAAAATATATTGACGCTATATTACCAAGTGAAAGTAGATGATTAGAAACTCAGAAAGTTAATACGAGAGGGCAGCATAGTGAAAATTTCAATTTCGGTGGGAACATTTGAACAGAAAAAAATTATCGCAAAATTATGCTGCATACGTTGGATTATCGCACAATTTCGTCACATAACGACACCTCTATGTTTGATCGTACGAAGTGCTAAATTATGTGATGTGTACGATAATTATGTGACGAATGCTAACGCTGACTAGCAATAAACTGTTAGGACTTACTACTTTGCTGATTTATTCAAATAATTATTCTGCGGATACACTCGTGATGATTATAGCGCTGGGCTGCTTGGCTGAACCATACAATCGGACACCTCCCGGTTTCTTTTGGCTACGACTTCTTGGCAGCAGGTAGATTGGAAGTGATTCACGTTCTGCAGATTCTTACCGATTCACTTGGTAATTTCACTGATCACTTTCACTTTTGTTTAAATTACGATCTCGCTCGAATGAAAGATTATTAAAGATTTGTCGTGTTTCAGATAAAAATAAAATAAAAATATCGAAGTTAGAATCTAGTATAATTGACCGAACTTGGCTTAGTTTTCCCGAGCAATCGAATCTCGCGATCATTGAATTTATTCTGGAAAATTACTCCGTAAATTAATAAACACACGAAACAATCGAGAAAATCTCATGGAAAAGGTTATAGCAAGCTGATTATGACGACGGAATAATTCTTTTAGTTATTTAAGAAGAAAAATAGATTATGTAATAAAAATGAAAATTAACGGCACGTAGAAGTTGTAGAAAATCAAATTCAGAAAAATAAAAAAATTGCGGAGCGCTCGCGTGATAACCGGTGAGTCCTTACATACCCTTGAAACTGAGTAACTCCGGGGAGAATTTTTGGACAACTGGAGGCATTAGAGCTTTTTTGAATCGTGTTAGGGGGCATAGGTGGTCCCATTATTTTGGGGAGCCAATATGTCTCACCTTGGTTGCGACTGGGTGGAAAACCTGGCCCCTTGATAAGAGAGATAAATGCATAGTGCACTTGAAGTTAAAGGAGATACAGATTACAAGGAGGAGAGAAGTAGGTGGGCCCTGAATTTGTACTTGCTAGAAATTTGGAGGAGGCGGGATGAACATTACAAATAGGGTAACGCGAAGGCGGAGGAAGTAATAGGTGACGTTTTCCTTGTTCTAGGCGGAATAGGGAAGTGCATGTTAAATACATAGAGAAAAAAGTAGTTAGGCCAAGGGAGTAAGAGGATATCGATTAGCTCTTGCTTGAATTCTTATCTCGTAAAGGTAAGACTTTCGGTTGCTAGAGCTAGTAAAAGTTAAGATATAACAATGGCTACTCTGGGCATCATAATTTACAAGATATCCTCTATTGCAATCTCGGTTTCATATTAGATGTCACGATTAGAGATCGTGATGGGCGTAGGTACGAGATTTCGTATAAAAGTATTGAATAAAAGGGTACTTACATTGATCAAGGTCCGGTTCGTATGCCCGGCTACCGTTAACCAAATGCTCAGTTTATTCTATTTATATTTAAATCGCGCCTACATAATATTGTTGAAGACAATATTAATAATAACCCTAAATGATTTCGAATTTATGATTTGACTGATTATTTTCCACAATCAAACATCGAGCGGTAAACGTAAGATTGTGTACCCCCTACTGTGAACTATCGGTCTGAGCGGCTAGACAGGTAGTAAAATAAGGGATAAAGGAAAGTGGGCTGCTGAAAAGCCTCGTGAAGCCAGTATCTCGTTGTTAGAGTAAAATTGTCTGAGAAATAATGCTTTTCAATTGTTTTATGTTAACGAGTATTTATTTATTGAGGACTAAATATTCTCAAAATACAAAAGGGTTACAAATGACAATATATAAAATAGTAAATATAAAAGTAAATATTTCAGGCATATGTTTGACAATTTTTCGAACTAAATTTAGAAAATATCAAATAATGGTTACAATGTTTTAAAAACTTACCCTAAACAGGTTTTGGTGAAGTGTCAGGACTGTCAGCAGTAACACAGAACATTTATTCACAACGCGTTCTCGCGGTTCATTAATATGATTCTAATTTATCGGTTTATTTGGTATGCTTTTGTTGTATCAATTTAAATAATTATGCGTTTCCAAATCTATGTAGATTAAATTAAAATATATGTCTTCGCGCTTCTCGCGGTAGAAAAATTCAAATGTATTCAAATTCTTAGCGTCTTCGGGGTAAAATAAAATATAAATTTGTTTATGAAATCTTCGCATATTTTCACGGTAAAATAGTTTCAAAATCTTCGCGTGTTTTCGCGATAAAATATTATTTAAATCTTCGCATTTATCGCGGTAAAATATTCTTCAAATCTTCGCATTTATCGCGGTAAAATATTCTTTGATTCTTCACGTTTCTCGCGGTATAATTCAATATTAAAATAAAATGAAATTAAATGGATTTGTCACGATCGGAGAGAGTGAAGGCGACGGGTTTATTTTAATTAATTATTTAGCAAAACTACCCACAATATTTATTCTATTACTCAACCAAGGAGCCTAATAGGACCGTCACGTGGCTAGTGTGAGAATGTTTAATATTTGGCAAGTTTTGGATACTAAATAAGTCTATTTCGTACCGAGCGGAAGTACGATAGACAATCCCGTTCGTTGACCTGCGTGGCTTTAGGGTAGGTCAGGGATTTTAAAGCGAGAGGGAAGCAGGTAGGTGAATATGGGCCCTCGAGAAGTCCCTGTTCCTTTACGTCTGTCTCTTTCTGTACCCGTTGACTTAAGAATGTTAGAGTAAGAGGTATAAATAAGAGAAAGATGATTTAAAAAAAAGGAATAATCTGTATATTCTTTTATAAAATTATAATGTTGTTTTACATGTGTGTACTTAAATTTAAACAAATATAATTAAACTTACCACTCAGCTTGAGGTGGCTTACAATCTCGCTGATCACACTCTCTCACAATTCACCACTTTGAATTTATGATCGCGGAATTGTTTTTATTTGATTCGCTGGGACCCTGCCCGTGGCTTAGGGATTTTATTCAGCGGAATTTGATGCACTTTTCGGACTCGGAGCTACTGGGGTGCCAAGCGGATACACTCCCCTATCTGTCGAGTACGAGTATGAATATTTGATTTTATTTAGGATTTCGATCTAGGAGTCTGGATTCCTAGGCTATAGACCGTCACGAGACCGGAGATCCTGGTGAGTCGAATCGGCCGCGATTTTTGCAAGATAGAAATCTAGGTATTTGGCCAAGGAGCCCGATTGCCTAGGCGGTGGACCATCACGTGGACAACGATTAAGACTTTTATCTCTGATTCGCGATACTAGTCGGACTTGGGCCGATAGAACTAATCGGATATTTTGAACTTGTAGAACTTCGGAGCGAGAACTGGCAGAGATTACTTAGCGAGTGACTCGAGATCCGACAGAGGTTGGGTCTGATTAGCGATTGACTGACGTCGTTAGATTTTCGGCAGTTTATATACTCTAATTTTGATAGGAAAGTCATATGTTTCTTATGCAACCAACCGGTCCATCTCATCATTTTGGACAACAACATGATGAGTAAGTACGTGGATCCGGTTTAGGTACCTTTCTAAAAATTAGAAAAGTCCATATATGGAAATTGAATCATATCATTTTTGTGTAAACAACAACGGATGAGTAAATGCTCTATTGGAAGTACAAAAATCCGGGTATGACTTTCAAAATGTCATAGGTGACTCGGAATATGGAAATGAGATGGTCATAGAATCTTTGTATATATTTGAATTTTAATTAGAAGTCCGGTGCACACGTGCAGGTGTCCCGCTGAGTCGCAGCTAAACTTGTTTTTGGGTACTACGCCCGTACACACACACATATACACACTCTCTTTTATAGTTGTATTGTAAATAGATGTACGCAGGTAAGTCTGGATGCAAGATGAGTATACGGCTAAGTGACGTTGTTGGGTTTGAGAATGGGCTCTGCCCTAGAGAGAGTGAGACAGGTATATTATCTTATCTATCGATCTTTGTCTGTTCTTACTCATCGTGCATGCACTTACATAGGTACCTGCGAAAGGTGAAAGGATCTCAACGAGAAGGGTTGGGGTGTAGTTTGGTAAACCTTGCTTGAAAGAAAACAAAATAAATGGTTAAATCGCGATACGTATATATCGATTGTTACACCTCTACCCTTAGATTCGTCATCGCCCTCGATGACTTCAATTTATGCAATTTGCGTAAATAAAAATGTAGATAACTGATTAATACGGATTGCGCTTTAACCTTACATTTGTACTTTATATTAAATATGAAATATTTGAATTTTGTATATGCAGGTGGTCCTCGTTGATCGCTTGATTACAGGTCCCGTTCTTCCGCTATGGTCAGTCGTTGTCTTTTGGTTGTACTTAAAAATTTTATGGCTTTTCTCAGTATTTTGATGCGTTTTTCTTGAGGGGACGTTTGGTTGTTGTTCTTCTATATTTATGGTTAATATTACCGTTTTTTTTTTTTTAATTTAGAAAAATTTCTCTTCTAATTTTATAAAAAAATTTTTTTTTTTTTTTATAGCTTTTGGCATCAGATTGCTTGCTGTGTATGATGTTCCGTTAGTTCTTATCGTTATGGGATCGATCGGTTATGATTTCTTTTTTTTTTATAGCTTTTCGGAGAAATCGCGGTGCGGTGTTGTTGCATTAGACCGAGATGCACCCCTTCCAAAATTTTAGATTTTTGGTAGACGTCTTCGTTGTTGATTGGTTCTTGATCCCACTTTTCTCAAATTTTTTTGTCTTCGGTAGTTTTCTTCGGTGGTTAAAATTTTTCTAGTCGTCACTCACAAATTTTCTTTACACCGCGTGTTAAGGTAAAGTTTAATCCAAAAAAAAAAATGTATCAAATCAAGATCGAAGAAATAGTGTCCGGTGACGATATCGTCATGACTGAAGAGGTAGTTAACTTCAGTGTCACCGAAGAAGGTGGTACCCCGGGTAATCGTCTGGTGGGCGGCTTCCTTGGCGAGGATCCCCGGGTACAGGTGGTGATCCACGAGCGAGTGGAATCGGCCTTCGTCGAGGAAGCTGAGGTTCAGTCCGAACCTCTAGACTTGTCCATGGCGACGAGTCTGGTCGTGAGAGGTTTTATTGATCCGTACCCGCCAACTTCCAGTGGATCGCAGGATGTTACCGTAAGTTTAACTAAAGATAAAAAGTCAATAATATTTATTAAAAATTTTTTTTTTTTTTTTTTTTTTATATAATATATTATTTCTTTTCCTTTTTGTAAAAATGTTTTAAAATGTTTCCCTGCTTTTTAGTTGTCCCAAATTGAAGGGGGTCGTGGATCCGAGGAGGTAAAACTTCGGCACCCTGGAGTGCCAACAACTCCGGAGTTATTGGAGTGGGCGAATAGGCCACCTCCAATTAAATCTCATTGGTTGGACACTATGGAGTATATTGTAAGTATTTTCTTTTATCTCCTTTCTTTCCTTTTTCCATGCATAGGTGTGATTTTATTTATCATTATTATTTTATTTTGCAGAGACATCGTCCAATGTCGGCGGTGACCGTGCTGGATTCACCGAGGAGCAGTCCGGTACTGGTGATCGACGAGGGTGAAAGTTCATCAATGGGCCCAGGGAGCCTTGACCATCTGACATCGGAACCAACCCCAGGGTGCTCCAGTGAGTTTCCGTGTAGTTTGACGATGAGTCAGTCTGAGGTGGTTGTAGCCCCGGAGAATCCAGGTCGTAGTGAGGGATTGCCAGCGATTCCTTCTAGGAAGCGGAGAGCACCTCGCTCGGACAAGGGCCAACCGAGGAAGAAAAAGGCTGCCATTCCTGCGGTGACTCCCAATCCTTTGTTGAGGGGATTGTTGGCTCAACCACCCGTGAGTCCGATACTCCTGCCGTTGTCGGGGGCATATGTCTTTTTGGGAAGCCGGCCGGTTTTCCGTATCCCATTCAGGGTCACGTTTCAGGAGGGTCACGGGTATGTCATCCCGTACTCGGATCCCCTAGTGGCGGCTCTCTCCCCCATGACGACCCAGGATGCCGAGTGGTTAACTGAGTGCACCCCGTGGCACGTCATGGAGTATTTGGTGCATGATTCCATGTTGTCGGTGAGTATTCTATTTGAATTATTATATATAATAATATATAGATTTTTGTTTCCAAATTTTAATGATATTTTATTGTTGTTTTTCTTCAGGTGATGGTGAGCTTATGTCCCGTACATTTTCATGGTGGAACCGTGGGAGCTCCTCCGAGGATAATTGCCATCCTGGAGGAACTACGAAGAGTAGGTCACGTGCCAGGGGCACTTTGCATCTACTGTGCTCAGGGTATTCGCTCGGTGTAGTGGAGCGAATATATGTACACATATACATGTCTAGTATACGTATAAATTTGTCCCTTTTATTATTAAGTTATATATAAACTTGTACTTCTTATGTAAGTTTATTAATAAAAAAAACGAAATTAATTTTATTTACTTGTTGTTACATTTAACCTTTTATCCTTTCCTTCCATTTAAATTAAGAAAGTCTTGGGGTGTTGTTTCTTTTGAGTGTTGCGATTCGTTGTTAATTTCGCTGGTGGATGAGTTGGTCGTTTTCCTCATCGAATCATGTTCGGATTTTGTTCGTTTGACATCGTCACTGAATTAATTCAATTAAGATCATCTGAAATATTTCCTTTTCCCTTTTTCTTTTGTTTACTTTCCAAATAACGTTGTCATGTGGACATTCAAGGCCAACTTTTAGTTTCGTTTCAGATACCAAATGTTCTTTTGTCTTCTAATGGGAACTTTCCCTTTTTGGGAAGAGGAGGGACGTTAGAGTAAGCACGCTTACTCTAAGTGGCCCCTCTGATTGTCTCTTCGTTGGTTGTTGGGCCTTGTTGTTATGGCTGCTTGTGACGTCATGCGCAGCATAGGCGTCGCATCATCAACAGAGCCTGTGGATGCGCGAGTTCATCGTCTCAGGTATCTGCTTTTCGTAGATCTCTCGCTTCTAGGGGGTTTCCGAAGGTGGTGGAGGGTGAAGGGAAACGTGCCCTAGGTCGTGAGTATTCTTGAATTCATGATGGACGCCGGTGGTTGTCTGCGCTTGCGTAGTCCTATCTTATAACTAATTGTATTTATCATTTCTTATTTGTAAATTGCATTAAATAAAACGATGCGAAGGAAAAAAAAATAAAAATAATAAAAATAATTAAAATTTAGTAATACTTATCATGAAACGATGCCGTATATTTTGATTCGATAGATTATGTATATAAAAGAAAAGTTACTTAATAAACATTTATAAAAGTATTTTTTTTTGTGTTTTGTCATGTTTTATATTTTTTTTTTTTTTTATTTTCAATATTTTGTAAATTTTTTTTTGTTTTTCTTTTATAAATTTTTTTTGTTTTTTTTTTTTTCTTTGTGCCTTGCCGGTTTTCACGTTTGTACATATATCTAGCCTTATAATTAACAATTGAAATCTTAATTTTAAATATTCCTATGGCCAAATAACTAACATAATTAGCTTATTCAGATTAATGCACTTATCTAATAACTTAAGAATTACGCGCTCTATTAGATTAAATAACTAATTTATGATACCTAGTCTTTGTCTTACTTAAACATTATTACATCGTATATCAAGTTTTTAATTATGTTTCTTATCATGATTCGTTTAGCTTACTTCGTATTTATTGCCTATTCTTAAATATAGTATCTTAGTACCTTGCATTATTCGTTTATTATTAAATTCATAACTATAGATATTTTAAACAATCCTCTTATGTATCTACCCAACACCCTTATTGTATACGTGTATGTATTCCCTTTCTTTTTTTTTTGATTTTGTGAAATATAATTTCTTTTGCAAAATTTTTTTGTTTTTATTTTGAATTTTATAAATTTTTTTTTCTTTATATATTTTGTTGTGTTTTTTTTTCTTTTTTTTTTTTTTTTCTTGTCTTTCTGTCTACATATGATTTTATTAACTTTACCCTGCACCTTGTATATACATAAATTTATTTACATAGTAAGATGTATTTTGAACGATGATTAACGGGCCAAATTCATCGATCTCTAATTCGAGACATATTACGTAACTGTTTGCAGTATTTTTGTAAATATATTTATTTGAGAGTTATTAGTGCGTAATTACACATACTTATGACTTCGACGTTAAGATAGGCGAAGATCGGGTATTCATAAGTACGAGTATTTACTCATGTAAACATGCATAAATTTGTTAGAAAGTGTTAGTAATTATTTATATATAAAAAGCATGCATAGCTGCATAAAAATATATATTTTTTTTTTGTGTTTTATATTTTACGTATTTTTTTTTGTTTATATATTTTTTGTAAAATTTTTTTTTGTGTTTTTTTTTTCTTTTTCGAAGTATGGTTAGTTATTTACATTATTAGTTCATTACCTTGGTTAGTATTTATAAGGTGAATATGTATATTACCTGCCTTACTTCTGCATGCGAAGGAGTCGGCAATTTGTTAGTGTTTATTTGTTACCCTTATCCCTTGGTTAGGGGTTAATTTTGTTTTAACTTTTTCCGTGAGTTCTTCTTTCTTCGGATCTTCCTTTTACAACCTCGTACCCTGGCTGTTTTGCGTCGACGAGCTTGCTTCTTGCGGTTATGCTCGATGAATGCAACTCTATCTCTTATGGAGACCATGTCGTCCATATACGTAGATGAACCTCGGCTTATTATGCTGGAAGCAGCATATGGGTGATATAGACTCACACTGGGCTGATAATGACATGGGTACAGGCCGGATGGTGAGTCTGGTTCCTCATAGAATCTCGAAATATCGTCCATGAGGTCGAGGTAGCAGTAAGTTGAAGGTCGTTGATGAAAGTGTCTGACTGTAATCAGGTTAGATAGCCGGATTATAGTCTCTTCGAGATAAAGGCTGGTGCGAACGTCTGCCCATGGTATCTCTCCAAATAGACGAAGCAAGTCTACTTTGTAAATTATCTCTGGAAAATATTTATGTTGGGCTTTACGTATTCTGCGTTGTTCCCTGATGTGGCTCTTGCTTTTCCAGTAATTCCTCATGACTTGTATTTTTAGGTGTTTATCTTGGGCAATAATCCAAGCGGCGTGTATCTCTAGCGGGCTCGTTTCGATGTCTTCGTCGATTTTTAAAGGTTTGGGTAATACTCGTAGATCTTTCTCTAGGTCCAGTGGGTCGGAGTGTTGTTGATATATGCTACTGCGGCGAAGTCGTCGCATTGCTCTTATGCGTGTACGTCTGTACCAGTGGTCTTGGAGTATTATGGATGAGACGATGTAAGCAAATTGCATGTCTAGACCAACCGAGAGATTCCTAGGGAAGTATTTAGCTACTTTATGCGACATTGTAGTTTTATAAAGGAAATGTTTTCAATTGTCGATCTCGTAACCGCTGCCTTAGGCAGATTGCGTTGGTTAGTGCGCAGTAGTAATTCTTTTTGAGCCCGTGGTTTGTGCAAGTTGTTGATGAGGCCCGGATGACGTCGAACTTAGGACAGTTGTGTTCTCTGTGTTCTAAGTTTATTATGTCGCGTTTTAACACTTGTTGTAAATAAGTAGCTTTGATTTCTCCTCTCGTGTAAACTGCACGTGCGTTTCTTGCGTATCTTTTCAAGATTTTTAATACTTGATGGAGTTGTGTGTCACCTTCTGACCAGTGAATACCGTGATGTTTTGAAGTGACCCAGTCGTTTCTTTCACGTACCTTAGGTGATAACTTGTGGTATGGAAATGGTTGTTCAACTATCCAGTGACCCAGGATGTCTTCAGTGGACACCACTAAGGCAATTTCTTTTGGAATGAATTCTTCTTTATTGTCCCAAAATCCTTGGATGTCAATCACTATGTCCATAATACCCTAAAGGTATTATTCACAAGTAAAAGAAGAAAGTATTTCTTAAGTTTTCAAACCGATTGCTTAGTGAACTGATTCTATAGCTGTGTCGGATGCAACGGTGTAGTGAATTTTCTATCCAATATTCTCGTAGAAAGATGTTCCGGAAGTGTTCGTGGTGACTGGCGTGGATAGCTCGGTCAAGGTCAGTGATGTCTAAGGAGGATGGTAGAAATAACTTAAATGTTCCTAGAGCCTTTTGATAAGCTCGGTGTTCCTTGATGGGGTCTATGTTATATGCTTCCTCGTTAAAGGAATCGTCGCAGAGGAGATTATTTCGTGTTCTTAATCTTGTCCGTAGTTTTCTTGTAGCTTGTGCTGTCTTCCAGTGGTTTCGATGGATTAGGAATGATGTGAGTTCACAGAAATCCTCGAAACTTTGGCTCAAGTTTTTATGTTGTTGGATTGTTATCATACTAGCGTCTCGTTCTTCGTCAGTGGTAAGTCTGTTGTTGGGGAGACCTTTGCACATAACTTCCTTTCGTCAGAGTCTGAAAATTCCAGGTCTTCGTGGATGTTGGTGCACTGTTGATAAGTTATTCCAGTCTCTAAGGTTGGCAATTTATTCCTAGTATAACAAAAAATTAATTTTCTAAATAAAATTGTTACACATCCTGCTAAAATTAGTGAAATAAGTATTATTCCATGCAGGAAATAAGGGGGTAAACATTTGTGTTTTTTGGGCAATTTGGTTGTTCGTAGTTCTCTTTTTACTTGATCCAAAGTAAAATCGTAGGACAAAAATCCGTATGAGTCGATGAGAGGTAAGTCTGTAGAGTTGTCGTTCGTATGGTTGGTTAATTTGAGAGGTTCGTAATTGTCTATTTCTGGGAATAGTTGCGTTATGTTTAGTCCAATGGTAGGTTGTGGTTGAAGCGGGATCTCGAGGTCGGAATCTGCAGATCCGAATAGATTTACATAGCCAATCCTTATAGAGGCCTCTGGGCTTAGACTTAAGGTTCCGGTGCCAGATATCTTTACGTATTCTGTAGGTTTTCCTGGATTTTGGACCTGAAGTAAGCTTAGATGTGGTATTAAGTAGATCCAACCCTTATTTTCTTCTAAGGATTTCCAGTATAAATAGTGGGTCTTGCTGAGTCTTATGTCGCATCTCTGGAATGATTCGAGGTCTGGGTTGGCGAGTAGGTCAGCTTCACATGCAGGATGAACGGCAGTTTCATATATTACAAAGTTTGGTTTGCAAATATATGATCCTTCCGATCTTAGACACTGTTTAAGCTCGTTCTCTTGAATCAGTGAATAGCTCGCGTGGGTTGTAGACATCATCAAATAATCGGATCGAGGTTGGATGTAAGCTGAACCCTTAGTATTATTCCCGAAGGTTTGTCTGACGGGATAAGCGTGTAGTCTGTACAAGTTGTATTTTGGTGGCTGTATTAGTGGTATTTGTAGCGTCAAAATTAATTTATCGTTGAGTGATTCATATTCAAGTTTCATTATCTGAGAAGCTTTTTCATTGTAGAGGTCCTTGACAGTTATGGGGAATTGATGTTGTGGATTATTTTTAATGAATTTTTCCATAGCTTCTGAAATTCTTTTTGGACTGAGGATTCTCGGAGGGATTTTTCCGGCTAGAGCAAAATTAACTGCTTCCAAAACGTCTTCCATATGACTGCGGTAGTCTTCGAAGCAGCTTCGAGCCTGGGTACTCCAAGAGCTCAGTCGCATAACATAGTGCGAGTAAGTTACATTATTCTTGGCAATTGAACCAGTTGTTTCCTTTAAAGGAGTCGTGTATCGATAATAGTTACCACGGCGTAGTATTAATTGGTTTAAGTCATCGTATAGGTCTGAATGAATTATTTGTCTGTTCTTCTCGAGTAGTACTGAATCTTCAGGAGAGGAAGCAAAACCAATCTTGTTGAAATTGTCTAGATAGTGTTGAAGAATGGCTAATTTGTTCTGCTCAATCAATGATGACCGATTATTTATTTGTCCAGAACCGACCAGTCGTCTTATCAACTTCATTCGCTCAGTTGATTCTCGAAGAATGCGCTTGTAGTCGTCAAGTTGTACGTAGTGTCTGCAGTCGTCTTCTTCAATTGTTGATCGGCAGTTTTGGTCCAAGAGATTTATTTCCAAATCTGCTATATTAGGTAGTTGTTGCTCTAGAAAAGCTAGGTCTATCATGGTGGTTAGTTTCCAGTCGTCTTGAGTAAGATGGATATCGGCGAGATGTTCATAGTAGAGTCCTGAACTAGGTTCCAGTGGTTTTAGATGGACAGCACTTCCTTTCGTTGTGCTTATGACGGCGATGATGATTAGGATTATCTTGTTTAAAGTTGCCATGTCGATGATGGTTGCACTAAAATTATTTATTTAAAATTTTTACTGAGTACTGGGGACTTGATAAACTTAATTTAATTCTTAAAGTTAGGTTGTAAGGACGTAAGGAGCATGCATGAGATTAGTTTGGTGGCTGTTGTGTATTCTCGGGTTCGGTCCTAGGTTCGCGAGGATCCTGATCTTGAGGAAAGTTATACTGAGTACCAACTGTTCTAGGAGCAGCATAAATTACTTCTCTAGTGTGGTTGGGTGGTGCGTACGGCAAGTACGGGTAAATGTTTTGAGTAGTAACAACCTTAGGTTTCTCTTTCTCACTTAGCTCTACGTCGTCTGGTGTAATGTCTTTACCGGTCTTGGGTAGATGTAGTAGAAGGTTTGTGACGGAGTCACAAAATGCCCCTATTAACCATACGCTCCATCCATATATGGTATGTAGCGCGTAGCCGTGTATTAAGGTGTCTATTGCAAATTTAATTGCCTTGAACGTGAGATATACTCCAAAGAGTGTTACACTGAAGGTACCCACGGTGTTAAAGAAGTTATAAACCTTTCCCCAAGCTTTGGCTAGGGATAGTCTTATAGCCTCTTCATCAATAAAGTTGTTGATCTTGATTGTATTATTGGCTACAGATTGTCCTGTTGCTCCTCTGGCAATAGTGTTTAATACAGCAGTTCTTTCCAAAGGAAACATCATATAGTCTTTTAATTTCACGATGTCGTTGTCAGAGTAGATTCCTCCTGTCGCTAGTCTTTGAGCTGGTACATACTTCCAAGAATGGTTTGTTGAAGCTGTAAGTTGTTCTGGATTTGGTACAGAAGAGAGTTTAGGATTTAATTCATACCATGAATCTTCTAGTCGATACATCGGTGCTAGTAAAGGGTTGCAATCTATCTGTGTCCCAGTTTTAATTAATATGTGAGTTCGTGGCAACATGTAATATGTGTCGTTACCTCTTAGTACAGGTAATTCTTGGTAACATTCTGTTGTATCTCGTCTTTTTACATCTACTGCTATACACTTGGCAAATCTTATTACTTCACCTGAGACATGAGCAATATATCCCGATTTCTTCATTAATTGAAATGCAAATTCGTCAGGTGCTAGCGTAGCTATAATAAGTGCATTTTGTAGAACCTTCTTTTCTAGCTCACATTCTTGTCTGATCATATCGTTGTATAGCATCATGATCTGACTGTGAAGGTGGCGTTCTAGATATACAAATTTAGTGTTTACGTATGTGAAAAGATCCATGGATTGAGTATCGATTCTGTTGGCGTCGTGGAAAAATTCACTATTCTCGGAGTCAAGTATGAAGAGTCTAGGATGTTCAGTCTTAATTAGTTTGGTGGTGCAGTTTGCGATATGACCCTTAGCTGTTAGTGCGAACGTTACGCCTCCAGTAGTCACTGAATATACTTCTTCTCCGAGTTTCCTATTGACATGATCTTGTATCTTGCTAGCTGTTCCTTCATAAAGTATGGCGAACTTGCGAGAATTGCACTGATCCGGTGGTAATAAATCCCAGAAGGTGTTTCCTCCTTCGATGTCCATACACTTCCCATGCTGATATTTGCATCGGACTCCGGATCGTAATATTACTTCGTTTTGATCCAGATTAATAGGAGCGTAATAGTCTTGTAGGGTGAAGGTGGCATGCCCGGTTACAGTGACTGCATCCCATTTACCGTAAGGATCGGAGTATGATGCCCTTTTGCAACCACCACCGGAGGTGAATGAACCTGCCAGGGTGATTGGGAATCTAGTCGTAGAGTTTTTCTGAACACCTGCAAGTGTGGTGTCTCGATATATAAAGAGTCCGCTATCGTGGACGGATTTACAAACTTCATGACTTAACTCTTGCATAAACTCCATATTATTACTCGTTTCTCCGAATAGGTGGTCAAGTATACCACAATGGAAAATTGTACGTTGGATGGAGAGTTTGCACTGGATAATCTTTATAAATGAGAAACTACTGGATTGTAATAGTTGGACCTTGGTGTTTTTAATTACTGGTTTTGCGGTAGACATGTTGCAGTCTTTAATGTCTAGTAGGGATAATGAAGTAACGTTTATTGACGGGGTTCCACAGTCATATGCCACGAATCCATACGTCAATTGGACGGCTGACGTTATCCAGAGGATGAATTTTATCCACCCCATGGTGCTTGGATTTTTACTTGTTTCACCTGTAGTAATTTTATATAACTAGAACATAACGATTAGTAGGACATACGGGAAATAGTAATATGTTAGTCGGATTGAGTGTCAGTGTTAGAATTAGTAGAATCTCGTGTGTTACAGATTTTCAACTTATCTATGTGCTTAAGGGAGCGCTTGCCCTTTTCATCCTCTATTATAGCCGTGTTATTATCTAATAATTCAGCTATAACATATGGACCTTTATAATGCGAATCGAATTTACCCTTTCGTGGTTCTTTTATAGCATAAACCTGATCCCCAACATTCAAAGTACTGGGGTTCAGGTGAGCGTCATAGTAACGTTTAGAGTGGTGTTTAGATTTAATTAAATTAGATGCCGCGAAGTGTCTCATGTCATCCATACGGTTCACTAGGTCATATAGGTAGGTTCCGTAAGTTTCAGTTTTGTCTGGGGGTGGAAAAGAACTGGGTATACGCGCTCTTTTACCGTATATAAGCTCGAAAGGAGTGAAATTAGTGGATTCATGTACAGCGATATTATATAAAAACATTGCAAAAGGAACAAGTTTATCCCAGTCTTCATATTTATTTACATAATGTTTGATAAATTCTGCCAATACTATGTGACTACGCTCTAGGGATCCATTAGTTTGTGGATGGTACCCTGAGGTAGTTACTTGTTTAATTTTGAAAATTTTTGCTAGGTGGTGAAATATTTTACCAACAAATGATCTGCCTTGATCACTTAATATTACGCGAGGTGATCCAAACTGAATAATAACGTGGCGAGCAAGTGCGTCTGCAATAGTCTCGGCCTTAATGTTTGGTATAGGTACTGCTACGCAATATTTCGTGAGATTGTCTTGCACAGTAAGAATGTGCATATTACCTGATGGTGTTTGAGGTAATGGGACCACTGTGTCGATTGAGATTTTGTCAAAGGGTTCTGCAGGGGTGTCTGTGATGATCATTGGTTCTTTAGTCTTGATTCGGACTAGCTTTTGTTCTTGACAACTTCTGCACGTACGAATAAATTCAGTGATGTCATCTCTCATGTTTGGCCAATAAAAACGTTCACGAATTCGTCGATATGTTTTAGTGATACCTTTATGACCACCTGTTAGGCTTTCGTGATACTCCGCGATGATATCCTTGCGGACATCTTCGTCTGGTATGGTTACACTTCCATGATAAATGGTGAGGGAACATTCACAGTCATCTAAACATTCCTTGAGAACGTTAGTGACAAGTGATTGGCTCAAGCTTTCGAGCATATCTCCTGGTTTTGAGATTCGCAAAGTTATTATGTTGTAGTGATTTAGTACATTTTTGACGGTTTTTAGTACATCTTTCAATTCGTGTATGGAAAATGAGTCAAAGTGATTCTTTTTTAACACTGCACTGAGAATTTTATGTTTACCATGTGGTGTTATTAGTACTTGATTAATTTTTGGTTTCTTCAATTTCAGATCCTGTGGATCTATCTTGTCTGTTTCTATCAGTAGTCGCGATGTGATGGTTGTAAGTTCACAATCAGCAGAGATAAAGTGTAAATAATTATCTCTGAAATACGTCAAGTTTTCATTCGTCGTGTGTAGGGATATCTTACTTTCATGGTTCTTCATACCAGGATAAAATAATTCACAAGGAACAGTATCGATTATGGATTTTCTTTTTATCGGTTGTGGTTGTTGAACTTCTTCTTCTGTATGAACTTCTTCATCTGTGTCTGTACTCGAATGGACTTCATTGATCGGTGGTAAATTAGCCCATCGTCTGCTTGCTGCTCCTCGTGGTATTACGTCTTCTACCTCTGATTCCGTGGTTGATCCTTCTGAAGTAACTGCAGGGGTCGATCGTCCTAAAGGATGTCGAAATGTTACGCCAGATGGTCTGTGGGATTGTGCTTCAGGTTTCCTGGTTGGAGGTTCTGTTCGTGGAGATTCGTAAGTTGGATCTTCAGCACGTCGATCCCAGTAATAATTATCATTTCCTGAAGATGGTCCAGGTGATACTTCGATAACATTTTTAGGCGGTGGTACTGGTATCGGTTCACTTAGTGAAGGAGTTTCTTCGCCTGATTGATTATTTACGTATGTGAGTTGATAATCAGTTGTTCGAGTTTTTGTAGATAGTGGTCCTGGTTTTTCAGAAGCTTTTGAGAGTGGTACACGATTACTAGCGAGACTCGGAAAAGCACTGTTTCTAGCATGCGGTACTGGTGGTGTTGGATCACTTGGTTGACCAGCATCTGGTTGTTTTCGAGGTCGACCAACTTTACGTTTTTCTGTTGGAGGCATTGGGATTTCGGCAATAGTCTTGGTACGCTTGATGAGAGGTGGTTGCGATAGCGAGGGATTACTTGCTAATCTTCGCAATCTTACTCTCTCACCTATAGTACTGGCGTTTGCCTCTGCTGCTTTGACGGCGGATGATCGCAGTCGTTCTAGGTGTTTGGCAATCGAACTAGACTGCCTCGCAGCTGTTTCAGGTTTTCCTGTGGGGACTATTGGCAAAACAACAGGATTCCTTGATAATGCATCTGCATTTACGTTTAATCTTCCTGGTTTGTAATAGAAAACATATTCATACTCTCTTAATCTCGTTCTCCATCGAACTAACCGTTGTACTGGCGGCTTGACGGAGTCGATCCATTTTAGTGGTTCGTGGTCACAGACGAGAGTGAATCTTCGACCATATAAGTACGGTCTAAAATGTAAAATACCGTAAATAACTGCTAAACATTCTTTTTCAGTTGTTGTGTAGTTTCGCTCTGCATTTTTGAGAAGTCTTGATAAATAAGCAATTGGTCTGTCTTCACCAATTTTTCCTTGGCTTAATACTGCACCAATAGCTAGATCTGAAGCGTCAGTAGTAAGAATAAATGGTTGAGAAAAGTCAGGATATTGCAAAACTGGAGATGTACATAATGCTTTGCGTAAGTCATCAAAACTTTCCTGTTGAGCTGCGGTCCAGTTGAATGGATTATCCTTTTTCAATAGTTCTGTCAATGGTTTCGCACGGCCTGAGAAGTTTTCAATGAAGCGACGATAATAACCAGCTAGTCCAAGAAATTGTCTGATGTTCGTAACTGTCTTTGGTCTTGGAAATTTTTCGATAGCTTCAGTCTTCTTTGGGTCTGAGCGTACACCGCCATTGCCAATAATATGACCAAGGTATGCAACTTCGAGATTTAGAAATTCACATTTATCTGATTGTAAGACTAAATTGGCTTGTTCTAGTCGATTGAAGAGTCTTCGGACACGTATACCGTGTTCTTCGAGTGATGATGCGAAAATAACGACGTCATCAAGATAGACAAATAGCTCAACGTCTTGTAGACCTAGAAGAACTCGGTCCATAAGTCGTTGAAAAGTAGCTGGAGCGTTTTTCAGTCCAAATGGCATTCTGTTATACTCATAGTGACCGTTTGGTGTACTGAATGCAGTTTTCTGTTGGTCTTTTGGATTCATTTTGATCTGATGAAAACCACTAGCCAAGTCAAAAACTGAAAAATACTTTGCTCCTCCTAGTCTATCGAGAATCTCAACTATATTCGGAAGAGGATAAGCATCGCCTATGGTTTTCTCGTTTAATTGTCTAAAGTCAATTACCATACGCCAGCGCTTATTACCTTTTGAATCTGGCTTCTTTGGAACTATCCAAAGAGGTGAGTTATATGGAGAGACAGATTCAGATATTACACCATCATTCAGTAATTTATTTACTTGTCGAGCGATTTCTTCCTTATGTACAGGTGGAAAACGATACTGGCGGACTGATATAGGAATTTCATCAACTGTTGGAATCGAGTGTGTCATCATTGTTGTAGCTGGAAGATCATCTCCAGGAAGATGAAAGAGCATCGGAAATTCTCTGATAAGCTCATGCACGTGCTCTCTTTCCAATATATTTAAATGATCAAGTCGGAGACTAGCACATATGCGCTCGAATCTATCTTGACCATCTTCCGGTATATCACTATCTTCAGAATCGTCAAAGAAATCCTCTGAACTGCCATCGCATTCAAAGGGAATAATTTCTTGTGGTGGTATGACTAGTTCAATGTCGTCCTCATATGCATTTATCGCGTAGACATAACAAGTACTGTCTTTGTTCGTGACTAAGGCATTACCAATGAAAATGTTTTCGCGAGTTTCGATGCGAGGTAAAAACCCAGTTTTTAGATCTGTCTTACGAAGGTTAATTGGTATTACTGTTCGAGTTCTAGCTTTTAATAAAAATACTGAGGGTTCGTCTTCGTTTCGAAACATAGTTACCGAGGGTGTATCAAATGGTTCACCTTTGGTATTTTCGAGCGGAATTGGGTTTACAGGTTCGGAATCTGCGACTATGGTATTGTGATGAAAAGATATTTCTACCTTTTCTTTAGTTAGAAAGTCTATACCGATAATTCCATCGGTTGGAATGGGTAATGGGTTCTCGAGAACGTGAAATTTCTCGGGATTTGAGAAGAAAGTAATTTCTGTGGTTCCCAAAGTATCGAGTCGCTCAGTAGTGATTCCTTTTATGGATACTGAGTCCCAGGTATCAATTACTGTACGAGGGGCCAGTGCGTCTTTTCTGATGACATTTATGTCAGCGCCTGTGTCGACTAGGAAACGAGCTCTGCCGTTTCGCAACTCAGGGGCTGTTAGAGTAACGACTGGTCCTCTACCCTGGACTTCAGACCACATTACGAATTTTCGACGGTCAGGAATCTGAATGATGATGGACGCGTTTCCGTGGGGTTCGCGCTGTTCGACGTCGCGTCGTTCCGTCGAACCGCGTTGGAGTTTAAAGGTTCTTTAGGTGGTGCAGGAGGTTGGTCTTGAATTATTTTGTTGGTTTTGTGGGTTACCATTGTTACTGTAATTTCCGTAATTATTCCTATTATAGTTGTTATAACCATTGTTACCGTATCTTTGATTGTTATTGTCATAATTGTTACGATTATTGTAATTATTGGGATTATTGTTGCTATAATTGTTATTAGAGCTGTTTTGATTGTTATCTTGAGGAGGATAACTTTGATAATATGGTGGATTATATGGTGCTGGAGGCGGATATGCTCCAGGAGGTGGGTATTGATATGGCATAGGAGGTATATATGGGATTGGAGGGAAATAGCCTGGTGGAGGATAATATGGATAATAACTTCCGGGTGATCGGCTTCGCGAACGATAAGGTGAATTGCCACGCTCAGGATAGTTGCGTTTATCACGAGGTGGTGTTGTATCCCGCACCGGCGATCTACTATATGAATTAGATCTGTTGTTATCTTCGCGAATAAATCTGAACGGTATTGTATTTCGACGTTCTTCATCTTGAAAGCTTACTGTTCGAGTTCTACGCGGTAAATCAAGATTTGCGGATTCGGATTGCGCGTAGGCTAAATAATTAGAGTTACGGTGAGAACTACCTTTCAGGTCTTCTTCGAGCCGTAATGCGATTTTATATGCCTCGTCGAGAGTATCGGGATTTTGTACACTAACTCCGTATATAAGATCGTCTGGTAGTCCGCGTTTGAATGACTCGAGTGCTAAACCGTCTAGCATTTTCTTCATCGCATTTACTTCGGCTACATTATCAAAGCTTTCGTTTAATGCAGTTATTGCATTAGCGCGAATTTTCTTTATTCGGGTATAGTAACTCAGGATTGATTCATTCTGCTTAAGCCGAATAGCTTGGATATCTGCGCAATATTGTGGATAAGTTTTCTTAGTGGCGAAATATTCTTTAAGCGCGTCTCTAAGAGCATTCATCGTATCAATTCTCTTATCCGCGATCGCGTCTCTAGCCGTGTCCTTAAGTTTAGATTTTACTCCTTTAAAATAAGTGTTTCTGAGATTATCTGGTACGATTGTAAGACCGTTTTCTACATCTAGTAGAAATGCTTGTAAAGGCATGTTTTTACCGTCAAAACTCGGGACTTGCATTCACGCCTGATGCAATGTCATACTTTCTCCGAGGGACGTGATCATTTGATCCGTAATGTTCGCATGTCGGGTGATATTATGGACTTGTTGGTCTAAGTCATTATTGTTACCCTGTGGATCCACCCCGCCATTATTAGGTGGCGGATTCAACCCGCCGTTGTTGGCTCGTGGATTCAACCTGCCATCGCCGTCTGGGAGCGGATTTCCGTGTTCATCCATTTCGATTAATTGTATGGGAGAAAGTTATAGGAGTAATGTAGAGATAGTAAGAATGAAAATTTTTGTAAGTAGTACAAAGTTATCAAGAAAACTCTATCTGCAACGGTCAAACAAAAGTAGAAGTTGCGTTGATCAAAACAAAAATTTATTTACTAATTAATTGTTGCAAAATTTGAATAGCTTGTATGGAGTTTATATTTGTTTCTTGTAAAGCGAGTAGTGTTTTAGATTTATTAATTACTTAAATGAGGTGTTGTGTCTGTTTGTGTCTGCTTGTCCTTAGTTTCAGGATTCTTACCGACACTGTTGGTGGGTGAATTATTTATTTCTTGAAGTTGTGCTGTGTTTAGTAATTTTTCTCTTTTTACAGGATGTGGATTCACTATTCCTTTTTCTAGTATTGCTATTAATTTCCGTATTTGATATTTTCTTCCGGCGCGTTTCCCGCGTTTCATTAGATGTTTAAATTGTGTATAAAAATGAGAGTGAAATAAGATTACTTTGTAGGACTATAAATATTTTTCTCTTCCGAATGAGGGTGATTTATTTCCTGATTTGGTGGGGAATTTGCTGGATTTTGTAAAGATAATGGTATTGTTACGGGATTGTATGGTAACTCTCCCCTATGGTATATTGCAACTAACTTTCGTAACTGATATTTTCTTCCGGCGCGTTTTCTGCGTCTCATTAAATATTTCTAAGCTGTACGTGCAAGTTACTCTTCACAATTGCTCCAATGATCAATTAAAGAGTAAGAGTACTGCAATAATTGATCGTACGAAATATTACAAGTCTTATGGGTATTTGAAAATGAGTGGATGAGTGAATAATGAATGAATCGCCTGGAATCCGACAAAAAGTCTGCGGTCTCCCAATTAATTCGATGAAAGATTGAATAGAATCCGTCAATAAGTCTGCGGTCTTCTAAGCAACCGTAATTAATGAGATGAGTAATGAGTGAATAATGACTGATCCAAAGTACCAAAAATAACTTGCAATTTTGGGCGAAAAAGGTAGCAAGTTGTTTGCACGCAAAACTCAGTAGTATTATAAAATAAAGAATCACCTTATCCTTAGAAAATCACAATTTATTTTCACTGAAATTAACTCTAATTCTAATAATTGAATTTATCGATAGTAAATTAAATTTTCGTCTAATACTTGCGTTCGAGGGTCTAGACTTGAAATTTTATAATTGAATTTTAAAAATCGTTTGGATATATTAACTGGAGTAAGCTTGTAATTAATGAAATCTTGTGATCTATTAGCGTGTAAATATCTTTGAATAAAAGGGCACGATGGTGCGTCTTCTATAATCGCAACTAATCTCTCGATGTGAAATTTAATTTTTGTTTGTTTAGTGCGTTTTAGTGTAGGTGAGTTAGGCATAAACGTGTAGTGTGGCTAATAAAATTGTAGGCAACAATAAATTGTAAGAGTTTTTAAAGTATTGAAACTGAAAGTGTAAAACTTCCTTGAATAAAAATTTATTTTTTTTTTTAAATATGATAAAAATTATAGAAAAAATAAAAATTGCAAATAGTATTAAGAAAGAAAGATAATTAAGGTTTTAATTGCAGATAATTTAGAAAAAGAATTTTAGGAATAGTTTGGATTTTTATTCCAGGATTTTATTTTAGTAAGAGAAAAATAAAAGTTAGTATAGAAAAAGGTCTCAGGTAAAAGTTAAAGGTTTTAGACTTTAATTATTTTAGAAGGTTTTGAATTGACTTTTGCGCGTTGAGTATATCCAAATTTTCTAAAATGGATAGAATTTAGCAAAATGATTTTAAGAATTGAAATAATAGTTATGATTTTGAGAAAAATAGTTTAAATGGTCGAGTTAAGAGAATTAAATCAGTTTTATTTTAAAATATCGAAAGAAAAATTTCGCTTTATAAGTTTTTAAAAATTTGTAAAGACATTTATTTTGAAGAATAGAAAATATTTTGATTTGATTTTAAAATTCTCAGAGTATGGAATTTTCAAATTTAAGAAATTATTGAGTGTATAAAATTTATAAAATTTGTAATTAAGATTTTTGAAGATTGAATACTTAAAATTTACAAGTTGAAATTTAACTCGGAAATTTCAACAAGGCAGGACGTTTATTTTTGTTAAAATTATAAGAATCGAATAAAATTGAAGAATTTTTAATGAAAGAACAATTCACCAGCGTATCCCACCGCTGTCACCAAATTTTTCGACTGTCACGATCGGAGAGAGTGAAGGCGACGGGCGAAGAGTTTATTTTAATTAATTATTTAGCAAAACTACCCACAATATTTATTCTATTACTCAACCAAGGAGCCTAATAGGACCGTCACGTGGCTAGTGTGAGAATGTTTAATATTTGGCAAGTTTTGGATACTAAATAAGTCTATTTCGTACCGAGCGGAAGTACGATAGACAATCCCGTTCGTTGACCTGCGTGGCTTTAGGGTAGGTCAGGGATTTTAAAGCGAGAGGGAAGCAGGTAGGTGAATATGGGCCCTCGAGAAGTCCCTGTTCCTTTACGTCTGTCTCTTTCTGTACCCGTTGACTTAAGAATGTTAGAGTAAGAGGTATAAATAAGAGAAAGATGATTTAAAAAAAAGGAATAATCTGTATATTCTTTTATAAAATTATAATGTTGTTTTACATGTGTGTACTTAAATTTAAACAAATATAATTAAACTTACCACTCAGCTTGAGGTGGCTTACAATCTCGCTGATCACACTCTCTCACAATTCACCACTTTGAATTTATGATCGCGGAATTGTTTTTATTTGATTCGCTGGGACCCTGCCCGTGGCTTAGGGATTTTATTCAGCGGAATTTGATGCACTTTTCGGACTCGGAGCTACTGGGGTGCCAAGCGGATACACTCCCCTATCTGTCGAGTACGAGTATGAATATTTGATTTTATTTAGGATTTCGATCTAGGAGTCTGGATTCCTAGGCTATAGACCGTCACGAGACCGGAGATCCTGGTGAGTCGAATCGGCCGCGATTTTTGCAAGATAGAAATCTAGGTATTTGGCCAAGGAGCCCGATTGCCTAGGCGGTGGACCATCACGTGGACAACGATTAAGACTTTTATCTCTGATTCGCGATACTAGTCGGACTTGGGCCGATAGAACTAATCGGATATTTTGAACTTGTAGAACTTCGGAGCGAGAACTGGCAGAGATTACTTAGCGAGTGACTCGAGATCCGACAGAGGTTGGGTCTGATTAGCGATTGACTGACGTCGTTAGATTTTCGGCAGTTTATATACTCTAATTTTAATAGGAAAGTCATATGTTTCTTATGCAACCAACCGGTCCATCTCATCATTTTGGACAACAACATGATGAGTAAGTACGTGGATCCGGTTTAGGTACCTTTCTAAAAATTAGAAAAGTCCATATATGGAAATTGAATCATATCATTTTTGTGTAAACAACAACGGATGAGTAAATGCTCTATTGGAAGTACAAAAATCCGGGTATGACTTTCAAAATGTCATAGGTGACTCGGAATATGGAAATGAGATGGTCATAGAATCTTTGTATATATTTGAATTTTAATTAGAAGTCCGGTGCACACGTGCAGGTGTCCCGCTGAGTCGCAGCTAAACTTGTTTTTGGGTACTACGCCCGTACACACACACATATACACACTCTCTTTTATAGTTGTATTGTAAATAGATGTACGCAGGTAAGTCTGGATGCAAGATGAGTATACGGCTAAGTGACGTTGTTGGGTTTGAGAATGGGCTCTGCCCTAGAGAGAGTGAGACAGGTATATTATCTTATCTATCGATCTTTGTCTGTTCTTACTCATCGTGCATGCACTTACATAGGTACCTGCGAAAGGTGAAAGGATCTCAACGAGAAGGGTTGGGGTGTAGTTTGGTAAACCTTGCTTAAAAGAAAACAAAATAAATGGTTAAATCGCGATACGTATATATCGATTGTTACAGATTAAAAATAAGATGAAGATAATCAACGCTACCGGTGCTTCCGATTGATATTAATTCACGACTTACAACTGTTACGTCGGATTTGTAACGAAAATAAATATATTTGGTCCTAGTCTTTCGAGTAATAGACCCGGGACAAGAAACTTTAGTGAAGGAATGTGTAAATTAAAACATGAATTTAAATTATAAATAAATAAATATATTGTTACAAATAAATTTCGATTAAAAACAGTTAAAATGAAAAGATTGAAGTCAAGGTTATATAATACAGAATCATTCGGAATTTAACTTGTTAACAAATACTAAGTAAATTTTAGATACGAATGACAATTATTTCTTTTACGCTATGTACTACAAAAATCTAATTATTTTAAACGTGCCATCAACTAGGTGGCTTATGTGAGTAATACTCTAGCCTACACTAGTTGAAATGACTGGTAGAGAATGTTTCTTAATGATACCGTACGAAAATTTTAATGTATGAGATATTAAATTTCGTGGACTTACTACAAATTAAATGGCGATAACTTTACATTGATATTTTATTGAAATATTTGTTGATCGAAGGTCTTCATTCTTTGGTGAATAATTATTGGCCTATTCCTTACTTCATATTTAAAATCGACTATGTGTACATCTTTCATCGTATCAGGTTTTTAAAAAAAAAGGTGGCTAGCAGCCTATTCTTTACTGTTGTAATAATAATAAAATAACAACATGCCAGGACTGATAGGTGGTTGGGATATTTGAAAAATACGCATATTAAAAAATATAACAATATTTTTATTTGTCACAGCACATAATATTACTGGGTCACACAATTAAATCGTTGATTTAATTATTTAATACTGTTAATTGTCTGAGCTCATGAATACGTAATTAATTGAATGCAATTGATAATAAGATTGAGCTCGAGTCATTGATTTAAATAATTAAAGTAATTAGTTTGAATTTATTTGAACACTGATTTGATTGTATAAATGTCATAGGAAACAGTAACATGAAATCAGAGCTTACCGAGCGAAGTTTATAATTGAACACTTGAATTACCATTTTCAATAGCACCAATGCATAAATAAATGAGATAATTGAGCTTATAATATTTATGATCACTTAATTTAATTAATTTGAATGAGTTTATAATAAATTGCACTGAATTGAATTTATTTGTTGAACACGTGGTAGCATGATCGCAGAGGCTACTGAGCGAAAGTTAATACTTAATTTAATTGTAATGTTGAGCATAATTATAATTAATTAATGGGAATATAGAGTCTTTTAATTGAATTGAGCACTGGTGATAATTAATTATTTAATAAAAAAGGCACCTGTGATGTCTCCCTTGTGAATAACCTCTTGAGTAACGTGGTCGATGAACACTGGAATTCTTGAGTTCCTTTGTAATTATTTTTTGAGCTCTGGTGCCCAAAATTATAAAAATAATTATAGTTTCGATGAGCCCGATGAATGCAGATTTTAATTAAATGATTATTTAAATCAATTACTCTTATATGAGCGCAAAATGATAAGATTAATTATCGAACGTGTTATCTGTTGAATGTGTATTACGAGAGATAATGGCGGCCGTCTTCTCGACACGAAGCAGGAAAAAAGCAGATGCGCATGTGCCGAACTGCGCATGATCAAGTTTTAATTCATAAACGAGGCCCCAGTAGGTGCTGCCTCTATCTGCCGGAAGTGAAACTATATTTAAATTTAAATTAAATGAATTTAAATTATTTTATAGTTTCGATTACGCAACATTTACTATATTAAAATTAGATCACTTGGATAGAAGAAGAATAACAAGTATTAAGTTAATAGTTCGGGACTCACGACACAACTGACTATTTTTGGGTCCGTTCGTAAGACTTTCGGAAAAATGGGTGGTTTTCCAAGTTTCTGTATTTAAGGGAAATTCTCTTCCCACGATTTTCCACCTCTACCCAAAAGTTTTCCACTTCTTTTCAGAAAACCATTGTTTCGGGGCCGCACTATCCGTTCCACATTGATTTCCCGTTTCCCTCTCTTTCGGTTCTTCACATCTCACTGCTCTTTTTTGTTAATAATAAATGTGATAATAGTCACATTAATAATAATAATAATAAAGGTAATTGATATTACTATTTTTATAAATCTTAATAAATAATTCGATTTATTTTTCCTTAAATTATTGTTAAATGAAATTTTCTATTTCTATTTTGTTTAAGTTTTATTCTCATATTTCAATATTTTATTTGTCTTTAAATTCTGATATTTTAATGTTTTATTTTATTCAAATTAAATTCTCATATTTTAATATTTTATTTGAATGTTAATATTTTATTCTATTGTATTTTCGCTTTAGTATTTTACACTTAACAATATTTAAAATTGTTAAATTTTATTATCTAACTAAAACCTTTTACTTTTTATGTATTTAAACATTCATTTGTCTAGACACCATAATTTACTTCTATGTATTTTTCAATATAGAAAACATATCAGAAATGCATTACAATGGTTTTATTTACTTAAAGTCTTATTTTAGAGTGCAGTTGAGATAAGAAAGTGCTGCAACTGCCACTCTGACCATGGTGAGGATTAAAATTCCTTTTCACTTATTATAATATTCGAATATGAATTATGTGTTGAGACAAATTTTAAAAACTACAATAAAAGTAAAATGAAATAATAATTATATTAAAACGAAAAATTTACTCGGACGTAACACAACGATCAAGGTCCGGTTTGTATGCCCAGCTACCGTTGACCGAATGGTAAATTTAATAACGCTAATTATTCTCCTGAGGCTAGTAGAAAATGATATACCGATTATTCGAGTGCTTACGACGATCAAGGTCCGGTTTGTACGCCCAGCTACCGTTAACCGAATGCTCAATCGAGATATCAATCCTCTAGCCACGAACACCGTCAAGTATCCGGAGTTCAGTATGGTTCAGAGTTTGATTCCCAAAAGAACTGATGAGCTAAAGTCCATGGTCTTTTCATATGGTCTTCACATATGAAAAGTGGTGGTAACTTTTTTCCCATACGAGAAGACTCGGATTCGCCCGAAAGTTCTAGGCCCATGCACACGTGTGATCCCTGGAAAATAGATTTTGACTATTAAGTGGGCCGATGACCTGGCGCCACTCTGCCGCCGAGGAAGCCATAAATTTGGTGGTTTCCATTAGCTTTATTTAATTTCCAAAAATCACATGCAGGTGCACACGAGTTGGGCGGTCTATAGTTTTAAGATGAAAAATCAAAGAAAAGATTACCGTTCTATGCTTAGATTATTAAATGGGAACGGATACATAAATTTTGAAAGTACGTTAAAAGAAAATGACGAAATTTAGAGAATAAGAGTAATCTATGGTACATGTATCCCATTAGTACCTTTTCTACTTAGGCCAGTACGACTTAATTGTCAACGCTCAGGGAGATATATTTGTCCCGTACGATTGCTGGCGTCAGTAAGTCGGGTGTCATAAAAAAAAGGTCTAAGTGCAAGAGATCTCAGGTTCTCACGTACTAGGTGGACGGATATTCTCTTATGCGATCTATTCTACTGATTTTACCAGTTATTATATATAAAAAAACTGAACGTCTATTCGGAACGCATCGGATTTTGTGTTACCGCCTGTGTCTTTACTGTATTCTGACTATGTCGCCATAGTACTTAAGACAAATTATTTCTAATGCATATATTTCTTTCTAAAATTTCAAAAACTTATCTTAGCGAATAGTAAGGATACGAGTTGAACGTATAAGCCGTGACACTACCCCAGCTAAAACTAATCATCGTCTCTGAGGACTTACAATTTATACGTTAGTTTAAATATATACTTAAAATCAAGATCGGTTCGAAGAGTGTCCTTGCAGGTCGGTAGTAATAAAGATTGGAAGATAGGAAAAAGTTTTTTTATGGTCAAACTTCAATTGATCTTATAAGTGGATAAGAGTTGTGTAGGCAAGGAAATGGAGATTGGAGAAGCCAATCCGGTGAACTTGTATCTTTCGAAGTATTATTCTCAATGTTGATTGGTGACCATTTGGGGTGGTGGTGTTTTTTGGTTTCGAGTCGCCATCTTGGTATTTTGGATATAAAAAGGTGACTCGTGGTGCTTTTACATCAGTCCTTTTTGAGTTTATCCAAGCGCATTCTCAAGATGAGCTATACTCCAGTCGATGTTTCCGAAATCAAAAACTTTGACGTGTGGGTAACAGTTGAAGATCCTATTTTCCACTGTTTCTCATTGGTGTCATATGAGGACGTGGAATGGGTCGTCTTCGCGGCTCCGGATGTTGCTCCCTTGGTTAACGGTGAATCGTTAACCTTCCTCGACGTAAGCTGGACAAACTTAAGTTGTGATGATTTATTATTCTTAACCTTTTCGTACATCAAAGGAAAAAAAATTTTTTTTTTCTTAGTGGTTTCTTTAATTGGACGAAGAAGAGGCGAAATATTTATTGTCTCTGGCTGCGCCGGCAACCAAGTTCAACCTTTACCCGGTCTATTCTTAAGTGAAAAAGAGTCGGTTGAACCAGCTAAGCAACGAGTTCTTGCAGTATTCGGGTCCGGAGGTGGACCTGTTGTTTGGGCGTGATCCAGAATTACCATCTTCGTCATTGATTGCATCAGGCGACCCCTTGATGTTGGCTGATGGTTGTCGTTTGGCCTCGGGTAGATGGTTGGAAAAAGGAACAATTGTAAGATTGTATGGACCTGTATTATTGGGAAAATAAAGTATGCATTTGATTTTAATTTTATTGACTTACTCGAACTGATACTTTCCCTTAACTTAAGCTTAAAATAGTGTTAGTATTATCATTCTTAGACTTATTAATAGTTAAGTATATATATATATATATATGTGTTTATGAATTTAAGTAAATAAGTATAGCGATTCTATACCTGACGAGTTCAAGCAATACGGCAAGGGCTACCGTCCTTGGGTAGAGCCGGGTTGCTCGAAGCGCCAAGTTTACAATTAATTTTTATGGCTTAAGAAAAAATTTTTAAAACTATTTAAAAAGAAATTGTCCTTCTTAAGATTTGCATCGTCGTTTTTGGATTCGTCGACAAATTTTCTGTAGGTGGAGTTTTTACCCTTTTTTTTTTTTCATTTTTCTACATGGGGGTGGTAGACGGAGTCTAGGTGGGTTGTCGAAGATCTTCTAGTTGTACAGTTCTCTCCAAATCTTTCTAGTGAACAGTTCTCTAGTAGCACGAAATATGAATTGTTTTGCTCTTGATAATGGTGATGTGCCGGTCTTGATAGATTTGGTGTCCGGTGAGGAAGATGAAAGGTTTCGACCTGACAGTGGTGATGGTGCGTGGTCAGATGCTGAGACAGTGGTTGATGAGACCCTGCCTCCCCAGCTAGATCGTGAAAGTGGTGCTGCAACTCCTCCGCTGCTGATGGACGTAGACGATGTCGTTGAGGATGCAGAAGAAGATGAAGAAGACGTTGAAGAAGAAGATAATAGAAATAAAGGAGGTGATGTAGAGGAAAGCGACAGTGAAGGAGATGATCGAGAAGAGGAGGATTCCAGTGAAGAGGAAACTGAAGAAAATGATGGAAGTGAAGAAGACCAAGAGGAAGTCGAAGAGGCGGAAGTGAACGGTGAGGAAGTGGAGCAAGGGGGAGAAGTGCGAGTTGATGGAGGGGAAGACATGGCAGTTGTCGATGACGGTGGTGGGCTGTCTTCCAAGTCGGAGGATGATGACGATATTTTCGTCGTCTCCGAGACATCTGAAGACTCGGGTTTTAGGTCTGTTTTCCTGGGCTCAACTGTGGAGTGGGTAGACGCAGTGGAGTACGATGGCGTCTCTAGTAGTGGTGATGAGACAGCCTCGTCAGGGTCAGCGTCGATATGCAGTGAGAGGTATGAATACTGCGTTGATTAGTCTGGTCATCGTATTCCACGCGATTTTGGGCTGGATTCTCTGCGGTCTCCAGAGAATCCTGAAGATCGTGGTGTTCCAGTGAGGGCTCCAGAGATTCGACGGCTTTCTGAAGTTATACCGCCAGGGGTGATGCGGTGCCAGGCAGTCGCGGACACGCGGATGGAGGAACAACAGGCAGCGGACATGTATCGTCGTGCAGTTTCCGAGCTCGAGGGTCTTGAGTTGTTGCGGCTGGGATTCATCCAGTTAAGATGGATAGGCGATGACCCATTCACAGCGTTGCCTTTTCTAGATCCAGTGCTGGTGTTGTTACACCCTTTGGCTCCAGAGAAGACGGTGTGGGCGTATCACGTCCTACCTTGGCAGAGTAGGGGTCATAGGACCAACACATCCTTTCTCCTGGTAAGTTTAAAGAAAATTTTATACCTCTAAAAAAAGGAAAAATTTGTTTTTAATCAATTTTTTTTTTCTTTACGGGAGACACTGGCAGAGGCTCCGCTGAGAGTGGTCCAGGTCATCCTGGAATTCGTCAAGAGGTACCGGGAAGAAGGTCCGGTGTTCTTCGATGAAAGCTCCGATGAAGAAGCCTTAACATAATTTATTTATCATCATTATTATTATTTTTTTATATGTATTTTTTTTCTTTTTGTATGTTATTATTTCCCTTATATAATAAAGTAAAATAGTCATTTATTTCTATGGTTATTATTATAATAGTTATAATTCCCTCTCCCATATTTTTCTTCATTTTTTTGTATTTATTTATTTAATTATTTATATATATTTTTATTTTGTTTTTTTTTTTTTTATTTATCAGAATCATTATTATTATTCTATTATTATTATTATATGTATATATATATGTATATATATGTCGAATTACCAGTCGAGGTATTATTAAGACTCGGGTTTGGGTTGTCCACACTTAAAGATCCCCATCGTGCTTTAAGTGATGATCGCAGTCGAACGCCGAAAGCGCCAATGCTCTCATCTCGCAGCTTATTTTCATTTTGGATTTTAATGAGAGCTGAAGTTGCTGTTTCTGAGCCACCAAATCGAGCGATAAAAAGATCTTTGACTTGGGACCACGTGATTCCAGTGATAGCGACCTGAGACAGCCACTGTGCAGCTGACCCTTCCAATGCCTTGCTGAGTGCGGAAATTAATGTAGAACCAATAAGTGGCTTTTCGGTTAAGCACATATCTGCTGCTGTACACCACGCTATTGGGTCTGCACCCGCACTTTCCGGGTTGAACCGTGGTAGCGAAAAATTTCGGCTATCTGTACTCGGTTGTCGCATAGAATTTTGCATAAACTGCAATAAAACGTTCCATTGATCTGGTGTTGGAGTGGATCCCACTTCTGATGTCGATTTACCAGTCGAGGTATTATTAAGACTCGGGTTTAGGTGGTTGTTTTGACCACTCATTTTACTTATTTGACAAAATTAACGAACACAACACAGGTAATTACTATTCACAAATATCGTGTACACTAAACAATAAAGTTATAAGCAATAATATAAGTATCGGTGAAACACACAATATCAAAGTATTCAATAAATCTTAAATATTACGACAATATTGAATATTACACAGCATTAAATATTCCACAATAGAAGAACACAAATTATTATAGCGGTTAATTTACTAAAGGATAACACTTAATTAACAATATTCGAGTTATTGCTCTATAATGTGCACGGCGGTAAAATTAAATCGAACACGAATACACGATCGGTAGGATAGCAATGTTGTCTATTCCTTTGCTCAATTAGAACTGCCACTCTGTCCCCAATATTCTTGAGTCCTCAAGTTGACCAAAACTATATTTCAGGCAATTTTTACAAACACGTACAACTACGTCCTTATGTTTTAAAAACTCATTATGCCCAAAGTATTGCTTTCCTTCGATCGTGGCTACGTTGGATGCCCAGATGTGCTCCTTTGACCCAAGTTTACCGTCATAAACATAAATACAAAAACTAACAAAAGTCTTAAGCGGATTGAGTTGTAAAATATTTTTACTTAGTTTTATTATCTAAAAAAACAAACTCAATATAATTGGGACTCCTAAGTCTCAGGAAAAACCCAAGTATTATTTTATCTCCGACATATATATATATATATATATATATTTGTTTTTTTCTTTTCCTTTACAAGTTTTAATTAGTCTGTCGTTAAGTTAGATTGAATTTCGCAATTGGTTTATTTTATCGCGTCACTTACTCTGAGATGACAGATTTATAGTCTCTCCCTTTTATGTGTGTCCTTTCTCTCTTTTCCGTTATTTAGACTTTTGTCGGTAATGGTTGTCGCGTATTTGGTCTTGGGAGGTTTGGCAACATAACCCTTCCCATTCCGTTTGTAGGTGTCTCGTTCTGTCGTATCTTCCGTTGTGATCTAGGGGTATCGTAAATCACTTCATCAGGTTGGTTGTAATGTTTAAAGGTAATCGGCATCGAGTAAGTCGTTTCAGGTATGATTGTCTGAAGTTCTTTTCTCTCCATGGATGTGTATTTCGTGTACAGTCTCTTCTTGAAGTACGAACACATGGCAACGAAAAGGTAAGTAGTTGTGACGGCTAAAGTGGCAACGAGTCCATACAAAATGTGAGAATGGTCGACTCGCGTTGTTGACAATATTCGAGTATTTTGTATCTCTCCTGTTACACTGGCAAGTGTATAATCGTAGGATAATCTTCCTATGTTAGTGGAGACATAAGCGGCGTTACCTGGGTCGTTGAGATTTTTTGTAGTGGTGGAAAGATTTGAATTTAAGGAATCAGATGAAAAATGTTTAATTTTACTTTAGGGGAGCTGTCAAATATTTAAGGGGTTTCAATACCATGATGCCCAATAAGTTTAATGTAATTTGTTCTTATTACACATCCTGGAGACGAATAGATTATTCCGGTTCCGAAAAGTCTTGAGTGTATTGTTGGCTGTCCTTTACAGGTAATTTGAAGGGGCTCATCAGTAGGTATTGAATAAAGCCATCCAGATGATGCGGTCAGTGCTTTCCAGTAGGGATTATAAGTTCTACTTATTCTAAAGTCGCAATTATAGAATGGTTGATATGTTGTCTTTAGGAAGAGTGACATTTCACAAGGTGGTTCAATACTTGCTTCATAGAGTGGATGTCTCGGTGTGCAGATGTATAATTTCTCCAAATTGTAGCACGATTCTAAGTCTGTATTAGTGATGAGGTTGTACCAGTTATTATTTTCGAAGAATACCAAATAATCTGCTCGTGGTTGTATATAGGCTGATCCGTTTGTATTATTGCCAGAAGTCTGTCGTACTGGATAGGGGTGAATTTGAATGCATAAAAAGGTTTGGATTCGAGGATCGGAATTTCTAGGGTAATTATGAGTCTGTTTTCAAGAGTTTGTATTTTACTCTTGGAGATTATAAAAAGTTCTTTCATGTTAACTTTTTCTGATTGTGTAGGAAGGGTTAAGGAATTCCGATGTTTCAACATTTCTTTCGTGGCTGCAAGAATCTTTTTTGGTTCGAAAATGCTTGTAAACAGGTATCCAGCTTGTGCGGCCTGTAATCCTCTTTTTACGGCTTTCAAGTTCTGCCGGTAATCCGTGAAAACTGAGTGAGTAAGTACACTCCAAAAATTTTACACCTCTATGTATTCGTAGTAAGTGACAACCTTGTGTGCCGGGTTTTCGAGAGGCTCTATTTGTTTTAATCGCGCTGCTAGACCTAAAGAGTGGAGTATACCTGCCTTGACGTTCTGTAAATTGTCGTAGTATTCTGTGTTTATTAGTTGTACGTTATCTTCCAAGACAAGGGTTTCGTTTAGAATTCCTTCGGGATCTCTGGACTTTTGGAAATTGAAGGTTTCCATTTTTTAAATATAGTATTCTATTAAAGATTCTTCAGCAGCAGGTAAAGGTGGTTGTATATCACCTATTTGACTGTCCAACATTCCAGCGACTTTGAGTACTTCTATGTAAGTAGAGTCTATGTCAAAACTAAGTTGTTTGTAGTCTTCAATTTTTATGTGAGAGTTGCAAATCTCTGGGTCGATGATTTTTTTGCAGCGGGTCCAGAGCTTGTCAATACCTAACTCTTCAACAGAGGGTTTGGTCTGTGTGAATTCATCTAAATTTAATATGGTTATGAGTTTCCAGTCTGATTCTATCCATCGAATTTTCTTCAGTAGCTCGTAGTATAATCCAGTGTTGAGATTTAAAGGCTTGATACTGTGTTTTGTAGCAGGTGATCCAGGTATAAAGGCTATTGTGAGTGCGATGACCCACGCTATTAGTTCGTTTCTATCCATGTTGTTGGTTTTCTCTCTTCCTCCCCCTTAAACAAAATTATTTAGTTGAAAGAAAAGGGTTGTCGACCTTGAAGTCTAATTAGATGTAGTGGCGTTAATATTTTGATAGTCATTAGGTATTTCATAAATGACTTCATTATGCTCGGTGGGTCGTGCTGTTTTGAGTTTCTGCATCCCTCTCTGTGTTTCTTCAGGTATCTTCGGGCGAAGATGTAATAATAAGCTGGTAATTGAGTCCCCAAAGGCTCCGATTATCCATATACTCCATTCATAGACAGAGTGTATAGCGTAACCGTGTACCAGTGTATCAATAGCAAATTTAATGGTTTTGAAAGTAATATAGACACCAAACATTGTCACACTGAAAGTTCCAATAGTGTTGAAGAAGCTATAAGCCTTACCCCATGCTTTGGTTAGTGTATTCATAATAATTTCTTCGTCGAGTATTTGATTAATTATTATTTTTCTGTCTGCAATATATTGACCTGTCGCGTCACGGGCTATTGTGTTTAAAACAGCTGACCGTTCTACAGGGAACATGATGTGATTTTTAAGATTTTCAAGATCACTATCTGAGTGAATCACTTCTGTGGCGAGTCCCTATGCAGTGGTATATACCCACACTGTAAAAAAAGATTCCTGATGTCAAACCAGATTCGTTTGGCTCAAGTACTCCGTGCGTTTGGATACAGCCAAACGCATCAGGCGATCAAGTCTAGTGCCCTCTACGTTTGACAATGTTCTTTACGCCAAGTAACGGTTTCTTGAGAAGAGATACTGAGTCGTTTGTGGTAATACATTAGTCTTTGCTACGATCAAATTAGTTACTTGAAGTAATAAAAAAAAAATTTGTTTGAAGTCGTTAATAATTTTGATAGAATAATAGTTTTCGTTTTACTTTAATGCATTTGGAATTCAACTCAAACTAAATTGTAAGATGATTGAAGGTATGCATTTTCAGCCAAGCGCATATTTTATTGGAACAAATAAATTTTAAAGTTTGAAGAAACATTCGTCTAGTCCATAGAAACTATCTTTGCAATTGTTGTTAAGAAAAAATTGATTTATTTTAAATAGCTGTAATACTTTGATTTAAAAGAAACAGTAGGCTTAATTAAATATCTTGCGATTTGAATAAAAAGAAATATCACTTGACTAGAAGGGTAATTAATTTTGTAATAAGTGTCAGTTTACTTCATAGAAAATAATTTCAGACTTGAAATAAATTCTTTTTCTGATCATACCAGCAGTAAGAAATGCTTAATTCAAATTAATATATACTTCATTATAAGTGAAGTAATGAATTGATAAAAGCATTCTAAAAACGTCCTCCTTGTTTAATTGAGATGCAAAAACTATTACTTTTAACTTATTTACGATTTTGTTTAAACATAATAGTAAACTTAACTTGAAGTGCTTCATTCGGTTGGAATAAACATATATTATTTTATTGGAAATCCACTAAAATTAAAAAAAAAATGCTTGAAAAGGAATATAAAAGTATTGTTTGTTTATTTAATTTGTTTAACATTCAGTTTTGATCCTGTTCAGTCCGGAGCTCGATTAATTTAAATAAGCTTTTTGCATTTCCGCTAAGTCCGGGAGCTGCCGAACTCGCGATTGTACAGAGAGCGTAGAGTGCCAGGTCACTCGCTATTTGGACCCAACACATACTAAAAACTTCCTCAGGACCGTGTCAAGACGCTATGGGAACCCGCTACCAGCCGGCCAATCAGATAATTCGTCTTATATTGGCCAATCAATAAGAAAATCCGCTATCAACTACTTCCTGTTGGCACGCTTTTAAGCCAATGGGAAAATTCGTCTTATGCAGCGAGGCTGCCACGTCAACACCAAGTGCCGACGACAACTCAACGACGTTTTCATCTACTTATTCTACAACGTGCTTCGCTACTTGCAACTTCGTGTTTTCTCTCGTGCTAAAATCGATTATCTTCGCTGTAATTATTTCTTATGCGGTATAATTCTTGATCCGCTACGCTAAATTATCCTCAATATTTAGTCAGTAAAATAAGGCTGCTATTTATTGGGAATAAATCTGATTGTTACTCGCGTGTAATTAATTATAAATTAATTTCCGTGAATATAACCGCTATCGATCACGGGTCGAAGTTTATACGTGAATCTTTTCTTTAGTTTGCATTCGCTATCGCGTATTTCTTAGTCGCATTCGCTATAATTGTTAAGTTTCGTACAATTTTAAAATGTAAATAAGTGTAAATAAATATCTAATTTATTTATTGTTAAAAACTGTGTAATTTTTAATTATTTAATTCCTCACGCCTAAACCAGATCCAATTAGCTTATTCGTTCATTTTACAGATCCTTATAATTAAAACTTACAATAAAATTTTTTAATCTTATTCACAACATTAGCTTACATAATATTAAAATTAACAAATAATATAATTGTGACCATTTCCGACCGCGTTCTCATCTTTTGGAATTGGATCAATCAAATCAACGTGTTTTAACATACTCCACATTTTTGTGGTTATAATTTTGTTGGCATGATAATGCGCATCAAAAGTTTCATGTAATAATAAAATTAAAAAAACTACATTTCCTTGATCCATCAATATATACCTAATTTTACCAAATTTATTCAATTTATTAGTTTTTAAGATCATGTTTTTCATATATTTAATGCTATTAATTTTTGCCCAAGAAGTATTTATGAAAGTAGCATTTATATCAATGTCAGTATTTGTGTTATCGAGTAATAAATTTTCTTCTAAATCAGTTATTTTAATTTCGATTGATGGTCCGAAAGAAATTGTATATTTTTCAAAGCCCTTTTGAGAATTAAATTTTTCGTTTAACATAAACTGACTTATAACTGCTAGACTGTAACATATGTTCTCTCTATTTTTTATAACTTGTGCGTGATGGTGAAGATCTCGATGATTTGCTTCGAATCGCATGTAAGATAATAGCCATAAGGGACCTAGTAAGTAGAGAATACGAGGGTAATGAAGCATGAAGTGAAATTTGGGTTTTAATAATGTGTCACCATACAATTTTAAATATAGTTTATGACGATCTGTGATAAGTTGACTTAGTATTTAATGGTAAGACTATCGATAGAGTCACTAAATAAAATACTTGATATTTGCTTCAGTTTTAAAAATAACTGCCATGTTTTACTTTTACGAGGAATAAGATGACCAATCTTAAAACTAAGCAAATTAAGTAAAGTCAGAATTTCAGCAGCACTACAAATGTAGAGACCATTATTTTAGTTGTTATCAGTGAATAGTGAAAAATTTTATATGAGAAACGTTCAATCTGTAATTAAAATATTTTAAACGGTTGTTCAAGTACAATAATGATAATGATGATTTCTTTTCATTAAGGGGTTAGGGGTAGTCAGAGACACGAAAAAATGAGAATTTTCAGTAATTTTTTTTTTGGTATTAAATCATTTTATTTTACAAAAGTAATAATATGGCATTATTAAACAATGTTTTGACTTGAAGTCACGAAAATTTGAAAGAAAAAAATTTATAATTTTCAAAGTTATAGCTGTCTGTGTTGACCCAGTTTCAAAAAAAAGTCCTTGCGGTGACTGTCATAAGTCCTTGGAGATTCATCTAAAATCAATCGGATGAAAAAAATTAGTATTATAAATAGATAATCCTGGGCCTGATCGAAACTTTTTTTTTTTTTCAAAAATTAACAAAATGGCGGCTTCAGGAAATTTTTTTCTAGATTTTAAGGAAAAAACCAACAGCTAATTGGTCTTAAAAAATCGGAATTTTTGAAAAAAAAAAAATCCTTCGATCAGGCCTGAGTTTATTATGTATTCTAAAAGCTGTATAAATTTCATTAAAATTTACTGAGCGGTTATCGAGTTACAGTTGTCACCAGTTCAAAAAACATAGTTTTGAGAAAAACGCATTTAAAGTTCCACACTAGATTTACGTACAGAAATACGAATTATTTAATTAGTTACACAGAGTCATTTATTCCTGGGCCATATAATAGATCTTAAGCCATTGTGGAAGTTTCCAAAACGTCAATTTGGTGTTGCCTACGAAGCATTCTGCCTTCCCGAGTGTTGTCGTTGACGCGCTGATCTGCAACTTTCACACGTGCAGCATCCTTTTTTTCAGCATACCGATGGGAATTAGACCCACAATCAAGTCCTAGGGTATTCATAATCATTAATAATGAATGTATACCTTCATTAAATATACAAGTAGCTATGTATGCAGCAATTTGTACGATAGTATAACTTGTATTCACGGTTTTTGGGCATATTTTCCACACTAGTTGGTTGAAGCTCTCATTATTATTCTCATTGAATCCACCTACACATCTTAAAAGTAAATTATCATTACTGAGATCGTCGTAAATCGGTTTAATAGCTGTTAAAACATCAGGAGGTAAGGGAGAATAATCTTGAGTATAAGTATCAAGCTCTCCACGTGCTTCAGCGCGCTGATAAGAGCACCAAGAATCTTCGCCTTTTGGACACATATCATGATTCGGATTTTCATCAGTCGAACCGTAGTGGTAAAAAGTTGCCATAATAGCAGATTTCATATCTTCCATAGAATCGCAATGACGACGTAGAGATAAACCATAGTACACAGTTAATTTGTCTATAACTTTTCCTGTAAGCTTACTTCTACCACCAAGACCTTTTTGTTTAGATTTCAGAGTACGCAGTCGAGTCCCCTTCTGCTTTTGAACATGGCCTATACATTCCTTTTTATTTACGGTTCTATTTTTGTAAGGATCTACTTTTATTATTCCAGAATAGGTTTTCGAATCACCATCGCCAATGTAGTTGATATATTTAACTCCATATTTTGTTTCAGACTGCTGAAACATTTCAATCATCGCATCCACCTCCATTTTCCCAGAAGACCCCTTGTGATTAGCACTACACTCATTTTCATGCGAATCATACCATTTCTCGAACTCAACCGTATTTCTTTTATTTTTTCAATACTCACATAGCTTACAATAAGCACTTTTAATGTTTATATCAAGGATCTTCCCAGTAAAATAGCCAATTATAGAAGAAACTCCAAATGACGATGTAAATCCCCTTTTTTGCTAGGTTTCATCTCCCGATACAGTCAAATCATTCTTATTTCCATTTTCACTACTTGCTTCTTTTTCTGAATTCACAGCTTTTTTCATCAAAGCTTCTGCAACGGTTTTACCACAATCTAAAATGTGCTTCAATAATATTGTATGCGTAGTTTTATCTAAAAAAGACGGCATGTCCATCAGGCCACAAAACTTGCACAAAACTTCGTATCCTATCCCTAGTATTCTCATCACAAAAATGAAGCGTCTATTTATTTCATAGGAATGCCCAATGAAAGAGCACGAAGGAATATATTCATTCTCACAGTTATTACAAGGAACTACAATTTTAAATCCCAGCCCACGTGTACTAGCTGTTTGAAATGCAATGTTTCCATCACATTTTTTACATTTCACAAGATTAGAAATGGCAGTGAATACTGTAATAAAATTAATTATTGGAAATTCAGTGGTGCAACTTTCGGGTACATCGTTTTCAGTATTTTGTTTCAGTTTTTTAAACGATGTACTCCGAACACTGTCATCACGTTCCGCCGTTTTTGGGTTAAATACATTTTTTCGTTTCTTTGAATACGACTTACGGATATTTTCAGATCTCCAAACTTCTCTCGAAACTTTTCGTATCACGTCCCATAATAAATAACTTCAAAAATAATTCATTTTAATAACGCACAACTATCGACTGCTCTCCGCAACTGCTACAGGCATACTAGTGACGTGACGAAAAACAAAAAATTTGTAGTACTTATACTACCTAGAAATTGTAAATATATATAGTAGGGTATTTATAAATTTAGGTACTACTACTGTTACGTTCCCGTAATATTTTATTGATTAAATTAAATTGATTATTTTTAATTAAATAATTTTATAAAATGTAACGGAAATCGGTTATGATAAGAGAGTCGCCGTGGCTCGCGGGTAGTCAAAACAGATGACGATGCATGAGACCCGGGCCAGGACGATTCTCTCACAGGGAACCTGAGATGCAGCATCAACATTTTGTCAACTCTGTTGACTCTATTATATTTTTTATAATGACTAAATAGTCAGTCTGACGAGAGAGCTCGTGGAGCTCAAACCTCTGCTCTCCAGTCGTAATTAATAAATTATAATTAATCCTAATTTAATTTAACCTTATTTTGGGCTGCCATTAGGCAGCCCAATACCCTACAACTCCATGGTTATATTGGGTGCTGCTACCGGCAGCCCAATAATCAAAAAATCATCAATTAAATATTGGGCGCTGATACCGGCTGCCTAATAATTTATCCAGTTCTGGGCGCTGCCACTGGCTGCCCAGGATCATCCAAATCTCAAATCCTAATAAACAATATGGAGACCGAGTCGCGCGATACTACACTTTAAATCGCGAAAATTAAATAAAATAATAATTTATAAAATAATCGACGACCACGGCCTACCAGGGGTCTATAGACACTCTAACGAGGCTAAACCTGGACATTAATCGAAAATAAAATATTCAAAAATATTTTAATTATCCTGGAGAATTTCCAAAACGTAACACTACATACATCAAAATTTAGTTCATGGATGACAATAGAACCCGAGAAACCGGTTGCTTGCAGCTGCCGCTAGCTACCTGCTCCCGAGCGTTTTGGAGTGCCCGAGCGCTCCTTGTTATTTGTCGAATAACTCGAAAAATAATTATCGGATCAACTTCAAATTTTCAGAAAATATTTTTAAGATATTACACTTAACGAAAATGCAAAAAAAAAAAAATCGATTTTTTGAAAATCCTGACTACCCCTAACCCCTTAATTATTTGTTAATTTATGAATTTATGTATTCCATTATTCATTTATTTATTTAATCATCTATCTATCATTAATTAATTGATTTAATTAATTATTCGTTTATTATACTATTTATTTATTTGTTTAATTATTTAACTATTTTTTAACTTATAAATTTATTTATTCATTTAGTTATTCAATTAATTTTGTTCATTATCTATTTACTTGTTCGCTAAAGGTTTCATATTTCTTTACTCTGTCTTTTATTTCTTTTTGTTTAAATTTTGTATTTTATTTAAATAAAATATTTCCGTTACTTCCCAAAAGTGATCTGGAGAGTTTCACTTTTGGGTCGTAGGACTCCCAAGCAGCGGAAACATAAATTTTCTATTTTATTACCACTTTTACGAGTTTTCGTAGAAAAACTCTAAAAAGTAGTGTTCGGCCTTATCGCGGGAGTTATGCAGCTGCCCTTTTTAGAGGACCCCTGCATCGCTCCCACGATCTTTTTCTTCCATAATGAACAACTAAAGATAAAATTTCTCTAAGTTATTTTAGTTTTTTTTCTCAGAACATTTTTAATTAAGTATTTACTTTAAATTTTTAAATTTTATAACTATGTATGTATGTGAGATGAGGATGATCAGACATAACATATATAAGAAAATTAAGTAATAATGAACATCTCGATAAATAAAATATCTATAAAAAATTAATTGTTTTTGAACATCTCTATAAAATATAATATCAAATTAAATTCGATTATACATATCATATTTTATAGAAATGTTAAAAAAAGTTAATTTTTTATAGATATTTTATTTATAGAGATGTTCATTTGACATAATTTTTTTATATTCATGTTTACACTGTTGAAAATTTCTAGTGTAATTTTACCAAACAATTATAGGAAGTTAAAACTCAGAACCGTATAGTATTTTTAGAATACCAGTATAGTAATTTTACAATATATTTCGTGGTCTACAAGTTGGAGATATTACAACGAATTTTTTGTAATTTTACTAAACTTTTTCCGTCGATCGACTTAGTAAATTTACAATATGTGTGACATAATTTCACTGAACATCTCTGGGATATTGGTTTAGTAAAATTATAATATGAATATTGTAATTTTACTAAACAAATTACCAATCAAAGTTTCGTAAAATTATAATATGCGTATTGTAATTTTACTAAATGAATTACCAATCAAAGCTTAGTAAAATTACAATATTTATATTGTAATTTTACTAAATGAATTACCAATCAAAGTTTTGTAAAATTACAATATGCATATTGTAATTTTACAATTTATATCTCGTAAAATTGTCAAGATTATGGATGAAAATTTTTTAGTATTGTTACAATGAATTGAATAGATATTACTCAAGTTATATTGAGGGAAAGTTTAGTGAAATTACAATCTGCATATAGTAACTTTGCTAAGCCGATCGGTGATAAAAGTGTGGTTTAATTATAATACACATCTTGTAAATAGCTCAAATTATTTAAAAAAAGTGTATAATAACATTACTACAGACATGTAGTAGTTTCACTAAGCTGATGGCTGAGAAAAGATTAGTGAAATTAATAATTGAATGTAATTTATTTTTTTAATTACATTTTTTATAAACGATTTTGATTCTTATCAATTATTTATATAATCATTAATTTCTTTTATAAATGAAGCTACTTTCGGATGAAAGACAGTAGCTTTTCGTTTTCTTCAATCTCGCTTATTACCCTTCCCTGGAGGAGAAATTTTAAGAAATAATCTGAAAAAAAAAATAACAAAAATGATCCATCATTTGTATTTTACAATAAAACTTAATAAATTAATGTAATAGTATGAAAGTTACCTTTGAATAGCTTCCATTGTCTTTTCTATCTTGTTTGGATAAGCAAATCCAAAGACGTAATACGCCAAAAATGTAACTAAAATTCCTTCTAGGAATGAATCTACTCCAATCAGACATTGCTTTTCTAGTACAACATTGTATAGATTGTTATTATCGTGTAATTCTTTTCCTATTAACAGAGAAAAAGCAATATACATACTTATATGATTGTGACATTCAATTGTCTTGAAATCAGAAATTAATTTTATGATATTTATTATGTAATACCTCGGATAATTAAGGTGAAATGCCAACAGATTTTGATACCGATAGAGCAGTAAATTTTTTAATACAATTTTTTTCTAAGTTGCAATTAATTTTATAATATGAAACTTGGTAAGAATGTTTGAAATGAAGTAAAGAAGGGCTAAACAATTTAATATTTTCAATTGTTAACAATAAAATTTACAGTTTGGAATACCGATCGATTGGCGATTTACTAATTCTAAGTTAATTAAACAATTTCCACTTGGAGCGTAAAAATAAAATTGTTTAGCCCTTCTAAATAATTTATATTATCAAAATAATACATAATTTACTAAGTCGTTACTTTCAATTTTATATAAACTTCGAAAAAAATATCATGTTATTGTTTTATTACCAATTAATTTATGAGCATCATTAGTTTTTTTCTGTTATGACAGAAAGATGGCTATAGTAGTAAAAGTCGGTTGTTTAGGCGGAACACTATAGATGGCGGTCGCAATGTCACAAACAGAAAATCATAAGTTTGACTGGCGTATAGACTCTATACAAGCATGGAGAATAAGGCACGCCCCTCCCCCGCCATTCACACAGCACTATGGATGTGTAAATTATTCATTGGCAAATTGAAAAAAATAATTTGTAAGTTTATATTCACATATATATATATATATATATATATATATATATATATATATATATATATATATATATATATATTCATATATTTATATAAAATAATTTTAAATCAATAATTTATCGAAATCTATTAATCAATTCTTTAAATTACTCATAGAAAGTTTCTAAAATTTTTATATATTCGCAACCTGACATAATATTTTATAACTCTTGACTTTACATTGAGAAAAAACGTAAAAAATCAAAATATATGAGCGTTGCATTTTGGGAATTTATTGATCAATGTTTTCATAATATTTTAAACATAAATAACGTTGTATTGTTTAAATTTCCGACTGATCGTACGAAACAATTAATATTTATAAAAATAATTGTAGGTTACTTCCATTAATATTTTGAAATATGTTTTAAACACTTAAGCTATAATTACCATTATAATTTGATAATCTATTAATTTTTTATTTTATTTTGGGGCATCGGGTTATGAAAATCTTTGTATTCGAATTTCGCGCTCAAAATCGATCACTCGTCGTTGGCTAGTAGCAATGTTGACATTCGTTGCTAACCTTTAAATCTACGAAATGGTTTCTTAGTAATTATTTATTAAACTGTCGTCATGTGGACAGAATAAAAGATTTTCTGCTCTTCCTTATAGAACAATGAATGGTAGTCGATACATATTTTTTATTTTTTTCTATTTGTTTTTGGTAAAACTTTGTTAAAACTTTGAAAAATCTCAAAAAAACGTATTATGGTGTGTTCGGACCCACCGCACCGAGTACTGTGTCGCCCACCAGATACCCGGGAAAATTCAAATTTGTAATAACTTTTTATAAAAAAGATAGATAACTAACAAAAAAAATATGTGATTTAACAAGATTAGTTAATGTAAAGATAATAAATAATCTTTACAAATAGTATCGATATAAAAAATTTAAAAAAACTATAATTAATTAGAAAAAAAAGACAAATGATAAGCATTATACTTTGGCGATTTAATTATTAATGTTTTCATAATAGTTTTGAAATTGGACTATAATTTTAAAATCTATGTTTAATTTTTTTTTTCGGTGCACCGAATGATGAATATTTTTGTATTTGAATTTCGCGCTCAAAATCAATCACTCGTTGTTGGCTAGTAGCAATGTCGCCATTCGTTTCTAACCCTCAAATCTACAAAATGTTTTTTTTTAAATTATTTATGAAACCAGCGTCATGTGGACAGAATAAAATATTTTCTGCTCTTCCTTATAGAACAATATATGGGAGTCCATATGTATTTTTTATTTTTTTCTATTTGTTTTTGGTAAAACTTTATAACGTTCCCTTCTATTTCACACGTCCCACGGCGGAGTGTGGGTAGTGCTCAATAGCCGTTATGGCCCTCCGTTGGTGAAAAACTGAAAATAAAACTAATAAAAACAAAAGTCCCACCTGGAGATATCCCGAATCTCCCTGGACCCACAGCTCTGCTCAGGCTGGGTTAGAAATCCTGGTTGGGCGCCAGTTCGTGTGCCCCACGAACAAATTCACAATTTAAATAAATAAAATAATAATAAAAATATCACGGAGAAAATGAAAAATGAAAATAAATGAAATACAGGGTAACAAGTTTCAAACGTAGGAATAGGAAAGCAAGAAAGATAGCAGTAATTCAAATAATAAATTTACACTAATACCGGGTTGTTGACCATTTGCGTTGATTATATATTTCAATTAATATAAACAATGTAATACGCATTAAATTTTGCTTAGCATAACACATACAGTGTCAAGTAAAATAATAATATATAATACGTGTAAATAATAATCGCAAAATATTAATTTAATATTTGTAAATAGTAAACATCAAATAATTATATATTATTTATAAATAATACTCGCAAAATAATATTATATTAATGCCAAATAAAAACCGCAAATAATAATATATTGCTTGTAAATAACAACAATCGCAAATTACTAATATATTATTGGTAAATAATAAACTCAAAATAATAATAATATATTACTTGTAACTAATAACAATCGCAAAATAATAATATATTATTGGTAAATAATAAACTCAAAATAATAATAATATATTACCTGTAACTAATAACAATCGCACAATAATAATATATTATTGATAAATAATAAATTCAAAATAATAATAATATCTTGCCTGTAAATAATACCAATCGCAAAATAATATATTATGGGTACATAATAAACGCAAAATAATAATAATATATTGCTCGTAGATAATCCTCGCACAATGACAATATATTATTTGTAAATAATAAACGCAAAATAATGATAATATATTGCTTGTAAATATTACTCGCACAACGACAATATATTACCTGCAAATAACAATCTCAAATTGTAAAATACCAATCGCAAAATAATATATTAGTGGTACATAATAAACGCAAAATAATAATAATATATTGCTCGTAAATATTACTCGCACAACGACAATATATTACCTGCAAATAACAAGCTCAAATTGTAAAATACCAATCGCAAAATAATAATATCTTGTTGGTAAATAAACGCCAAATAATAATAATATATTGCTTTTAGCTAATCCTCACACAATGACAATATATTATTTGTAAATAATAATCTCAAATTAATACTTTAATATTTGTAAATAAAAATGCAAAATTATAATTATCAGAAAAATTAAATTAGTGACACATTTGTAACTATTGTCATACGTGATGGTTACCAGGAAAATAAATCAGCATGGTGTAAGTGAATACGGATGACCCAGTCGCATATGTTCCGTCACAGTATTTGTTTTTTATTTTAGCATCTGCTGAGTGAAATACAACAAACACCCCAAATATTTTTAAACGTTAATATTTGGTAATAATAACAATACTAAATAATTTTATTTATCATTTGAACATCCACTGGGCTCAATAATCACTCACAACGTTATGTGCTTATAAACTCTGATCTTAGTACTAGCAATATAATACCTTGGTTAAATACACGCGATCGCAAATGGCTAACAACGCAGGAAAGCGAATTTACACGCCAAGGAATTAAGTCAAAGGTACTTACAGTCGTTGGTATAATCAAAACGTACAGATTCCTCTTTATAAATATCCTCCAAATGAGTAAATCGCCTCCAATTGCTCAATACTTGAATTGGCACTTAATATTTTATTAATGAGGTATAAAGCCCAAATGGCGTATCAATATTTTAATATATATAGCAACAAGCACACACACCCTGCTCGTACAGATGGTTATCCACGTCTGACCACGGCAGCATGTGAATTTTATGCCGGCACCTCGGCCGACACCATTTTATCTTTGCATCTCCCTTCAACCAGTGGAGAACTATCTCTGTCACATGTTAATTTTTGACTACTACCAACGACAAACGACCTGATGTCAAATGTGCAACTCCGCAAATTCCCAACGTTAAGTGCCCATTTGCTTCTCGTATTATTAATTACAATTACTATAAATGCAAAATCAATCCATGATTTACTCATAATAACTCTAAAATTAATTCATAATATAATAAATTTGTAGCTGACAACTGTTGCTTTGACGCGCATGCGCCGTCCAACCACAATAAATGCAGGCACATAACGCAAATGCATGATTATTTTCCAGCATCTTAAAAATTTTGTTTAGGTCCGTGTCTTACTCAATAAATTTTCCTGATTACTATCAAACTTAAACCTAAGGAAACAATTCAGTAAAATAATATAATAATTAAACACAAATTATACATATAAACCAAATAATCATAATAATAATGTATAAAGAGACGTGTGAGCAGCGTGTGCTGCCATCTGTTGCTCACCGACCTGATGTGAGACTGCCGCGATATGTAAATATCGTGACAACTTTGTTTAAACTTTGAAATATTTGAAAAATCTCAAAAGAACGTATCATGGTGTGTTCGGACCCACCGCACCGGGGCGCTGTGACGTCTACTAGATACCCGGGAAAATTTTAATTTACAACAATTTTTTATCAAAAAAAGTGATTAACCAATAAAAAAAATGTGTGATTTATTTGGCGTGCTGATCGACATGGAATTTAAGCGCAAAAATTTTGCTTTAATGATAAAGAATAATTTTTGTTAATAGTATTGATATAAATAACCTACAAAATTAATTATTAATCAATAAGAAACGCTACGAAAAATCAATTTGATCATACTGCACGCCCACAATATTTTAAGACGTACGTGAACTGCAGACAAAAAGCATGATACAATCGATTTTCATTTGTATTTTTCATTAATTAATTACTTTTTTTTTTATAGATATTTTTACTATTCACAATGATCATTCATAATGGAAATACTAAGACTTGTTCAATTAAAATTTAACTTGAATCAGTACACTTGAGAATGCATATTTTTTTTTTTATTAGATATTCATTTTTTTTCTTCTAATTTAATTATGAATTTTAATTTTCCCGGGTATACAACAAGCGTTCCAGTGTGCCGGGGCGAGGATCCGAACACACCTCAAATATATGTGAATTGACTATGGGATAATTCAATTGTGTGTTGTAAATATTTGAATTAAAAAACTTTTTTATAGCCATACATTTTAATGGAATATTTTTCCATCGTAACATAACTCTCAAACATCTATCTCTATGAAAAAAATTAAATAATACAATTAAATAAACATGCACGCACAGTCATCTCAGCGGTCTGAACCAAAAAGTCCTTCTTCCAACGACGTAATCACTGTCAGTTTTTAGCGCCACGATTTAAAAACTAGTCGTTTTCATACCGATATTTTGCTGCTAAGATGACTGTACAAACATTTTTGATTTTATTATATTATTTATTTTTTTTCGTACAGACGTACATTAGAGTTATATTATGATGGAAAAATGTTGAAATAGAAAACTTTCGTTATGAAATGTATAGCTATGGAAAAGTTTTTTGATACGAATTTTTTTTGTATCTATTTGTAAAAGTTAGATTTATTTTACTTACATAAATTTAATCGTGAAATACTTTTATAACATAAATTTGATTCATGTAACTATAAGTGCATAAATATATTATATTAAAGCTATATTTTTATAGTTCCAATGATATCGTCAGACCAAAAAAATTATCACACACACACATACACACGGACTTCTGTTTAAAAATTGTCAGAATAGCTTCATAGGACCTCAAAACATCGTTATATGTTTAAAACTCGATTTTCGAAAATCGGACCGAAACCTATAACTTCCCTTTTGCGGAAAATTTTCTATTTTCTTAGCGAGAAGTAAAAAAAAGAATAATCGAAAGTCATTGAACAAAAAATGTAAAAAATATTGAAAAATAATACTGATTGATAAATTTTTTCGAGATTAAATAACAATGAGAATACTCCATTTCAATTTCGATATAAATTATTGATGATAAAAAAATTTATTTTCATTTATCAATTACAAATTATAACATTTATAGGATGACTGAGTCAGTAAATGAACGGATTTATTTTTCAAGGTGTTTATAAAGAAAGATGCAAAAATTTTAGAATGAAAGTTCTAAAAGTTGTCAATCAAACAGCATTGAAGTAATTCATGTTATTGTGATTAAAATCTTAACGATGTAGATGCCAATTTCTCTGCTAAATAATAGTATAAATTTTTTATTACAGCTTTTTGAGACTAAAATTGAATAAATATGATATTTCTTATATGTTTTTTAAGATAAGAGAGCGAATAGATAAAAAAATAAACCATTTAACCGGTTAAATTCTCAGCTAATTAGCCAACTTAATTGTTAACCGGTTAAATTAGCTAAGCTGACGAGCTAGCCAGCTGATGAACCTGGTTAACTTTTTTAACCGGTTAAGCCGGTTCAGATGTACAGCCAAAAAAAAAAAACAATTTTTTTTTTTAACGAGAAAATAACATATTGTTATTAAAGAACTTAGTTTTGGAAACGATTTTCTTCTGGAATGAAGGATTCCTTTTCTTTTGTGTAGAGTTTTGTGAAATTTTACTACATTAAATTTACAATATTCGATTATAGTACTAAAAACTCAAAATTCTGTTACGTCCGAGTAAATTTTTAGTTTAATATTATTATCATTTTATTTTACTCTTATTGTAGTTTTTAAAATTTGTCTCAACACATAATTCATGTTCGAATATTATATTAAGTGAAAAGGAATTTTAATCCTCACCATGGTCAGAGTGGCAGTTGACGCACTTTCTTATCACAACTGCACTCTAAAATAAGACTTAAAGTAAATAGTACCATTGTAATGCATTTCTGATATGTTTTCTAAATTGAAAAATACTTAAAAATAAATTATGGTGTCTAGACAAATGAATGTTTAAATAAATAAAAATTAAAAGGTTTTAGGTAGATAATAAAATCTAACAATTTTAAATATTGTTAAGAGTAAAATACTAAAGCGAAAATACAATAAAATAAAATATTAACATTCAAATTAAATAAAATAAAACATTAAAATATTAGAATTTAAATAAAATATTTAAAATTTAAATGCAATTATTAACATTTAAATAAAATAAAATATTGAAAGATGAGAATTTAATTTAAATAAAATAAAACATTAAAATATCAGAATTTGAAGACAAATAAATTATTAAAATATTAGAATAAAACTTAAACAAAATAGAAATAGAAAATTTCATTTAACAATAATTTAAGGAAAAATAAATCGAATTATTTATTAAGATTTATGAAAATAGTAATATCAATTACTTCTATTATTATTACTATTATTACATTTATTATTAGCAAAAAAGAGCAGTGAGTTGTGAAGAACCGAAGGAGAGGGAAACGGGAAATCAATGTAGAAGGGATAGTGCGGCCCCGAAACAATGGTTTCCCGAAAGGAAGTGGAAAACTTTTGGATAGAGGTGGAAGAATGTGGGAAGAGAATGTCTCCCAAATACAGAAGTTTGAGAAACCACCCATTTTTCCGAAAGTCTAACGAACTGACCCAAAAATAGTCAGTTGTGTCGTGAGTCCCGAACTATTAACTTAATACCCGTTATTCTTCCTATATCTAAGTGATTTTATTTTCATATAGTAAAGAGTAGGCTGCTAGCCACCTTGTTTTTAAAAACCTGATACAATGAAAGATGTACACATAGTTGATTTTAAATATGAAGTAAGGAATAGGCCAATTATTATTGACCAAAGGATGAAGACCTTCGATCAACGCATATTTCAATAAAATATCAATGTAAAATTATCGCCATTTAATATGTAGTAAGTCCACGAAATTTAATGTCTCATATATTAATATTTTTGTACGGTATCATTAAGAAACATTTTCTACCAGTCATTTCAACTAGTGTAGGCTGGAGTATTACTCACATAAGCCACCTAGTTGATGGCACGTTTAAAATAATTAGATTTTTGTAGTACATAGCGTAAAAGAAATGACTGTCATTTGTATCTAAAATTTACTTAGTATTTGTTAACAAGTTAAATTCCAAATAATTCTGTATTATATAACCTTGACTTCAATCTTTTCATTTTAACTGTTTTTAATCGAAATTTGTTTGTAACAATATAGTTATTTATTTATAATTTAAATTTATGTTTTAATTTACACATTCCTTCACTAAGGTTTCTCGTCCCCGGTCTATTGGTCGAAAGACTAGGACTAAATATATTTATTTTCGTTACAAATCCGACGTAACAATTCTAAGAAAATTTTTTAAATTAGATAAAATTTTATTCTACGAATGCTTCTTTGGCAATTTAGACATTGGTTGACTTTGATACATTATAGTATTTTTAATGCGTAACAAATTTTAGGAGTTATATTGATTTTTTCCAATTTGTAAAATTACCTAAAAGTGTATATAGTTGTTTTAAATTTTCATTTTTTTAGTAAAAAATTGTTTTCATAAAAGAACATGAAGTCTTAAAAAATTGTATACTTTGTTGTAATTCCTGATATAATTTTATGATATAGAATAAAATTTTATGGTAAATTTTTTTATTTTATCTGATTGTATAATTTTTCTGTAAGAGTAACGATATTTTACAAAGTAACGGCGTTAATTTAATTAGAAAAGCGCCATTTTCTTAATATTAGCGAAATTTTATTCAATAATTCGCATTTTCACAAAAATTTAGATTGTCAGTAAAAAAACAAAAAATTATATTGGCAGTCTAAAGATTTTCAAATCAATTGTAATATCAAAAATTTGAATATCATAAGTTGTAAACTTCAATCATTAACACATATCTATTGGAACTTCGAGCTACAATTATATATACTTTTTTATAAATAAATTATCAATTAAAACCTTGGATTGGCTGCAAAAACCCAGTACAAAATATAAATGCAGCTTAAAATTAGCAGTCAAAACATTAAATTGAAGAATTATAATTTACAGCAATTTAATTATAATAGCAATTCCATCAAATTAGACTAAACTATTCGTCAATAATTTAAATTTCAATTATCTATGAATTTGTTAATAAATCAATTTTATGTTTTATAAAGTAATATTATTATTGTAATAATTTATATAATTTTTATATTAGTTAATACAATTATACTACATTTATGCTATTTTATTAAATTTTTATTTGTTTTCTTAGATTTCTGCGACTAGTGTAATTTTAATAAAATTATTGGCAAATAATTTCCATTTAACATGATTTGCTATTTATTTTTTTAACGATGAAATTTTTATTTTCTAATTTGTTGACCTACTATTAGTAGTCTAGTTCACAACCACCATAATCATTCATCGATAAAAACCACCATTGATACGACCATAATTCTTCTAATCAATTTGGTTACATACTAGCTTCCTAGGCTTTTTTTCCAGCAAGACTATACACTTCAAACTCCAGTTATGGACCTATAAAAAAAAAGTTATTAATTCATTTACTGTTTCTTTTATAATTTTATATGATAGTTTCCATTATAATAAAAAAAAAACAAATTGTTTTTGTAACCTTAATGTAAACCTTAACGATAAATAAGCCTTGAATTTTTTATGACCTTTCAAATGAGGGGCCGTCTATGTAGAAGAAATCAGTCTATCGATTGACCCTGCGGGCCAGCCCAAAAACTTCCCGCTGATTTCGCGCTTCTTGAGCTCGAAAAAATTGTTGTGAATACATTTTCGAACTCTTCGAGCTCGAAAATACTTCTGTGTGCCGTTGTTTTCCAACGATATCTCTCGAACAAATTGACCGATTGAGATGGTTAAGGCAGCGATAGACGCGTTTTATTGAGTTCTAGAGCTGAATCGATTTTGAAGTTGATCGTTCAAGGCGTTTCTGAGAAATCGATAAAAAACTAAAAAAAATTTTTTTTTTGTAATTTGCTAATATTTTCGAGTCTACTTGATCAAATGGTCTGAAATTTTCAAAAGTTAATGGCCAACAAGCTCTTTCGATTACCAGCAACCATCCTAATCGGTTAATTAGTTAAAAACTTATAAACCATTCACACACATACACATACACACATACAGACTTTCGGACATCATCTTGAAAATAGTCAGAATAGCTTCTAGGACCTTACAACGTCGACATCTGATAAAAACGCGATTTTCGAAAATCGGGGTGAAAACAATAACTTCCCGAAATTTTTGAAAATCACAGATTTTCTTAGTGGGATGTTAAAAAACGATAGATTTTCATAGCTGTATGTATAAAGCCTATTATATGATTATATTATTTTTTCATACATCTTTTACTTTCTTCTATCTCTTTCGTATCAATCAGTGAATTTGAGACGTTTTCATGTAATACAATTTATGATAGATAAAAAAGTATCCCTCCTCCGACCCCCCATTTATAAATTTTATACAAAGTATACTTTATTATTAGTTGTTTTAATTTTTATTTGGTATCCTTTAATTTCATTCTTAGTTTGAACTCTTTAATTTTTAATTTATCTCTCATTCATTTTAATTTTATTAAAATATGAAATATTTTATACTATTAATATAATTTGTAAGATCTATTCGTATATATATATATGTATATATATATATATATATATCTATATATATATATATATATATATATATATATATATATATATATTATAAATAAAATAAATATAAATAATTTTTTTCCAATCCATATGGATATCATATATGATCATCTTTAATCATATGTGATCATACATGACCAATTTTCATATATGACCTTATATGTATGCTCATATATGATCATAACTAAGTATATATGACCGGACATGAACTTTTTTTTCCAGAATCAATTTTAATCGTTATTTCATTTGTTTAGTGTTAAAATTATTTCTAATTTCGAACACACTACTCTTTTTTTCTAATTCTCATAAGTCGGAAAATGTGAAAGTCTTTGCTCTTCAATTATTTGTATCATGTGAGATCTCATCGCTCTTACATCTTTTGAGTAATTTTTTAAGCATGGATCTTCTTTAAGAGCTATTGTTGTTGCAAAAGCAGCGGAGTAAACACCGCATGAAGAACTGTCCGGTTGCTCAGTTACTTCAACGGTAATTATATTCTTTCTCTCAAGCTGTGGATAACGTAAATTTATATATCTATAATCTTCTTGCGATAGCGTCATTCGTCGAGCACTATCATAGACAAAAAGATATGCCCCATCAAACCGAATGCACCGCCAATGCCGACTTCGATTTCCTCCAATTATCTGTACATCTTTCTTAGTTTCAGATGACTTTATGAGATGGGAATGAGCATAGTAAAGTACTGGGTATGTATGATAATCAGAATTTTTTTGAAGTATTTGCATAAAACATTCAATGCTATCGTCTTCTAATAGACTTTCAGGCATTTGAATATTTGCAATTACAGTGTTGAGACATATATGCGAATGCATATTATCTATAACTTCACGAGCTTGCGAAGTTTCTTCTGGAGATAACTTTACTGCAACGCTGTTATCAATTGTAACCGACGGTGTACTTTTTTTATCCGTATTTTTATTGTTGTTAAAATCTTTTTCATTACATTTCTCTGCTGATTTGATATTTTTATTACTTTCATCAATTTCATTGTTTCTTGATAATACGACTTTCATGTTTGTGTTTTTCTTTCTCAATAATTTTTTATAGTCAACTTTAACATTTTTGACACTTCTAATTTTTATTTGTGCTGTTGTATATTTCAGAATCCGAGAGGTTTTGTTCATTTCTTTTAGGAACTTTCGCTTTAAAATTTTTTTTTATTGCTCTGCTTTTTCTTTTGCTTCGAAAATTTTTGTCATGCATGGCATATTTGTTTTTAAAGCTTCATGAGGAGACATATGTCTTATCGAAGACAAACATTTAATTTCAACGATATACTCATCACCAAGAAGACCATCAGGTGTAGCGCCTAAAAATTCGATTTCTTTATCGATAAAAAGACCACACGGTTCAATTAAATCTGGCTCAATTTTTATTTCGTCTGCTAAAGCTTTTAAAGCTTGTTTTTCACATTGTTTACCATAATTAACTGCATCTACATTCAATACAGGTTGATAAACAATTTTCTTTACCATTTCTGCACATGAAGTAGTTGGTCTTCTTCTGCATATTGGTCCAAAATGAGATGCTGTTATTATAGCTTGACGATACGCATGCCAATTTCCAGAATTATGTTGCTCTACCGTTTCTTTCATAATTTGATCACGATTTTCTTGGCGTTGTTTGAGCTTTTCAAAGGGTTTTTCAACCTTCTCATTGTATTCATACCGAGGCATATCGTCTTCTTGGATTCTGCCATAGTACTCATCAGTACCAAAATACCTTCGGTATGATCTGCCTTGATTTTTACGATAATTTGCAGTTCTAAGAACTTGCGCTTGTTTACTTTTCTCCATTTTTGTTATCTCTGTGGGAACTTCAAGACCCAAAAACTCATGAAGTTTTGTTCCCACTTGTTGGGTGTCAGCTTGAACTGCTGCAAGGCTTATCCGAAGATAAAATGGATTACTTTGGCTATAATTTATACGCTTCCCTCCTAGTGTCTTATTTGCTAATGAATTTGAGCCTTCTACTTTATTAGTAGTGAGATTATCAAGCAAACTGTCTGCATGCTTAGCTAATCTCGTAACGATTTGCAAGATGATGGGATATATTCCAACATTTTCTAATGTTGCTATCAGATTTTCTGATATTTATCCACATTCATCAACTGATGGATTGCTACATTTACTATGATCCCCGAAAAAATGTCTTGGCATATTCATTATTGTATCATACGCTCTTTCTATCTATTCATCACGCTGAAGATTACTTTCTTTTATGTCTGTAATCCTTTTTTTTATATACTTTCGCATTTTCAATTCACTTTCTTTTACAGTTTTGCGTAAAATCGTAACATGTAGTATTGTTGATTGAGGAATTTTGATTTTTGAAGCATTATCAATATGGTTACAAAAATTACGAAATAGATGATTCTTACATTCTTTTTTGGTCACCTGAATTTCATAATCTCCATATGGATTATTATTTACAATAGATTGATGTACGCTACTGTCACCATCTCCAACTAAGCAACAGTAAATCAATCCACGAGTTTCAACACTACGTTTAAAACCTTCTACAATTATATCTGCTTCCATACTCGTTGATGGTTCATTTCGAGCAAAATTCTTATAACATTCATGTGAAGGTGGATCTCGTTTGTTTCTAGATGCGACTTCGCATACTGAACAAAACTTATTTCTCTTTCCACAATAGAGCACCCGACCTGTCCGCAAACCAATTATTGTTGCGAAACCTGACAAAGCGTCGTATCTGCCATTTTTGTATGACCTTTTGGACCAAGCACCATCAACTATTACTGTTATAAATAGAATTTTCTGATTATCTTTATCCAATATAAAGTCACCAGCTTCTATTGCTAACAATTTTTCCATTTCTGCCACTTTTTCCATTTCTTTCTCTGAAGTTCCGATAACCATATATTCTAATTTGTCACGATACTTTCTGTAAGTTGGTTCACTGCGTTTTGGTCCCAAAACTATTCATCCCCGACAACTCATCCCCGACAATTCATCCCCGCGACGATTCATGACAATGACAACTTACACTTAGACAAACTATACCCGATATTTTATCTGTTGGACAATTGATACTTCAATAAAAATATTAAATACAATAAAATGACTATAAATTTTTTTAATTATAAACAGTTTATCCATATAATTTTAATACACACTTTTTCATAACAACATCATTTAGCACCATAATACATAATCTATCGTTACAAATTAAATACTTTTTATTAATAATAAAATATTATCTCTTAATCATTTAATAACATTAATTTTTATCGATCAATATAGTTCACTAATTAGTATCACAATTTCTCAAGGCACTTATACAAGACAACTGAATATCATAGTTTATCGTCATATATTGACTTAGTGCAAATGAATTACAATTACATTTCTTATCCACAATAAAGTTCAATATTTGTTATTATGATCGACGCTTAATTACCAGCTGTCATTATAATAATAATTTTTGCAATACAAAATATAAAAACATCAATATTTAAATTTTAACACGTAGAACAGTTAACAATTAAACAATAAATATCATAAATGAATGTCATTATTTGCATGAAAATACTTGTTAACAGGTTAACCAATATTATAAGTATATTATCAATTACCTTATAATTCAATGAAAAATAAATAGCGTCATATATTATTAATATAATTGGATTACTATTATTATTTGATAAATAAAATTTTAATAACGTCTCAACGTCATAAATATTAATCAATCAAAATATTAACAAAAAAATGAGTCTCAACAAATCAAAAAAACATTTTTGAAGTTAATATTTTAGCTACATTATTCAGATACTCATACTTCTTGTTAGCATCATAATTCAATACAACATTTTTCAAACGCTCGGTGTAATTACGATAAGCTTTTAGGCGTGTATTGGTATCGTCCAAACCAGATTCAATTTGAGTCATCAAAAAGTCAGTTTTGACTTGTTCATCCTTGAGTGACTTTACCAATTCCTTCATAACAGGATGAGCTTGACCCACACGTTTATTAAAACCTGAATTCCAACCCTCGCATGGATTATTAGATCGTAGATAATCATGGATCACTGCAGTTTGACAATTCCACATTTTAATAGGAAACATTGGTTTGTCCCGCTTATTTTTATTATGTTTGACTCTACCTATCCAGGTTAATTCAAAATATTCAAGTAATTCTTCGAAACAATCACTATTGATGTCATAATGTTCTGAAGACACAATTTCTTCAAATGCAGCGATGACATCTTCAGACGGCACAAAAGCTAATGCCATTAGCAGACGTACATTCATTGAAAACTTTATATCTTCATTGTACTTTTTTTGATGACCATACTTTTGTACATGTTTCCACACACATTTAGTGAAATGAAAATTACAACCGTTTATTTGAACACCAGAATACACCTCTTTAAAAGCTTCGATAAAGGCTTGTTCGAAATCAACCATTAAACGCTGAGGCTGATAATTAGGAATGCGATCACGCAATATTTTTAAAAAATTCACATAAGTTGTTTTGGTTTTATTAGGCGCAATTAGATAGACTAGTGGCAAAGTTTCACCATTTTTGAGACCATGAATAACATATATCTGGGTAAATATTGCCGGTGCGGTACGGGAAGTTCCATCACCCAACCACTGTTTACATGTTGTTAGAAAATTTAAACTCTTCTGTGTAGTAAAAACAATGAAACGCCTCTTACCACCACCACTATCATGGATCAAAAACAGATCCTCATTGTGAGTATACTTCCATTCGTCTTTACAGACAAGCTCAGCACGAGTTGATGGATTAATAATTTTCTCACCATTTGGATTATCTCTACGGGCACGCTGTACAGCACGTGTCAATGACAACATTTTAGGTAGATTGGCAGCTACTGGAGATAATACACCACGCAGTGAACTCGCAACCACATCAACTGGTTTATCATTACTCTTTACAGCTTTTTTTTTTATTTTTTCTTTAGCTATTTTGAACTGTACAGCAACAATGCTACCACTATGATCATGTGTAGGAATAGTACTAATAATATTTCCTGGAACAAAAAAAAATAATAATAAATACGTACGTAAAATAATTAACAGAACAAATTATTTTTAAACAAAACGTACCGTTCCTCGTATCAGAATCTGTGTGAATAATTACATTACACTAAGAGTTATAAACACAACGCCATGTTATATTGGTTTTGTTAACCCGTTTCTTACAATATAACATACCTTCATGGAGTAACAAATTTTGACCACGCTGTGATTTGACAAACTTTAAAGGCATTATTGCGTATTAATATTAAGTATAAATTGATCAATAATTTAATTAATTATAGCCAGCATCAAACGAAATTTTATTGCGTGTAGACGAAAACCAAAAGCTTTGGAGTACTGTATAGTAATGACCGCTCCAACAACATTAACATACAGCAACATATAAACATATTGCAATGCTAAAAACTACCCCTCCTAATCGACAGATGGCGTTACAAAATAATATCCCGATGCCGCGATATTGAATACGTTTAAATGATCTTTCAGATGATATTATTATTATTGTTGTAATTATTCGTTCAATTTTCATTATTATTGTTGTTGTTTAAATTGAATCATCGGATTACTAAACTCAAAGTTACATAATTAATCAATAAATTAAAAAAAATACACGGTGATATTTGACTAATGAAAAAACTAATAACTCATAAAAATAAATTATAATTAAACCTCAAATTAGTACGCGTATAACTGCAGAAATATACCCACACACAAAAAAATGTAAAACATAGCGCTCTTTTTTCACGACTTTTGTGTGTGTGCAATTAAAAAAATATACCCGACCATAAAAAAATATGAAAAATTGCAGTAGGCCCCAGGGCAATTTTTTTGTTTCGTAATTAAACTTTTTTTTTTTTTTTTGATTGAATTTTATTAGAAATTTCCTCGATTTCTAATAAGAATATTGAAATTAAGAGATGGATTGTTGGTAATGAATTTTTGAAAATGAGTTGTCAAAGGATGAACTGTCGCAGGTATGAATTATCACTGGGATGAATCATCGGGGATGAGTTGTCAGGGAATGAATTGTCGCGGGGATGAATTGTCGGGGATGAGTTGTCGGGGATGAAATGTTTTAGGACCAAAACGCGTCACACCAATTTTTCCATTTCTGCCACTTCTTCCATTTCTTTCTCTGAAGTTCCGATAACCATATATTCTAATTTGTCACGATACTTTCTGTGAGTTCCAGGTGCCATAGAGTGTATGTTCATTGTTGCTAGCTGTTCACGTAGATTTGAATAACCAGTTTCACAAACCAAAGAACCTAGAACTGCACTTTCATTTAATAACATATAAGTGGTTGATTTTTTCGACTCCGACCAAATGCTAGCAGATTTGTGGCATTTCTTACACTACCAATACATTTGTATAAGCAAACCGTGGTCACTCGATCTTATCATTCTCAAGTCGCAAAAGAGACCTTCACAGGATCCTTTATGGTTTAAATCGAATACTTCATGTAACTGATCCATCAATGCTGATATATTTACTATACGTCTGTTGCTGACGTGTTCTGTAAAGTATGTTTCCTCTGATTGGTGCATATGTTCGGTATTATTATTATTATTATTATTATTATTATTATTATTATTATTATTATTATTATTATTATTATGATTATTATTATTATTATTATGATTATGATTATTATTATTATTATTATTATTATTATTATTATTATTATTATTATTATTATTATTATTATTATTATTATTATTATTATTATTATTATTATTATTATTATTATTATTATTATTATTATTATTATTATGATTATTATTATTATTATGATTATTATTATTATTATTATTATTATTATTATTATTATTATTATTATTATTATTATTATTATTATTATTATTATTATTATTATTATTATTATTATTATTATTATTATTATTATTATTATTATGATTATGATTATGATTATTATTATTATTATTATTATTATTATTATTATTATTATTATTATTATTATTATTATTATTATTATTTCTTTTCAAGTTAAATGCTCAGGGGGTTATCCCCGGTAGTCCGACTCTACCGAGGGCCTCAACTGAGCGCCAAATCGTTACTGCTGCGATGCTTCATCAACAAGATGATCAGCATGCGCAGCAGGCCAAGTTTCGTTGTCTTAGGAGACGGAGGGATCCGAGAATTAAGCCTTTTGCATTCTCGATGCCAAAAACTCAACTTGCGATGAGCAAGTTTGGATTTTAGCCAATGCAGATACAAAATTCTGTTTCATCCCTCCTAGGACGCCAACAATGAGTACGACAAGCTTGACACGGTAGCCTGGGTAAAGTTTGCAATTTCAAACAGGAGATCCTGATATATTTCGTGTTTGTGCTCTTCTTTAACCGTGATGTTATATTCAGCTGGAGCTGAAAACTCAATAACATAAATGTTACGAGCGGTTTTATCGAAAGAGCACAATATCAGGTTTATTATGATCTATTTTCCGCGTTGTTGCGAATGGCACGTTCCAATAAATACGGCAACGGTCGTTCTCATCAACTTGCGGAATGTCTCCTGGCAAATAAGGCAGCACTGGTGATTTATCGATACCGTGCGTATGTCTAAGGTGGTAATAAAGTACTCGCAGAGCAGCATTGTGACGCTGGACGTATGCACTTCTTGCCAGGACAGGACATGCTGACAAGAGATGCATAAGCGTCTCAGGATGTTGTTTACACACCCTACACAATGTGTCGGGTAGCTGCATCTGGAGCACTTTTGCACGGTATTCGAGAGTGTTAATTACACCATCTTGGCAGGCAAAAATATACCCTTCAGTCTCGGACATCAGGCCAGCTGACTTAAGGAAGGAAAACGTCAGCTGCTCGGACAAGCCATGTTCACGCACGTGTTTAAAGAACACGCTGTGCATTGACTTGCCCATGTGTGTACTGAGCAGTTTTTGCTGCTCAGCGTTGCTGATGACCCTCTTGAATTCCTCCTTAGGGAGTTCAATAAGACGGTTTACTCTTCCGAGACCAAGGGATTTTGCCGCGTACTTTGCTGCCTTATATAAGAACGCTCCCTTATGCGCATTCTCATGCTGATGAACAATTTGCATAAGGAAGTCGTCTTCATCTGCTGTAAAATTGACAACTTCATATGTTAGACCCAAAACCAAGCGATCGTGTAGACACTCCAAGCTCTGAAGACCTCTCCCTCCGATGTGCCGGGAAAGGTATAATCTGGCGACTGAAGACTTAGGGTGCATGCTCCGATTTATATTCATCACTTTACGTGTCTTGATATCGAGGTCTTTAAGCTCTTTTCGGGCCTATTTGAGGACACCAAAAGAGTAAAGAAGTACCGGGACAGCAAGCATGTTTGTTGCGGAGACTTTGTTCTTTCCGGAAAGTTCTGATGACCAGATTTTCCGGAGTCTCCGCACATACTCGCTGCAGAGAGTCGTTTTGATTTTAGGAAGGTCCTGCATAGGACTCCCCTCAATACCTAGATATTTGTACGACTCTCCGGCGTCAAGATGGTCAATGACGCTCCCATCTACCAACTCGATATCTTCACGCACATCAGAGCACTTACCCTTCACCAGATTAACGACCGCGCACTTGTCCAACCCAAATGCCATGCCGACATCCCGTGTATACTCCCCTACGATTTTCAAGGCTGTCTGAAGGTGTTCCTCATCAGGTGCATATACCTTCAGATCATCCATGTAGAGTAAGTGGGTGATCGAATAACTCCGCTCAGTTGGTGGGCCCACTGAGTATCCACGAGTACGGCGTAGCGCAACAGATATTGGCAGCAGTGAGATGCAAAACAGCAGAGGGCTCAGAGAATCTTCCTGAAACACTCCTCTTTTGTACTGTACAACTTCGGTTACACGTTTGTCGTTGCCACATGAAATGTGGAACCGTGTTTCCCAAAGTTGCATCGTACGCTGAATGCATCCCACCGTATCGTGATTGAGCCCAAGGCATTTGAGCAAAAAGAGAATAAGCTCATGAGATGTTGAGTCAAATGCCTTGCGGAAGTCAATCCAGGCCATTGACAGGTTGCGCTGATAGTAAATCGCGTCTTGAATGACACAACGATCTACTAACAGATTCTCTTTGCAACCTGACAGGCCTCTCTTACTGCCACGTTGTTCGTATATCTGCTGCCATACCGGATCTATCACTTCTAGAATGCGATTGTTTAAAATTTTAGTAAAAATCTTATAAACCGCATTCAAACAGGTGATAGGCCGGTGGTTCTTTGGGTCAGACAAGTCACCTTTCTTAGGGATGAACACGGTTCGCCCTTCTACAAGCCAACATGGAATAGGTTCGTCGCCCCTGATAAACGCTGTAAAAATCCGGGCTAGATGGCTATGGGTAGAAGTTAGTTTCTTCCACCAAAATAAGTTAATGCCATCTGGACCCGGAGCAGCCCAGTTCTTACCATTATTCAGAGCTAAACGAACTTCTTCTACGCTGACTTCAGGGCTCTCTTCATTAGCATTGTCGTTGCGGTGTTGTCGACAGAATGCTTCGAAGTCGATGAGAGCTGGAGTGTCACGATTCACGTTCGGTTGATCACCGTACAACTCAGACCAGAAAGCTTCTACTCGCTCGATGGATGGGGGATCGCCAGAAA